>OX155898.1:64363407-64963407 GCA_944588485.1 Phosphuga atrata
TTAGCGGACAGTCAGGTTAAACGCTAAAATATCACAGTTTGGGAGTGCCTTCAGAACAGAAAACTTCTGGCACAACACAATAGCGTTACGCATGCGTGGATGAAGTCATATAGGTCTGGAGGGAAACGAAAAGGAGGACGCACATGCTGCAGCGCTACCGATTGCAAGATAGAGGTCCTAGCAACGCAGCAAACGGATGATAGGTTCCATATCTAAATTTTAATTATTAAACTGTCTAGGAAGCAGATTGCTTGATAAACTATACCAGGTCTCTTAACGGGACACTACGCACTAAGAGGGCATGTGCGGAAGATGGGCAGATGCCCCAGACTCTGCAACGAAGAGGGCAAAACTGCCTCTCATATAATCTTCCACTGCGAAGCAATGGCGCGCAGGAGAATGGAGCTCAACATCACATCTTAGGGACTTCCGGCGAAGCACAAATCACGTAGCCTTTTGGACCTAATACATGGTCTGAATCTATTCGCTGAATGGAACCATGTGGGGGAATACAATAACAAATTATTGTTTTCTCTAGCAGCACCGGACATCGAAACGCCAAACTCACTACTATGAGTAAAAGTTTGTTGCAATATTTTGGTATATCATAGTAGCTACTACTATGTGTGATACTCAACCGAATACATCACATTACAGGCAAAACATTACATTTTTCACATCGAAACATGGAGTTCTTATGACATTGACCGCAGCTCCGGTCTGGGCTAATAAAATCAGAATGAAGACACTAAGTAACAAGATGGCATCAGTACAAGGAAGGATAGCATTGAGAATATGTAGCGCATACAGAATAGTTTCCAAAGGAGGCCGCCTTGGTTATCGCTGGCATACCTCCTATCAGAGTGCGAGCCTCGAAACATATAACTCACGATGTAATGGCAATAAAACAAATAGGAGGGAGAAAAAACTAGTCGCCGCTGCCAACATTTTTGAGGAATGGCAACGTGACTGTGCTTCAGGTAGCAAAGGACAGTGAACATGAAACTTAATCAGCGATGTCAAACGCTGGCCAAGGAGCAAACATGGAGAGGCTAATTATTATCTCACCCAGGTACTACATGGTACGCATGGGTGCTTTGGAGATTACCTGCACAGGATAGAAAAAGCTATTGACATCGAATATTGCGAATATATCTACGAATATTGCGGAAAAGAAGATGAAGAAGTTGCACCATATTCACCTGTCGTAGGTGGCATGCAGAGAGACAACTTCTTGAGAATAGTCTCGACGAATGAACGAAAGTGGACTTGCTTGTCTCTGAAAAACAGTGGCACTAGATTAATAACGTAAGTATAATGTCCCAAAAAGAAAACGATGAGAAGGAACGAATAAGAAGTGGAAAACATTCTGAAACTATGTGGAGCTAATGGAAGGGGTATGTAAGGGTAAAATACGATACAACACACAAAGTGTGATACATCACCACCCAGGGCCATTCTTATCAATTTTGGCGCCCTGGGCTATAAACCAATTAGCGCCCTAGGGCAGATTTTTTCCTTTGCATGTGCTGTAAGACCTTGCTTCTTGCCAAATTTCATGATTCTGGGTCAACGGAAAGTACGCTAAAGTTTTTGATTCCCTTGTGAAATCGAATGAAAAAAATGAAAATGAAAATTGAAAAAAAAAAAATATGCGACAAAAACGGTCATATCTTTTGATCGCGTTGACTTGCAAGTTTGATTTGTTCACAACTAAGAGAGACCGTAGACATGAGTATTTAATATACATTGTAACTTAACTCCTCTACGCGTTCTTGAGAAAAAGGGTCTTTACAGACGGACAGACAGACAGACGGACAACAAACTGATCCTATAAGTGTTCCGTTTTCCTTATGAGGTATGGAACCATAAAGACTGAATTAAACCTACAAAAAAACTGCGTGTTAGCTTTCCTTGCTGTAGTCTAGGGACATCGTTTGTCGATCTCAACCCAACCTCAAGTATTGGCATTCACAATTTATTGTAAAGTAAGTTTTGTACTCCATCTATACGCCCACAAGCTTAAAATTAAAACTCCTATAATTAAACGACGAGAAAGTACGATGAATTAAAACCGTATCCTACTCAATTTCTAAATCTTCGTTGGTTTGAAGTAATTGTAGGTAATTGGTACTTAGAATTCCCGATGGAGCCGCCTGACCAATAGAAGGTATGGTTTCTTAAAGATTTCTTGGGGTGAGCTCGGTGGGTGTGGGAAGAGTGTGCACGACCCAAATTGGATTTCAGAGCTTTGTTAAGGAAAATTCCGCGGAACGTTGGAAATTTTTCATTAAGGATTAATGACTCGGCGCAAATAAAAAGAATGTTTTCTATGAATTTCAATAAAACATTAAATTCGGTTGAACGTCGTTAGTGCGGACGCGCGCATTACGCCCATAGCGGGTAATTTTAATAAAGTCAGGATGAGGACGTCATTAGACTGTGTGGTGTCTGTTTTTCTCTAGTCCTATGTTCACTTTAATTAATGAAAACTATTTTTGTACATTTTTTCATCCCAAGCTCTCACTAATTAATATCCTAACAATTAATTCCGCTATATCTTGTGCACTGAACTTTTCAAGCACCGTCTCAAGCATTAACCTGCGATTTGACCGCTCGAGTGCCCCAAAAATTTCATACTTTTTTTATCACGCCGCTTTGATACCATCCATTCTCTCCTTTTTATTTATATTTTACGGCCCGGCCTCGTTGCAAGCCACTCCAGGAATTCTACGCCGTCCTTTTTTAATTTTTACATTGATGGAGAAAAAATCCCACAAAATCCCGAAAAGGACGTAAATCTTATTCCTGATTGGCTCTCCGCATAGATTTGAGTGTTTTTCCTTCCCCAACAGGGATTTAGAAACGGGCTACAGTATCTGAACATATTTATTTCGCTTCACTGAAACATGATCGAACAGCTTACACTACTAAATCCAAATTAATAGTTTCAAATTCAATCAACTTAAAACAACAAACAACCTTATATTTATATATCTTTTTATTTCTAAATAGACAAGACATACAAGACTAGACAGACAAGACTAGACAGACAAGACTAGACAGACAAGACTAGACAGACAAGACTAGACAGACAAGACTAGACAGACAAGACTAGACAGACAAGACTAGACAGACAAGACTAGACAAACAAGACTAGACAGACAAGACTAGACAGACAAGACTAGACAGACAAGACTAGACAGACAAGACTAGACAGACAAGACTAGACAGACAAGACTAGACAGACAAGACTAGACAGACAAGACTAGACAGACAAGACTAGACAGACAAGACTAGACAGACAAGACTAGACAGACAAGACTAGACAGACAAGACTAGACAGACAAGACTAGACAGACAAGACTAGACAGACAAGACTAGACAGACAAGACTAGACAGACAAGACTAGACAGACAAGACTAGACAGACAAGACTAGACAGACAAGACTAGACAGACAAGACTAGACAGACAAGACTAGACAGACAAGACTAGACAGACAAGACTAGACAGACAAGACTAGACAGACAAGACTAGACAGACAAGACTAGACAGACAAGACTAGACAGACAAGACTAGACAGACAAGACTAGACAGACAAGACTAGACAGACAAGACTAGACAGACAAGACTAGACAGACAAGACTAGACAGACAAGACTAGACAGACAAGACTAGACAGACAAGACTAGACAGACAAGACTAGACAGACAAGACTAGACAGACAAGACTAGACAGACAAGACTAGACAGACAAGACTAGACAGACAAGACTAGACAGACAAGACTAGACAGACAAGACTAGACAGACAAGACTAGACAGACAAGACTAGACAGACAAGACTAGACAGACAAGACTAGACAGACAAGACTAGACAGACAAGACTAGACAGACAAGACTAGACAGACAAGACTAGACAGACAAGACTAGACAGACAAGACTAGACAGACAAGACTAGACAGACAAGACTAGACAGACAAGACTAGACAGACAAGACTAGACAGACAAGACTAGACAGACAAGACTAGACAGACAAGACTAGACAGACAAGACTAGACAGACAAGACTAGACAGACAAGACTAGACAGACAAGACTAGACAGACAAGACTAGACAGACAAGACTAGACAGACAAGACTAGACAGACAAGACTAGACAGACAAGACTAGACAGACAAGACTAGACAGACAAGACTAGACAGACAAGACTAGACAGACAAGACTAGACAGACAAGACTAGACAGACAAGACTAGACAGACAAGACTAGACAGACAAGACTAGACAGACAAGACTAGACAGACAAGACTAGACAGACAAGACTAGACAGACAAGACTAGACAGACAAGACTAGACAGACAAGACTAGACAGACAAGACTAGACAGACAAGACTAGACAGACAAGACTAGACAGACAAGACTAGACAGACAAGACTAGACAGACAAGACTAGACAGACAAGACTAGACAGACAAGACTAGACAGACAAGACTAGACAGACAAGACTAGACAGACAAGACTAGACAGACAAGACTAGACAGACAAGACTAGACAGACAAGACTAGACAGACAAGACTAGACAGACAAGACTAGACAGACAAGACTAGACAGACAAGACTAGACAGACAAGACTAGACAGACAAGACTAGACAGACAAGACTAGACAGACAAGACTAGACAGACAAGACTAGACAGACAAGACTAGACAGACAAGACTAGACAGACAAGACTAGACAGACAAGACTAGACAGACAAGACTAGACAGACAAGACTAGACAGACAAGACTAGACAGACAAGACTAGACAGACAAGACTAGACAGACAAGACTAGACAGACAAGACTAGACAGACAAGACTAGACAGACAAGACTAGACAGACAAGACTAGACAGACAAGACTAGACAGACAAGACTAGACAGACAAGACTAGACAGACAAGACTAGACAGACAAGACTAGACAGACAAGACTAGACAGACAAGACTAGACAGACAAGACTAGACAGACAAGACTAGACAGACAAGACTAGACAGACAAGACTAGACAGACAAGACTAGACAGACAAGACTAGACAGACAAGACTAGACAGACAAGACTAGACAGACAAGACTAGACAGACAAGACTAGACAGACAAGACTAGACAGACAAGACTAGACAGACAAGACTAGACAGACAAGACTAGACAGACAAGACTAGACAGACAAGACTAGACAGACAAGACTAGACAGACAAGACTAGACAGACAAGACTAGACAGACAAGACTAGACAGACAAGACTAGACAGACAAGACTAGACAGACAAGACTAGACAGACAAGACTAGACAGACAAGACTAGACAGACAAGACTAGACAGACAAGACTAGACAGACAAGACTAGACAGACAAGACTAGACAGACAAGACAAGAGGTGTTATCAACTCTCAAGCGAGCCAAATGTAACTTGACCAGCGGTGCTGATCTGATTCCAGCATTCCTACTTCGGGACTGTGCGCATATTTTTGCGCCTCCACTCACCAAACTTTTTAACAAGATCCTGCATGAAGGCACGTTTCCAGCTATTTGGAAATCTACAAAGATTTGTCCAATCCTCAAATCTGGCTTACAGTCTGATATTAAGAACTATCGTCCCATCGCCATAATTTCCAATTTTTCCAAAATCTTTGAATCTATCCTTTTTAACTCCATCTTCCCTCGTATCAAACATCTTATCTCCACTAAACAACATGGATTCATGAAAGGTCGTTCAACGGTGACAAACTTGGTAGCCTTCACTCAGTATGTTACTCCAGTTATTGCTGCAAGGGGGCAGGTAGATTGCATCTATACAGACTTTGCTAAAGCATTCGACTGCATAGATCATTCAGTCGTTATTAATAAGCTGCATTCTTTTGGCTTTGACAATAATCTTGTTATATTATTATCTTCCTACCTAGCGGATAGAATGCAGTTCGTTTTTCACGGTGGATTTTCTTCTGCTGAATTCGTAGCCACCTCTGGTGTTCCTCAGGGATCCAACCTTGGGCCGATGTTATTTAATTTATTCATTAATGACTTGAGTGCTTCTCTATCCTCTCCTCATTTATTATTTGCCGATGATCTTAAGATATTTATGGCTATAAAGCACCCTGTTGACTGTTCCATTTTACAAGCCAACCTTAATATTTTGGAGAGATGGTGTGATGACAATAAGTTGGATCTAAACCTTGGCAAGTGCAAAATTGTTTCTTTCACTCGGCTTCAACAACCGCTTGAGTTCAGGTATACTCTGTTTAATGTTTGTCTTGATCGCTGCGAGTCAGTCAAGGATCTTGGTGTTATATTTGATTGGCATCTTTCGTTTGTGCAACACATCCTGTCAACAGTGTCCAAGGCTGCAAGGGCTCTTGGATTCATAATACGCAATTCACGCAATTTTAATAATAACTTGGCGCTCAGGGTACCCTACCACAGTTTTGTTAGATCAATTTTAGAGTATGGCTCAATTATTTGGGACCCCCATTTTAAAAAATATGTTACTGCGTTGGAGATGATTCAGAGAAATTTTTTAAAATTCCTCTGGTTTAAATCGTCCGGAGGTCCTCCTCCTCTTCACGTCGACCACTCATTGTTGCTGGTTGAGTTTGGGTTTTTGTCACTAAAGACTCGACGATCACTAGCGGGTCTGGTCTTTTTGTTCAAGGCCGTTCATAGCGTCCTTGACTCTCCTGAGATCGTCAATAATTTGAATTTTCTGGTGCCCAGAGCTGCTAGTCGTCAGACAGACTCATTTTATAATGATTCATATGGGGGCCCTATGGCCTTGATACCACCCCTGTATAACATTTGCTCAACCTATAACTCAATCAGCTCCGATTGTGACATTTTTGGTTCGTTTAAAGATTTTAAATCGAGTGCTATCAAAAGCCTTACAAATTAGCACCCTCTTCCATTGCAAACTGCAATGTGTATGTGTTTTTTATAAAAAATTAAACTGTTCTTTCATATTTATTAATTTCATATTTTTTAATTTTTTAGTATACCATTGTTTTATATTTTGACATTGTACTTTTGATTTGCTTTTTATTCTGTGCTTATGTTTTTTGTCTTTGACTATTCTTTGTTATACTTTGACTATACTATATCAAGAAATTCCTGTATTACTGTTTTTATTTTATTAGTGCAAAATTGTTTGTATATATTTTGATTTACGTTTTCACATGTTTTACATCTCTTTAGATTTAAATGTAGCAATTTATGTAATGCTCTGTAATTGGTCTTGACACTGTTGAGCAATAAATCTATAAAAAAAAAAAAAAAAAAAAAAAAAAAAAAGACTAGACAGACAAGACTAGACAGACAAGACTAGACAGACAAGACTAGACAGACAAGACTAGACAGACAAGACTAGACAGACAAGACTAGACAGACAAGACTAGACAGACAAGACTAGACAGACAAGACTAGACAGACAAGACTAGACAGACAAGACTAGACAGACAAGACTAGACAGACAAGACTAGACAGACAAGACTAGACAGACAAGACTAGACAGACAAGACTAGACAGACAAGACTAGACAGACAAGACTAGACAGACAAGACTAGACAGACAAGACTAGACAGACAAGACTAGACAGACAAGACTAGACAGACAAGACTAGACAGACAAGACTAGACAGACAAGACTAGACAGACAAGACTAGACAGACAAGACTAGACAGACAAGACTAGACAGACAAGACTAGACAGACAAGACTAGACAGACAAGACTAGACAGACAAGACTAGACAGACAAGACTAGACAGACAAGACTAGACAGACAAGACTAGACAGACAAGACTAGACAGACAAGACTAGACAGACAAGACTAGACAGACAAGACTAGACAGACAAGACTAGACAGACAAGACTAGACAGACAAGACTAGACAGACAAGACTAGACAGACAAGACTAGACAGACAAGACTAGACAGACAAGACTAGACAGACAAGACTAGACAGACAAGACTAGACAGACAAGACTAGACAGACAAGACTAGACAGACAAGACTAGACAGACAAGACTAGACAGACAAGACTAGACAGACAAGACTAGACAGACAAGACTAGACAGACAAGACTAGACAGACAAGACTAGACAGACAAGACTAGACAGACAAGACTAGACAGACAAGACTAGACAGACAAGACTAGACAGACAAGACTAGACAGACAAGACTAGACAGACAAGACTAGACAGACAAGACTAGACAGACAAGACTAGACAGACAAGACTAGACAGACAAGACTAGACAGACAAGACTAGACAGACAAGACTAGACAGACAAGACTAGACAGACAAGACTAGACAGACAAGACTAGACAGACAAGACTAGACAGACAAGACTAGACAGACAAGACTAGACAGACAAGACTAGACAGACAAGACTAGACAGACAAGACTAGACAGACAAGACTAGACAGACAAGACTAGACAGACAAGACTAGACAGACAAGACTAGACAGACAAGACTAGACAGACAAGACTAGACAGACAAGACTAGACAGACAAGACTAGACAGACAAGACTAGACAGACAAGACTAGACAGACAAGACTAGACAGACAAGACTAGACAGACAAGACTAGACAGACAAGACTAGACAGACAAGACTAGACAGACAAGACTAGACAGACAAGACTAGACAGACAAGACTAGACAGACAAGACTAGACAGACAAGACTAGACAGACAAGACTAGACAGACAAGACTAGACAGACAAGACTAGACAGACAAGACTAGACAGACAAGACTAGACAGACAAGACTAGACAGACAAGACTAGACAGACAAGACTAGACAGACAAGACTAGACAGACAAGACTAGACAGACAAGACTAGACAGACAAGACTAGACAGACAAGACTAGACAGACAAGACTAGACAGACAAGACTAGACAGACAAGACTAGACAGACAAGACTAGACAGACAAGACTAGACAGACAAGACTAGACAGACAAGACTAGACAGACAAGACTAGACAGACAAGACTAGACAGACAAGACTAGACAGACAAGACTAGACAGACAAGACTAGACAGACAAGACTAGACAGACAAGACTAGACAGACAAGACTAGACAGACAAGACTAGACAGACAAGACTAGACAGACAAGACTAGACAGACAAGACTAGACAGACAAGACTAGACAGACAAGACTAGACAGACAAGACTAGACAGACAAGACTAGACAGACAAGACTAGACAGACAAGACTAGACAGACAAGACTAGACAGACAAGACTAGACAGACAAGACTAGACAGACAAGACTAGACAGACAAGACTAGACAGACAAGACTAGACAGACAAGACTAGACAGACAAGACTAGACAGACAAGACTAGACAGACAAGACTAGACAGACAAGACTAGACAGACAAGACTAGACAGACAAGACTAGACAGACAAGACTAGACAGACAAGACTAGACAGACAAGACTAGACAGACAAGACTAGACAGACAAGACTAGACAGACAAGACTAGACAGACAAGACTAGACAGACAAGACTAGACAGACAAGACTAGACAGACAAGACTAGACAGACAAGACTAGACAGACAAGACTAGACAGACAAGACTAGACAGACAAGACTAGACAGACAAGACTAGACAGACAAGACTAGACAGACAAGACTAGACAGACAAGACTAGACAGACAAGACTAGACAGACAAGACTAGACAGACAAGACTAGACAGACAAGACTAGACAGACAAGACTAGACAGACAAGACTAGACAGACAAGACTAGACAGACAAGACTAGACAGACAAGACTAGACAGACAAGACTAGACAGACAAGACTAGACAGACAAGACTAGACAGACAAGACTAGACAGACAAGACTAGACAGACAAGACTAGACAGACAAGACTAGACAGACAAGACTAGACAGACAAGACTAGACAGACAAGACTAGACAGACAAGACTAGACAGACAAGACTAGACAGACAAGACTAGACAGACAAGACTAGACAGACAAGACTAGACAGACAAGACTAGACAGACAAGACTAGACAGACAAGACTAGACAGACAAGACTAGACAGACAAGACTAGACAGACAAGACTAGACAGACAAGACTAGACAGACAAGACTAGACAGACAAGACTAGACAGACAAGACTAGACAGACAAGACTAGACAGACAAGACTAGACAGACAAGACTAGACAGACAAGACTAGACAGACAAGACTAGACAGACAAGACTAGACAGACAAGACTAGACAGACAAGACTAGACAGACAAGACTAGACAGACAAGACTAGACAGACAAGACTAGACAGACAAGACTAGACAGACAAGACTAGACAGACAAGACTAGACAGACAAGACTAGACAGACAAGACTAGACAGACAAGACTAGACAGACAAGACTAGACAGACAAGACTAGACAGACAAGACTAGACAGACAAGACTAGACAGACAAGACTAGACAGACAAGACTAGACAGACAAGACTAGACAGACAAGACTAGACAGACAAGACTAGACAGACAAGACTAGACAGACAAGACTAGACAGACAAGACTAGACAGACAAGACTAGACAGACAAGACTAGACAGACAAGACTAGACAGACAAGACTAGACAGACAAGACTAGACAGACAAGACTAGACAGACAAGACTAGACAGACAAGACTAGACAGACAAGACTAGACAGACAAGACTAGACAGACAAGACTAGACAGACAAGACTAGACAGACAAGACTAGACAGACAAGACTAGACAGACAAGACTAGACAGACAAGACTAGACAGACAAGACTAGACAGACAAGACTAGACAGACAAGACTAGACAGACAAGACTAGACAGACAAGACTAGACAGACAAGACTAGACAGACAAGACTAGACAGACAAGACTAGACAGACAAGACTAGACAGACAAGACTAGACAGACAAGACTAGACAGACAAGACTAGACAGACAAGACTAGACAGACAAGACTAGACAGACAAGACTAGACAGACAAGACTAGACAGACAAGACTAGACAGACAAGACTAGACAGACAAGACTAGACAGACAAGACTAGACAGACAAGACTAGACAGACAAGACTAGACAGACAAGACTAGACAGACAAGACTAGACAGACAAGACTAGACAGACAAGACTAGACAGACAAGACTAGACAGACAAGACTAGACAGACAAGACTAGACAGACAAGACTAGACAGACAAGACTAGACAGACAAGACTAGACAGACAAGACTAGACAGACAAGACTAGACAGACAAGACTAGACAGACAAGACTAGACAGACAAGACTAGACAGACAAGACTAGACAGACAAGACTAGACAGACAAGACTAGACAGACTAGACAGACAAGTTTAGTTTTAATTGTTGGAATTTTATTTATTGATCGATTTAGCGTTATTACCAAAGTAGTAAAGAAACGCTGACATAGAAGTGCTTGCAATATTGGCTAGATCAAGGCATTGTTTACACATACTGGTAATCGAGAATAGCATTTGGGCGTAATTACAGAGAGAGAATACGTTTTTTAGTTCGGTTTGAGCTTGCGGTGGCAATAAATTTTCGGCGGCGATACAGCCCCTTACGTAAGCGTTCGGTTCAGATTCATCGGGTAGATATAGGATTACCGGCGGTTCCGATCTAATAATTTTCGACGAGAACAAACGCATTGAAGGAAATTTATTGTGCGAATCGAGCACGTGAAACAGATAATCGGAAAATATCAACGCACACCGCTTTGAAATTTGCCTACTCGCATCTGAAGGACTCTTTGTGTATTTTGTTTGCATTCAACAATTTGGTCGGCACGTTTGAAGCGTATGCAAAATGCAAGAACAATCGCAAAATATTAGCTTGCAGTCGGAAGCAAATGGCCTTAGGTGAAAGCGCATAAAACCGGCAATAATTAATGCACAGGGAAGGGGTCACATAACTCCAGTGCTTGATTAGTCCCTCTCAGCTTTTACCCAACCCTCCGCCGCGCCGTCGGAACTTTTCTTTGGAATTAACCCTTTTAAAAGCTTTGTGGAAACTGACCGTTCGACCACTACACCCAAAACATTTCTTTGATGAATGCTGTATTCACAACAACAAAAAAAGAGATTTAAAACAACGTTGCTTCACAAAAATAAGTTATTTATTCATAAATTGCGTTTGAGCAACAAAGAGAGAGAGAGAAAGTAAAAATGTTTTAGTTCGCGAGTAAATACACGGGAATCCATCCGGAATCCCAACAGAATCATTAAAAGATAGTGCGTGACGTGAAACCGGAAATAAGGTGAATTCAATCATAGGTTTCAGCCTCAGAACGCCGGCAGCCCTAAAACTCAATTGCCACTTTTAAGTGGATCACATCATCCCCGCTTTTACTTCTAGAAGAGAAACTACCGCAAACTAACACACACACACTCACGTATGTATTTATAGTACGATATGTGTTGCCTGCCCGTGTTTGTGAACGTTTATACGTCTGCGGTGAATTACGACGCGTCACATTCGTCTTTACTTCCGAGGCGCAACAATTTTCTTATTACAACAATATATATATATATATATATATATATATATATATATATATATATATATATATATGTATATGTAACGCCCCCCAACGCCACAATATATATATACGCAACGGAGCTGTTAATGAACAAAGTTTTCATGAAGTAATAAAAACGGCACGGACGTGCCAATATAAACTCCTAAAAGCGCAGAAAAGCAACGGAAGATGAATGATAAAAATAAGCAGCGAAATGTTACATTTCACATTTTGGAAATGGCATGTTGAATATTTACATTGAGCTTATTTAACGCCCCGAATGGTACACATATGTCCCACTAAAATTTCATGTTCCGAAACTTAAAAAATAAATTTAAATACGACAATAAGTAAATATGCTGTAACATCGTCAACTCTTGTAAGTATTTACCCAGTGGTAAATACCTCTTCATCCTACGGTACTCATATTACGATATCAAGCGGGAGTCTGCGTTTCAATCTACGATTTCCATGTTCAGTGAGAAGTCGGCTTGCAAGAGTGTTCGGGTGTACTTTGAGTCTATCAGAGCATGTGCTGGAATGTTCTTCAATCACTTCTTTCACTAGTTTAATGTTAAAGTTACAAACCATGGGCATTTACCATCATTCTTAAGGTTTTTGATTGATATCTTTCTAGTATCTGGATATTTGAGTTGCACGCTGAACCCCATAGCTGACTCCCATAGCTCCATACTGGTTTCAGAACAGAGTTATATAGTAGAAGCTTGTTTCCCAATGAGAGTTTTAATTTTGGACCGAGCAGGCAATACATTTTAAGTTGCTTTCTTTTTGTCCATATGTGCTTTCGCCATGTGAGTTTTTGATCTATGTGCATACCTAGATATTTCGCTGAGTTTGATTGAGGTATCTGCCGGCCATTCAATTTTACTGGTGAACTGGTTTCCTTTCTGAGAGCAAAGGTGACGTGGACCGATTTTAACTCATTTGCTTGGATTTTCCACCTTTTTAGCCAGTTTTCTAGTGCATTAAGATGCAGTTGGATTCGTTTTGCTGCCACGACTGGATCTGATTGGGATGCCATTATCGCTGTGTCAACTACATATGTTGCTGTTAGAGTGTGGGCTGTGGTGGGCAGATCTGTGGTGTATAGAAGGTAGAGTACTGGGCCTACTACACTTCCCTGTGGTACATCGGCTTGAATTAATTTTAGATCGAATGATAAGCGCGATAAAACGAGACCTAGTGACGATGAGTGATAATATTGGACAACACTGATCTGTCACAAGTTTGAACAAGACTAGTCAAAACTCAAACCTAGACAATATATAAATATAGACGCTACAAAACTTTGGACAAAAAATTGGAAAACAGCGAAAACAAGATTGGATATCAATATTTGAAAAGTCTTCACAACATTAGATAAGAAGAATAGATAAGGTACGATCTTGATATGAATGGATATTTCTTGAACCACCTCGAAATATTGCATTAGCTACGTGCACACCACCCGAAAGCAAACACTGTGATAGATACACCTTGAGAGACAAAATCTGATATCTGAAATTGTGATAGGTAAACCATGCGACTAACTTACCGAATCCACAAATTTCTGCAGAACAAGCGTACAAGACCAAAGTGGTACAGACAAGTGGACAAAACCATGCACGTCACATGATCGGAGGAACAGAAACTATCCATGTAAACAATCCATGCATATGAAGAGCTATTGCTCAAGGAGGAAGGCTCAACATACGATGATTCCGCGTGGTACTAAGTGACCCATCCGCGAGTACAAGAAGAAGATAGACAAAGCGTGAAACCGAAAACTTTGATAGATAAACCCTGATACATAAAACTAAATGTAAAAACATATGTAAAACTTGTGATAAACCTTGATTTTGAAAGATAAAGTTTGATATATAAAACTTGAAGGCAATAGGCAAGACATTGTTAGACTAATCTTGATAAACATAACCTGGCAGCAAAAATTGTGATAGATATACCTTGACAGAAACAGCCAAGAAAATGTACAACTGGCGGCTAGTAGGAAGAAGGAAAAGAGGCAGGCCAAGGAAAAGGTGGATGGAAGATGTGAGAGAGAAAGCCGGACATTCTGTCCTTAATGGAAGAAGATTGTTGTAGAGGCAAAAACCCACCGCGGGTTATAAAGCCAACAGAAGAAGAAGATACCTTGATAGAAAGAAGCTGGTAGCTAAAACTGTGTATAGGTAAAACATGATAGACAAAGCTTGATAACCAAAAGGTTGATATATAAATCCTGATAAACCTTGATATCGGGAGATAAAGCTTGATAAATGAAATTGATGCATAAAACTTGGAGGCGATAGGCAAGACAAAGTTAGATTAATCTTGATAAACAAGACCTGACAGCAAAAACTGTGATGGATATTCGCTACGTGCACAAACGCGCTTAGCGCCACCCGTGGCCAAAAAGACAACTTCGTCTCAAAAATAGTGTATAAAAACAACAGGCAAAACAAAAATAATTAATATAATAAAATATACAATTTATATACTATACATTATAATACACTATCTCGCATTACCAGCAGATTAACTGTTACAACTTTTGAACGGTTCACCTCAGAGACTTCTAGGCTTCACCAATCTATTCATCGTCCCAAAATTAGTCCGAAAACGTATATAATATTCCTCGGGAAGCTTTCGATTAGGAAAAACCGTCGCCACGGGAAGTCGATATCGCGGAAACGCCGAAATGCGAGGAAATCGATTTTTCAAAATCGTTATTTGTTGAGTTATAGCAAAATTTAAAAACATTTCTGAAAGCATTTGTGCTGCTGATTACAAATATGCAATTTATATTTCGCTAGCACCTTTCGTTCGCTATCGCCTGCCAAAATTGACGAAATTTGTATCAAATTTGGGCGCTCGAGTAGAGATCTTGGAAAGTAATGAATCTCCCACGGATAACCTGAACGTGTTAATAGGAAAATTACCTTCTGAAAACGATGCCGCAATCGATTTTTGTTTATCTGCAACCGTTTCTGAGATATCGTCTTGCCAAATCGAGAATCGGGTAAATTTCGGTTTGAAATTTATCGACGAGTTATTGAATATTTCCGGACAATTCACACATCGAATTGTTCATCTTGTCGGGTAGTTTCTGTGTGCCGAAAATGATTTCGTAGCTGTTTACCGTTATTGAAAAAATCGAAAAAAACCGAAAAAGCACATTTTTTTCGCCCGAAATGATGGAAATTTTTGTTGACGAATTTTTTGGAAAATTTTCTCGTAATTTTTTTTGGGTTACCCGAAGGAAATCGATGTGCTGAAAACGATTTTCTAGTTTATTTTGCTCTCAAGTTACTAATAAACAATTTTTATATATTTTGTCGCTGTATACCATATAGCATTTCCGACTGATTTTATGCTGTCTTAACTATTGAACGGCTCACCAAAGAGACTTCTAGTCATCACCAATCGATTCAGCGTGCCAAAATTAGTGGGAAACCGTATATAATATTCCTCGGGCACCTTTCGATTAGGAAATACCATCGCCACGGGAAGTCGGTGCCACGGAAACTTCGAAATGCGAGAAAACCGATTTTTTCAAAATCGTTATTTTTTAGTTAAAGCAAAATTTAAAAACGTTTCTGAAAACATTTTTGCTGCTAATTAGAAATATGCAAATTATATTTCGCTAGCACCTTTCGTTCACTATCGCCTGGAACGATTTTTCAGTTTATTTCGCTCTAAATTTACAAATAAACGCGATATAAGGTTTCTCGCTGTACACCATCTCGCAACTCCAGCAGATTTTATTTATTTATACTAACCTATCCTGCTATCCTAACTTCTATCCTTTAATTATTTATACTAACCTATCCTGCTATACTAACCTATCCTGCAAGAAAAAAACTGATAGATATACCTTAATAGACACAATCTGATAGTTAAAACTGTAATAAGTAAACCATAATAGACCAAAACTTGATAACCAAAACTTCGATAGATAAAAGTTGATAAGTAAGTGTTTTAAACCTTGTTATTGGGAGATCAAATTGTGATAGAAAATCAAATGGATCAAATGTGTTAAGCAAATCTGTGCTAGGTACATTTTGATAAACAAACCTTTGTTAGATAAACTTTGATAGAACATATATGACAGACATGTCTTAGACAAACCTTGACGAACAAAACATTGTGAGGTAAATTATTCACTAAAAAACGTGTTTTCTAGAAACTAGGGGCTGATTGTTCCACCAGTTCGCTACTACTAATATCAAATTTTGTATGCAATAACAGTAGGGTGAAGATGATTCGTTCTGGACTCTCCACCTACGCTTCCGATCCCCACCTTTTAATTAGCTTTAATCAGCTTTTAATCAGCTTTAATCAGCATTATTACAGTACAAGTGTCTATGTAACCCCACGCTAAACAGGGTGTGAGGCCTATGTAGCCCCACGCTACAGGTTTAAGGAGCTCACAGACCGGCGCAGAAGTTTCGCTGCCGCAACCGGTGCGATATCGCGGCGGACCGATTGACACGGCGGTTTATGTACATGTTCAGATCAAAAAGAGCGATTTCCGTCATAGTCTTTTAATCAGCTTTAATCAGTTTTGAATCAGATTTTAATCAGTTTTAATCAGCTTTGATCAGCTTTTAATCAGCTATAATCAGCATTATTACACTACAAGAGTATGTCTATGTGAGTACAAGTCTATGTAACTCCACGCTAAACAGAGTGTGAGGTATATGTAGCCCCACGCTACAGGTTTAAGGAGCTCACAGACCGGCGCGGAAGTTTCGCTGCCGCAACCGGTGCGATATCGCGGCGGACCGACTGACACGGCGGCTTATGTACATGTTCAGATCAAAATGCGCGATTTTTGTCATAGTCGCGGTACTGCAGCGTTGCACAAGGACACTGCATGTGCGGTTAGTTTAGCTGCCGCTATGTTTGAAATGGTGATCTCTAATGATCACCATTTCAAACATAGCGGCAGCGCACTCAATGGTAATCACATTGATTTTATGAACCCATGTTTAATTTTGAAATGAGTTTTATCTACTCACCAAAATGACCACACTAATAAATACATTATTGTATGTGAAGGATGCCATTATTATATTAGAGTGTAAAAGTATCCAATTCGTGCGTAAAAGTCCTATTTAAATGAAATGGAGTTTCATTATTAAACGATTTCTGTTTGTTGTTACTGTGGCAACGTAACCATAATCTAATCTAGATTAAATCTAGGTTAACCTAGATTACATCGAAGTAGGGAAAGATGGTTCCTTCTAGGCACCTCCATTAACCTTGACACTTCCGGTTCTGAATTCCGATCTCGATGATCTCTTCCGTTTCCGGTTTCCCACTTCCGGTTTTTCACACATGGGAGTGTGAGGTCTATGTAGCCACACGCGCGAGGTCTATGTAACCCCACGTTGGGTGTGAGGTTTATGTAGTCCCACGTGTGAGGTCTATCTAACCCTACGCTGGGTTAGGCTGAGCTCTGGTTTCGACCTTCGTTTCCGGTTTCTCACTTCCGGTTTCTCATTTCCGGTTTTCCACATCCTGCCGCTCCATTCCTGCACTGTGCGCGAGAAAATTAAAAATTGAAAATCGAAACCGGAAGTGTCAAGGTCAAAATCAGTGGAGGTGGAGGGCCTAGACTCATCGGAGGGTCTCATCGACAACGACCAAATAGTGTTCTAACCTTATTGGAGTTATTGGCCAGTGATTTGAAGTATGTTGTCTGTCAAAATTACATTTTTTACAATATTATCGGTAAGAAACAATATTTTTTTTATAGATTCAACAGTATTTTGGTGCGTGAAAGGCTTTTGTGCACTCATTGCGATTAAACCAATCGCCTTCGGCTCGTGCTTTAAAGTCATGCACAAAAGCCCTTCTTCACACACTTGTATCATAAACTACTACGTGTTTTAGAAATCCAAAAAAACGTATTGCGGTCAGGTGAGCCTGTCAGGAACGAAGTTCCTCGCGCATTTAAGAATCGAAGAACTTCTCTTTTTGAATTATTATTAAAATAACGGAAGTGCACGCAAATGCGTTGATTGAATGTTTTGGAAAATTTGAGCAAACTGGGGTAAGATAAGTTGAAATGCGACCCGAAACAAAAGCGTCAATTTGATAAATGAATGAAAAAAATTGTCGGTTTTGTTTTGGGCCGCATTGGAACTTGTCTTGCGGCCCGCAGGCAAGTTCCAATGCGGCCCAAAACAAAACCGACAATTTTTTTCATTCATTTATTTCAGACATCAAATTGTGAGTATAAGTTTGCAAATTTCGCAATACAAGCAGTTTGTAGATATAGGCTCAAATCCACCAATTATTTGGTGTATAGACGAGATTATTATATATAACTGAGTGAGATGCAATCAGCACTGATAGCTGTGAGTATTTCTTCCACAACTTCACCTAGTTCTGCTGAAGTTATTAATTAGTTTAACTAAGAAATCTGTACAGTTTAACAACTTGCAGGAGAAAGAGAGCAACGAGGAAGTCTTCAACATCCTCGAAGGCTTCATTCCTATAGATTACGCCGAACGACCCTACATCGAAGAAGAATTCAAGCTGAAAGATCCAACACCCCAACCTACAGCCCAAAGTAAAATAATTTAGTTTTATTTTAAAACTAATTCTTTATAATTGTAGTGTTTAGCACGATCGCGAATCATGAATTAAATCTGACTGATGAAGAAATCCACAGCGTATTAAATCCTGGGAAGATTGAGGTCAGAAAGACCGCCGAATGTGGTGAGGCTGAACAAGTGAAGGTCGAAAGTGAAATTGTTGGAACAATTGAAGCCCAGCAGGAAGTGATGGCCAAGTCCGAAGTTCTGACGGTAAGCCGGTTTGTGTTTGGTGGATAATGTTAGTTGTTGTATTTGATGCTTTGGTTAAGGCTACTCGAAATGGTGCGATGTTGTCCGAGGAGGAGATTCAGGGGCGGACTTGGTCGACGTTCTTGCAGAAACCAAAGGGGCCGACCCTGAAGCCCAAACTGACGCCGGAGGACGAACAGATGAAAGTTAGCAAATATTTTGTGCAAAATTTGGAATAGAAATATTTTGCAAAAATCGATCGATCCGTCTGTCTGTACTAAATTTTCTTGAGCGCAAATTTTCATGTTTTCAGAAATAAATTTAGAATGAAATCACAGTTGTAACCTATTTAGAATATTTGCTGAGGCATAAACTAAATATTTCCGAAAAAAGTTTCGTCAAAATCTGTCTGTGTCAAATTTTCCAGTTTTCAAAGTTTTCAAAAATAAGACTTTTCAAACGTAGATGGCAGATAGTTGCAGTCTACATAGATCTACCATAGTCTCAACATTTATTTACCACATCTTAAACTAAACGATTTTTAAAAAAGTTTGTTTAAAATCCGTCTGTGCTTCTGTCTGTAGCAACTTTTCTAAACTGAAATTGAATACATTATTGTATGTGAAGGAAAATTTTGAATTTCCAGAAATCCACTTACAGGGTTATAATACGAACGAAGAAGGATTTGGATGCCGAAAGAGCAGCCAAAGTAAGTACAACTATGCAAAACTAGATTAAGTCCAGTCTAGACAGACAAGACTCAAAATTGGTTTATTTAATTTTTTTTTTAAAAGAGGAGGAGGAGGCGGCGATTGCGGCCGAATTGGCGGCGATCGAGGCGGCAGAAAGAGCGGAGCGTGAGGCAATTGAGGTTGCGATTCGTGCAGAACGTGAGGATTTTTTTTATTGAACGTTAAGAAAGCCCGCGGGCCGCAAGACAAGTTGCAATGCGGCCCAAAACAAAACCGACAATTTTTTTCATTAATTTATTTCAGACATCAAATTGTGGGTAAGAGTTTGAAAATTCTCAACACAAGCAGTTTGTAGATATATACTAAAATCCACCAATTATTTAGTGTAGGTATAGACGAGATTATTATATTACATCAAAACTTGCGGTCGTAAAAAATGTGTGCGAAAATAATCTAGTCTGTCATAAATGACAGATAAAAGAAAGAGAAGGAAAGAGAGAGCGCGCGGTATATAAATATACACTGAGAGAAAGAGATAGGCGTATAACGTAACGTAACGTTTTCTGCCGAATCACTCCTACCGAGATCTCCCTAAAGGAACTTCATTCCAATAAATACAAAATAACATATTTCATATTATGCAATCAATGCTTAAAATAGCATTGAGGACATTTGAGGACGTAAAAATCGCGTTTTAATGTGGGCATTGCCATTTCACTTCCGCGCCGCTAGCGATTTTTTCGTTGCAGAAATTTCGAGAGGCATACGTTCCGCGCCGATCTGAAGGAGCCTTTAATCAGCTTTAATCAAGTGCAGGTGGAGGGTCCAAAATGAATCATCTTTCCCTACTAATAAAATAAAAACTGATAGATTTTCCAAAATCATTTAGTTATTACGCACAATTTTTATCTTTACCGATCGATTATTAAGTTTAATCAAGTTTTAATTGAGAATCCTTTAAAACATTTCGAACACAAAACTACTGACGGAGCGAACCGCTTTGGAAGAAAATGAACATGGAACCTCGGCAATGGCTTTTTAAAAAAAGATAGTTGGTATTAGTTTCATGAATCAACATAAAGCAGATAAAAGTGAATCGTATGCCCACGCTTGCGGGGTTATTTGCATTACTTTTCTGAAAAATCATTTGCATAACCGAGATTTATATCAAGCAGACCCCGTATATATTCAGCACGTAAAATTATTGGTGTACATTTCACGTTGGAAGAAATTTAAATATTCGCTTCATAAAGCAACGCCGAATAATAACCGCTCAACAAAATGCATCCTTTTTATAGAAACTTTCGTGAATTTACGCTTTGTCCGTTACTCACCGACCGAAGCAATATAAAGTCCCAGGATATCTGGAAGTCGCTGATGACATGTAATGATGATGGTCAGTCCTTAAACTTGAAATTGAATTACAGACCAACCGAAACTAGATAATTACCAAAACAAAAAGCTAAAACTAACTTAAAGCAAACTTCAGTATACCAATTAAAAGTTACCTAGGGTATACATTTTTGAAGATAATTAGAACTAATCAAGCTCGGTTTATTTTATGAATAATTCATTTGAGATTAGGATTGCGGTAGCTAAGCAGTCGCGTTCAAATCCACCGGTGCTGACTAAACAAGATGAGATGCTCACGTGATTTGTGTTCGCGGAGATGAGCGCGTATAAATAAGGATTTCTGTCGGAAATTGTTAATTGAACCTCAACACATACCAAAATAAACATTTGCCGTAAAAAGCGGAATGCTGAGGCAAGTTATCTCCGCGATGACACGTTTTCACGATGCCATTTACCGTAGACCACCTGCCTCCAGCCTATACACGAACAAACGAAATAGAAAAATGAATTACACCTTCACGAAAAACATTCCGGAATTGAATTACAAAAACTGCCAACAACAAATAAACGTCCGCGACATATAAATCGCGAAAATACAGAAAGACGTGTTATTACAACCCACCGTATAAAATCGAACGTAAATATTTTCATCGATAATATTTCCGCAATTACGGTAAATTGAAGTGCGCCGTTGCTAGTATTATTTTAGAATTTGAATAATATTCAAATATTCTGTGCGTGGAGTCCATCGTTTCCCTTGTTCCGTTTAGCATTTCGTTGGGGTGTAGTAATAATTTAATAAACGGAGGAGCATAGCATGCAACTCTCCCCGATATTTGTTTGACAAGAAGTCATCAAAGAAGAGGCAAAGGGAAGTGCAGCGCCGAAATACGTGCGGGGAATACGTTAAACATTTCCCATGTGAATCTCGATGCAAGGGGGAAACTGTTCTTCCTGGACTCGGTAAGAACGTTATTATCGATATGCAGTAGAAATAAAATAATTACGCACCATTGTTACACTTTCTCCGGCGACGACAATATTCCAAATTTCTCTGCGTTTTATCCACCGGGGAAATTTGCAGTCGCGAAAACCTGGAGGACCGACCTTATCTTGTATATGGGCGTGTGTATTTTAATCCCCATATGACCCGACCGAGTGCAGATCCTGAAGGAGCCGAATAAATTCCGACTCAAGAAATCTACACGGACAAATAAACTTATTCCAAAAACGTCGAGCCGTTCTTTACAGCTATGGGAAATAAAACTCGGCAACAGAGACGTTCCGAACCGAGCGAAATCAACTGGGAATTCACAAATTGATGTTGAATTTTAAATTCCACATTAATTATACACACGCTATAAGTCGGTGCGATTTTAATACGGATAGATGTGGAGAGCTATTGTCCATTTTCCTCGGGGTGCATTTTCATTAAGGGTTAACTCGCGAATGTCCACCGAACGTATGAGTGATGCTCTACAGAGAGTGCGTCTCACCCCCTCGCTCCGTGTATGTGTATGCACTTTATGAAAGTGACATGCCGACATGACATGAATGTAATTACACACCCTCCGCATAGGTGCATTACAACAGCCTCCCCAGCCGCCACAGAACCACGTCAAAAATCTAATTTTGTATTACCAACCGCCCGCATTCTTAACAAATGCACCCCGTACTCACGTTATCGTTATCGCACTTTAAACTTAAATACGCATAATATTATCTATGTCGCTGCGTTATTTTTTTTGGAAAAACTAGTTAACATTATTGTTTATATCTTGTTGAGCTTGAAGATTTTGATAAAAGTTAGTTATTAATACATGAAATACTAATATTATAATCTCGCTTTTCTATACTTTTTTTCTATAATCCAGGGGTTCTTAAACTTATGTAGTCCAAACATTTTTAACTTCTTTTTTTTGGACCCCATCCCATCCCTATTCGTTTTATGTCGTTCTTGAGATTTAATTTCTGGCTAAATATTATTAAATGTTCCTATGGTTGTGTTTCATATCTAAGGCGTACAGCACATACAGTAGAGGGCCCAATACACTGCCTTGTGGGAACCTCCGCATTGATCTGAAATGTTGCAGATACTTCTTCGTTGAAACGCTAGACAATAGACAGTTTAGAACCAGAGTCAACGAATTATCTGCAGCATATTAGATCAATGCGGGGGTTCCCACAAGGCAGTGTATTGGGCCCTCAACTGTATGTGCTGTACAGCTTAAATATCAAATCCAACCATAGGAACATTTGCAGACGATACAGCTGTACTAATTAACCACTGAGACGCCAACATCGCCACAAAACATGTAGGGACTACGTTATAATAATATTGGTTGAAATGTATCGCTGGTAATTTTAATAAACGATCTTGCACATCAATCAATGCGGGGGTTCCCACAAGGCAGTGTATTGGGCCCTCAACTGTATGTGCTGTACAGCTTAAATATCAAATCCAACCATAGGAACATTTGCAGACGCTACAGCTGTACTAATTAACCACTGAGACACCAACATCGCCACAAAACATGTAGGGACTACGTTATAATAATATTGGTTGAAATGTATCGCTGGTAATTTTAATAAACGATCTTGCACATCAATCAATGCGGGGGTTCCCACAAGGCAGTGTATTGGGCCCTCAACTGTATGTGCTGTACAGCTTAAATATCAAATCCAACCATAGGAACATTTGCAGACGCTACAGCTGTACTAATTAACCACTGAGACACCAACATCGCCACAAAACATGTAGGGACTACGTTATAATAATATTGGTTGAAATGTATCGCTGGTAATTTTAATAAACGATCTTGCACATCAATCAATGCGGGGGTTCCCACAAGGCAGTGTATTGGGCCCTCAACTGTATGTGCTGTACAGCTTAAATATCAAATCCAACCATAGAAACATTTGCAGACGCTACAGCTGTACTAATTAACCACTGAGACCCCAACATCGCCACAAAACATGTAGGGACTACGTTATAATAATATTGGTTGAAATGTATCGCTGGTAATTTTAATAAACGATCTTGCACATTTCTAGAGATGTACATTTTTATTAATTTTCCCATCCCAACCCTATTCGTTTTATGTCGTTTTTGAGATTTAATTTCTGGCTAAATATGTTTAAATGTTCCTCTGGTTGGGTTTGATATCTAAGGTCTACATACAGTAGAGGGCCCAATACACAGCCTTGTGGAAACCCCCGAATTGATCTGAAATGCTGCAGATACTTCTTCGTTGAAACGCTACACAACAGTTTAGAACCAGAGTCAACAGAGTCAGAAGTATCTGCAGCATTTCAGATCAATACGAGGGTTTTCACAAGGCAGTGTATTGGGCCCTCCTGTATGTGCTGTACACCTTAGATATCAAATCCAACTACAGGAACATTTGCAGACGAAACAGATGTACTAATTAACCACTGAGACCCCAACATCGCCACAAAACATGAAGGGACTATGTTATAATAATATTGATAGAAATGTATCGCTGCTTATTTTAATAAACGTTCTTGCACATTTCTAGAGACGTACATTTTTATTAATTTATAGAATAAAAGGCATAAAATAAATAAATAGTACTAGAAAGATTTAAAAATGTTACACATCATCGTCTTGGAACTGTTTGCAACCATTTTTATAACCTCGTGGGATTCCAGTGATCGCCACGAGGACTTCCAGGGGCCCGCGGACCCCAGTTTGAGGACCTATGCTGTTCGCGCCAATTTTAATAAATCTATATTTTAATTCAAACATTTGAGTCGATTTCGGCACCGATTAACCTAAGGGGAAAGGTGTATCGACCTGGGCCGAAATCGCGCGATTTACTCAATTTTTCGCGAATTTATATTAATCGAGCAGTACGCTTTGAATTTGCGAAGCGTGTAGAACGGAATCGAAGCGTGAAACCAAGTTCGACCGGCACGTGCACGCGTTATTCAGTTTTACAGAGTTTCAATTCAAATTAACCAGGAGTGTGATCACGAGCCCAAAGGGCTGAAGCGGCATCCAACGTCTGGAGGACAACAATTTTAAGGGAATCCCTCCACTTACTATCCCCATTTCCTCCCTTAAAAAAGGCGCCGGAAGGACGATCACACGTAGCGGAGACGCGAGCAGCCCTAACAGGTAAGTGATTAGACCAGCCCTGTATTTTGATTAAAAAATTTGATTTTCGTGAGACACGGTCCAAACATATGCTACAATATATTGACCATTATCCGTATAAAATATAAAGCGAAATATTTTCCTGTAACATTTTCGCTACCAAGCGTCTCGTATATGAACCACAACAATTTCTCAGATAGACCGCTGTCTTATGTATGCGCCAGCAACTGCGTTGAGCCAAATGCACATTTAAAAATCAACAAAATGAGTTAGCTAGTTCAGATTTTGTCATGGTCTATAGTATTATGAGCCGCATGGTCTGTGTATAGCTAATATTGGGTCTGATATCTAAGGTGTACAGCACATACAGTAGATGGCCTTGTATTTGCAATAAAGTTAAACACAACAAAAGATGTTTCTCGATGGAAAAAGTATTCACCAAAAGAAAATCATTATCTTATAAAAATAGAGATTTAGCGTCTTAATTATTCTTCTAAAAAGAAATAAGTCAAATATATTTTTTATTACTCATGCGTGGGAAGTACTTCCTGACGCACGTTTTTTAATACGAAAAATGCCACTTCGCATTGTCTTTCCACATAACCTGGGTACCTCACTAAACTGTAAGCATTCTATTAACTTTATTCAAGCTTCATTATATTTCGGTGTTTATAAATATATTTTTATTACTCATGCATTAAAAGTATTAACTTGGCGCACGTTTTTTAGTACGAGAAATACCACTTTTGGTTGTATTACCACATAACGCATGCGTTGGGTAACGCACGCAAATATTTAATATCGCTAGGTTACATTAAAAAGAAAACAAGTAAATAAAAATAGAATGAACACAATCAAGACCTTGATATTATAAATTGACGTGAAGTGTCAGAAATTTTTTTCATTACAAAATAATAATCAAAATTAAAGAAAACGTATTAAAATGAGTGTAATTGAGAGATTTAAGACTGATTGAGACTGAAGAGAGTTATTATGACGAATCCACACCACTGGAGACAATTGAAAAAGCAAATTCTTCATTTTTGATTCCATTTTTTTTATGGGTCCCGGATCCCAAACTTGTAAGATACATCCCCTAGCATGAGTAATAAAAAATACTATTTTATTACGCATGCATTAAAAGTATTATCTTGGCGCACTTTTTTTAGTACGAGAAATGCCTCTTTTGGTTGTATTACTACATAACTTGGGTAACGCACGCAAATAATCAATATCGCTAGGTTACATTTAAAAAAAAAACAATGAAATAAATAAAATAAACACAATCAAGACCTCAATATTAAAAAGTGACGTGAAAGTGACAAAATAAAAATAAAAATCAAAGGAAACGGACGAGTATTAAAAAATATTGTTTGGAACACGGGCGGTATTGTCAATTGCCCTCTCGAGCGAATGTGTATCTCTTCGTTCGTGCGCCCAATTTCGCTCTCGTGTACAATTGATAACTTACCCCCCTAGTTACAAAATATATTATTGTTTGCTAAATTTATAAGGATAGAAATGGACAGAACGTGGGCAGAACAGAACGCGTTGGTTCCTGCTTCAAGTAGTATCATTCAGCTACCCTTTACTACATTTAGTTAGAGTAGGGATAAATGATATGTTCTGGCCCAGCCTCCTTATGGGAATTTACATGGACAGCCTCCTTATGGACGTTTTACATGTACCAGCCTCCCAGCCTCTAATAAACAGCTAATAAACAGGTTTAATCAGCTAGGGATAGATGTCATGTCCTCGCGCCACCTTCCCACCTGCGACCTTGTAAACTAGCGCATGCGCAAACCGCCAATACATGTTTATTAACTGATTAAACCTGTTTATTAGCTGATTACTACCTGTTTAAACCTATTTATTAGCTGCTTAAACCTGTTTATTAGCTGATTACTATCTGTTTAATCCTGTCAGATTTGAATTGATATGAATTTAATTGATTTGAATTGATTTGGATATCCCTACGGTTTAAACAGGTAGTAATCAGCTAATAAACAGGTTAAATCAGCTAATAAACAGGTATTGGCGCTTTACGCATGCGCTAGTTTCCAAGGTCGCAGGTGAGAAGGTGCGCCCAGAACATGACATCTATCCCTAGCTGATTAAACCTGTTTATTAGCTAATTGCTACCTGTTTAAACCTGTTTATTAGCTGTTTAAACCTGTTTATTAGCTGTTTATTAGAGGCTGAGAGGCTGGTACATGTAAAACGTCCTTAAGGAGGCTGTCCATGTAAATTCCCATAAGGAGGCTGGTCCCATGCAAATTTATCATAAGGAGGCTGGGCCAGAACATATCATCTATCTATACTAGTTAGCTTTTATTACCTTCAAATCTAAATGTTGTTGCCCTTTTATAAAGAATTTCATATATTTTTATATTTACATTTTTGTATCCCAGGGAATTAAAATAAACTAAAAATAAACTTAACACTTCAAGCTTGAATAAACTGGCCTAAACTCTTCAAACTTGCCCAGACAACACTAATATCAAAGCTAGGAAAGCATCCAAGCTTCGTGTCATCCTTCCGGACAATCGGCTTGATGCCAGTTGTTTCTAAACTACTGGAGAGGTTAATACTGACAAGAATAGACCCAGACTTTTAAGGTCGATTTCAATATGCGCGACACTCAGCTACGCGACGTCGTGCGACATCGCCTGTCAAATAATGATTACGTTGTTTTAAATGAACACTTCGCTTAGATGTCGCGTAGCCATAGTGAGAACGTGCCCATTTAAAACAATGTAATCATTATTTGAAAGACGATGTCGTGTGACGTCGCGTAGCTGAGTATCGTGTATATGAGAATCGGCCTTAACTCAGCAGACTGGATCCCAAAGCATCAGTTTGGTTTTCGTACGCCATTCAACAATGCCACAGATTTTACCACAAGACCTCAATTTAAGAAAAAGATTTTACTGCACTTCACTATTCCTCGATGTAAGACAGGCATTCGATAGGGTCTGGTACAATGGAGTATTATAAAAAATAAAAAAGGTAACTTCAGCTTATTCGAACCTACTCAGATCATACATACATAACCGACAGTTCAGAACGACAGAGTCAACGAAGAAATATCTGCAGCATTTCAGATCAATGCGGAGGTTCCCACAAGGCCGTGTATTGGGCCCTCTAATGTATGTGCTGTATACCTTAGATATCAAACCAAACCATAGGAAAATTTGCAGACGACACAGTTGTACTAATAATGCAGTTCATAGAAGATGGTTTCGAAGCAGCTAAGGTAACTGGAGTGGAATTTGTTGATTTATCGGCAGCCTACGACACTGTTAACCGTCAGCTCCTACTTACTAAGATCTACACGTTGACTAAGAACTCCAGCCTAACCAGGTTCATTGCCATTCTCTTGCAGAATCGGAGGTATTTTGTGGAGTTCCAAGGGCAACGTAGCCGATGGAAACTACAGAAGAATGTCCCCAAGGAAGTGTCCTCGCTCTATTTCTGGTTAATGTGTATACAAATGATCAGCTCATAGCTCCCAACACCAGGAGTTTCTTGTACGCTGACGATCTCGCTCTTGCTGGACAGTGTGAAGATTTTGAATCAGTGGAGAATAACCTCACGAGTGCCCTTAAGGGTCTGTCCAAATACTATTTCGCAAACCAACTGAAACCAAATCCCTCCAAGACACAAGCATGTGCCTTTCACTTGAGAAACAGGGAAGCCTTTCGTGAATTGAAGGTAGTATGGTCAGGAGTAGAACTGGAACACTGTTACACCCCAAAATTTCTAGGAGTGACATTGGACAGAGCTCTTATGTACAAGAAACACTGTATGAACACCAAGTCAAAAGTTTCCACCAGGAATAGTCTTCTGAGAAAAACTGATAGTCTTCCGGCTGGTTCAAAATGGGGTAGTCAACCTGACACCATTCGAACATCTGCAATGGCATTGTGCTATTCCGCTGCAGAGTACGCCTGTCCGGTTTGGTATAACTCAACTCATGTTAAATAGGTGAACGTAGCTCTCAACGAAACGTGTAGAACTATAACTAGGGTGCTTAAGATCAACACCAACCGAGTGCCTTTACAAGCTCGCAGGAATAGCACCACCCTCTATTCGACGAGAAATAGCTGCAAACAAGAAAAGGAAGAAAGCTGAGCAGGAATCAACCCATCGTCTACATGGACATGAACTACATGCTCAGAGGCTGGAAGTCCAGGAAAAGTTTCCTAAGAACATCCAAAGAATTGAAGACTACATGCGAAAAAGTCAAGCTAGAATTATGGAAGCTAAGAAATCTCTTCCCCTGGGTTGAAAAGATAGCCGAAAATTTACCACCTGGTCATGATCAAGGATGGTTAACATGGAAATCCTTACATAGATTAAGATCAGGTGTGGGCATATCTAAGACCAATCTTGCAAAGTGGGGCTACATTAAAGAAGATAGCATTCAGTGTGACTGTGGAGAAAACCAGATTAATATTAATCCAGAAACAAGTGTAGATTGTCCGATCTCCTGCACAGAAGATGAACTTTATGAAGCATCACAGAATGCAGTGGAAATGGCCAAGTTTTGGTCAAATATTATATAATGTTGGTTGTCATAATATTTGTATCTGTGTTTTATTTGATGTTTTCTGACACGTGAATAGATAAATAAACACAGATATTCGGGCCACTTTTGTTGGTCTAATTCGTTTTTGGCCTCTATTCAAAGGAGGGCGACGGGTGCTCCGACCTGCGTCCGCGCTAAATGAGCCGAAAATCACGCCGCGATATGAGATATCGGGCAGTGTGTGTAAATAGACGAATTATCCTGGAATGGGCGGCATGCGGAAAAATGAAGGACATCCTTAAAGAAAATATCCCTCCCAATTCGCTTGAAATGAAAAGCATTTAACCAATGCGTATTATAGGTCCTGACCTATGGCTGACCCTAACTTTAATGAATAAAACTGCAGGAAAACTAAGAGTAACATAAAGGCGAGATCGATGAGATCTCGAGATCGAGAGGTCGATGCTTGGGATCGAGTGAGAAATGAAGAGATACGCCGAAGTATTGGAGTAGATGATATTATACAACGAATCACCACACGGAAATGGAAATGGGCTGGGCACATTGCTAGAATGGAGGACGGGCGATGGACCAAAAAACTGTTGGAGACAAAGAGCTGACAAACTTAGCCGAGGCAGACCTCCCACTCGATGGACGGATGACCTAAAGAGGATAGCGACAAATTGGATTGCAACAGCCAGGGACAAAGAAAACTGGAGACGTTTGGAGGAGGCCTATGTCCAACAATGGACGTGAAAGGGGCTGCATGAGGATGAAGATGATCCTTGTATTCCCCTACTCATATTATTTCTTCCTATTTCCTCCGTTAAATAAGCGACGGAAGGACGTTCCACGGAGCGGGTCAGAGACGGATGCAGCCTGAAGGTAAGTGACGGGATCAACCCGATTTGATATACAATCGCTAAATTTATCGTTAAATACAGTTCATTCAACAGATATCTTCCATTTTTTGTAGAAAGAGCTTGTGATCATCATTTTGATCAATAGAGTTAAGTAATTCACTTAGCTCGTAAAATAAAGCAAAAACTTTCTGATTACAATTTATAGGAGTAAATATAGAATCAACACTATCCAACAGAGCAGTATCCAACAGAACAGCATTTTTTCCAGAAGCCGTTTTGACTATTTGCCAGCATGTTATTACTTTCCAAGAAACTTGATAACCGAGTCAGAACTTAATAATTTTTGAAAATTGGCTTTGAACACAGATTCGTCTGTAGTTAGTGAATCCCGCTGTGACCCTTTATTTTTATAAATCGGGATGGACTTTGATACTTTCAAACACCATATTCAGGCTAAAGGTCGATTCCCATATGCGCGACACTCAGCTACGCGACGTCGTGCGACATCGCCTGTCAAATAATAATTACATTGTTTTAAAGGGGCACATCGCGTAGCTGTCGCGTAGCCATAGTGAGAACGTGCTTATTTAAAACAATGTAATCATTTGACAGCCGATGTCGCGTGACGTTGCGTAGCTGAGTATCGCGTATTTGAAAATCGGCCTTAATACGGTAACTGATATTCAGGCAAAATTATCAGGCACGTTAGCATTTCATAAAGTAGAAACTTGGCACGCGGTCATAAAAAGATTCACCATCCTTGCCCTAGTACGTAAAACAAACAAAATGTATATAAAAACTCCTTGCACATAAAACGAAAGCAATTAATAAGTAGTCCAATAAGAAAAAGCTCAATTCTGCAGAGAAATGGTATAAAACACGAAGAGCGATTCTTATTAGAAGTAAATTTCCTTCCCCTTTCTTAATCATAATTTAACGGTATATTGTGCGAACCCGGCGCCTCCGCCATAATACCGTAATAAAAGCAGTTGGCACCGTCTTCACGATGTACATACATATTCGGGTCCAGATGAAATCTGCGCTAGATGTGCGTAATGTAATGCGAGGGTGGTATTGTCTAAATGGTACTGGCATCTGTGTAGTAATGAGATAGCGAGTGTTTTAGTTGAGTGGATCGATTAATGGCGATTGGGTTTTAGTGGGGTCGTTTTTTATGTATCGGCGGCGGTAAATAACGCGGGCGCAATAAAATATTTCACAATTAGTTTTCGGTGAAAAATTCGTCTGCGGAACAATCACTGGTAATTTCTGCGGGAACAATACGTGGGGGGCAATTTGTATTCAGTGCTAGATTTGCGGGCGGAATTTATTCTCTCGCCAGAAGCAATTAAAAAGATAAGGAAATAGGGGGAATCTTTCGAAGACTTTGATTAACACGGAATAGTTCTTGTTTCTGGTACCTTTGTTCCGAAATGGGTCCCGTTGTTTTCTAATGTAAATGTATTGAAATCTTGTTTTCTTCTCACTGCATTCGCCGCTAAAGCGCGAAGCGGATTTTACAGATGCAAATAGAAATTTAAAATGTTCGAGCCACTTTACTTCTTGGCTGCATTAAACATATTTCCAGGAATGAATATGTAAGTAGTAACAGTCCACAAGCCGAACAAATCGATGTGTAAATTGTTTTTAAGAACTCAACTTTACATTGCGTAGTTCTTGCCATTTTCGTATTCATACACGGAAAATTGTAAACATTACAAACATTACAGAATTTGAAACTGTAAAAACTACAAATTTATAATTTTTATAATTTCCTACATTTCCTACAAATTTTTAATTTGGAAAATCATTATTTCCGATATTATTGGTAAATAAGTTTTAAAAATTACAGTGTGCGACTGCAATCTTTACAAATTTGTATTCGTAAGGCAGCTGCTACTATTTAAACTGTAATTTTTAAAGAGTACTTTTCATATATCGAGAACGGTTGGAGCTAATTAAAAACGGATTACTGTATTGTTTTCAGAAGGTCATTTCACTTAGATATCCCCAGTCCTAATTTTATCTTAAGTCTTATCTGGCGAACGGGAACAGCTAGTAAAATGCAATTTGAACATTTGTAATCAGCAGGGAAAACACTTTGAGAAACACTTCAGAAATTTTCCAATAACTTGATAAATGACGATTTTAGTGAAATACATTTTCTCGCATTTTCCGATGCTTTCACGATGCCATAACTTTTGAACGGTTCATTACAGAGACTTCCAGTTTTCGCCAATCGGTTCAGCATCCCGAAATTTGTCAGAGAACATATAACGGTTTCCTGCAGAATTTAATTTTAGAAAATCGCATCGACCCACAGTGGGATGGATTGTCGAAAAGGTGGACAAAAATAGAATGCCTCTACATATATACAGTATAATCTCGATAATCCGACACATATGGGACCAGACAACCGCCGGATTATAAGAAACAGTTTTCGATTCGAGAGTTCGAGTAAGTAAGACATGCGAGTGTTTGACAAAAAGTTTAGTTGCGATTACAACCGCTGGTAGTTCGCTAGCGTCGAATTTCCAGCGCAGCGCTACGACAGAAGGGGTCACGAAAACCGCAAAAAGCCAAGTGAAATGGGAATAAGTGTAAGGAAACAGAAAAAAGAAAAAGAAAAAAAGCAAAGATAACGGTAGCAAGAAAAGAAAGAAAAGAAAGAAAAAAAAGAAAGGATAACATGGAGTATAGTGAGAAGGAACGCAGTTCCGATAGTGAACAGGCCAACCCATTCCAACCTATAAGAAACAGTGGTGGGAGGATTACCGGACGTGTCGTCCGATTAACCAACGGCCGAATTACCGAGATTATACTGTATTTGAAATTTTGGTTGCATGTGTTGTGTATGTCGCTGATTGCGAATTTGTTATTAAAATGTTTAAAAACGGCGGATAAAAAATGGCGGATTTAACATGGCGTTCAAGTTTCCGAAAAACTTTTTTCGAAAAATTGGCCGCCAAATTTTTAAATTAAATTTTTAGCAATTTTCATAATCTCGCTGATTACGAATGAGTTATCAAAATTTTATAAAACAAAATGGCGGACCAAATATGGCGCATAATTTTTCGAAATCTTATCATTTAAATTGCGTATTTAGAAGTTTTTCCTGTCGATGATCAGGTATCAGTTATCAGGGTTCCAAAAAACAAATTGGCGGGTTCAATATGGCGGACAATTTTTTGAAAAACTTGCGCATTGAAGGTTATTAAAACTGTACCAAATACGTATAGGCAGTGAATGGACTGTATTTAACGATAAATTTAGCGATTCCATGTATTCGGATTTTCAAATTGGGATGGCCCAGTCACTTACCTTCAGGTTGAAACCGTCTATGACCCGCTCTATTTAAGGAAGGAAATAGGAAGAAATAATATGCGCAGGAAAATATCAGGATGGAAACCCTTAAATAAAATTGATCCGGACGGAAGAAAAGCCGATGCTGCCTTCCAGGCGGTAATCGAACCACCCGATAAGGATTGACGTCAAATTAACTACCAAACGCGAGCGTGGCCAACATGTCGGCTGAGGTCAGACGCACGAAAAATGATGCAGACTCGCCGAGCTCTCAAAAAACACTGCGCGATATCTTATATCTCGGCGTGATTTTTTGCTAATTTAGCGCGGTCAAGACCCAGGTCGGGGCACCTGTCGCCCTCCTTTGGATAGAGACCGAAAACCAATTAGACCAACAAAAGTGGCCCGAACAGGCAGGTTTCGGCATGCAATTCGTTAGAATTCTGAATTCATACATTATTACCTACGCAATGAACATGAAACTAACCCGGGATGTATTGGGCCATTCATTATTTTTACAGTTTTGTGTCAATACAGTATTTAGAAACAGATTTTCCCTCGCAGTTATTTAATACTTAATAATGTCATTTAATATGACAATGTTATTTAATAATGTCAAAACATTCAGAATCACCCTTTAATAGGCAGAGTTGATATCATACACTTCAACGAAAAATTGGCAACGGTTACGCGGAGAACGTGTTTCGAGAAATTCTGATAACAGATTCCTAATCAGCGACTTAAAAAACCCCTATATACGCCATTTTGTAAAAGAGTATTTCGAAGAAACATCCGCCATATTAAATTCGCAAATTTGTTTTTGAAATATTTGATACATATGATAACATATGATAGCATATTATACATTTGATACAAAAATAACCCCTGTAACCAGAATTTCAGATATATAGGACATTATATTTTTGTACACTTTTTCGGCAATTCAGCGCACTGTGCGACCCAGCCGTCGATTAAACAAACGACTCTTAGATTTTAATTCATTTCTCGACAAACTTTCGACCGATTTTAACAAATTTAGTCTCAATAAGGGGCTAAATTCGGCTAAATCATTCCATAGGAAAAACTTAAGTGAATAAAGTGGAGGAAATCAAATGACTCAAAACAGCCAAACAGCTGTACAAACAGCGGTGGTTCCTCAGCGTAGTATATTAGGACCTCCCCTGTTTACTATTTATATAAATGACCTACAATCAATTTTAGTATCAACTCGCCACAGAATGACTGATTATGCTTATAGTGTCTTTGATAGAATGACTGCTTCATTGTACACAAATATTAGTTCCCCAGGGTAGTGTATTAGGACCTCTCCTGTTTACTATTTATATATAAATGACCTACCATCCATCTAATAGCATGAACACGCCAAAGAATGACTGATCATGCTTCTAGTGTCTTTGAAAGAATGACTGCTTCATTGCACACAAATAGTAGTTCCTCAGGGTAGTATATTAGGACCTCTCCTGTTTACTATTTATATAAATGACCTACAATCAATTTTAGTATTTACACGCCACATAATGACCGATTATGCTTATAGTGTCTTTGATAGAATGACTGCTTCATTGTACAAAAATAGAAGTTCCTCTGGGTAGTGTATTAGGACCTTTTCTGTTTACTGTTTATATAAATGACCTACCATCAATCCTAGTATCAACACCCCACAGAATGACCGATTAAGCCGACGACACAAGCCTCTTACTATCTAATCTTACACTTGAAAACATTCAAATGAATACGAATGCTGTGATGACAAAAATGAAGGATTCGTTTCATATCAACAAATTACCGAAAATTACTAGCCATTCTTCATCGCGCAAACTTGAAGTAATCAAGACGTGGTGCCGTCTAGACTTAATATAGACCAAGCTTAAATCGACAAGATTTCATGAAGTCTAGATTTGATTCTTATAGACAACTTAACGAGATTTCATGTAGGATTAGGATTTTATTTAGTCTAAACATGATACAGACAGAGCCTAAGATGGCAATAATTGATGTTGTCTAAACTTGATACAGACAAGGTTTGAGATAACAAAACAAAACATAACCTTGTGTAGACTTGATGTAGTCTAGACTTAATGTTGAGAAGGCTTAAGATTACCAGAATTGATATTGTTTAAACTTGACATAGACAAGACTTAAGTTATCAGACGTGATGTAGTCTAGACTTAATATAGACCAAGATTTAAATCAAAACTCAGAATTAATTAACAAAACAGCCGAAAAAACCGTTGAAAAAATTGAAAAATATTTTGGACATTTTGAATATTTCTGCAAAATCGTGTTCAGCACTGATCAAACTGAAAAAACTCGCCAGAAAATTATTCCAAAAATCGTCAAAAACTCCATTCAACCTCAAGATTATGTACAGCATGCATTCACAAACTTGTTCGAGTTTTACTTCTTTATGTCTAATTTGGAATCTTTTAGACTATAGAGTAGTTTACGATGCGGTACTAAAACTCGACTTGCCAGACTCGACATTATTGGCTTTGCAGATGATCTCGCCCTGGTGGTATGTGGCAGAACTGAGCAGGGGTTGAAGCAGAGAACAAATGAAGCCATATAACAGATAGACAAGTGGATGGAGGAGAAACAGCTGAAGCTGGCACCTGAAAAGACGGAGGCAGTTCCTTTAACAGTTGAGAGAAAAATTGGGGAGGTCATATTCAAGCTCAGAGACTCTGTCATTAAACCAAGGAGTTCAATTAATTATCTAGGCGTACTGATTGATAAGAATATGGTATAAAGAGAGCACGTCATAAAAGCTGCTGGAAAAGCCCAAAATTATGCCTAATGTAGGAGGACCACGAAGCAGCAAGAAAAAACTGCTATGCTCAGTGGCCCACTCTGCAATGATCTACGCGTCCCCCGTATGGGCGAGGGCTATGAGCGTAGATGTAAACAAACGCAAGCTTGGAGCGATCCAAAGAATGCTGGTAATAAGAACCAACAGTGCCTATAGAACTGTCTCCAGAGAAGCGGTCCTAGTTCCCTGGTCCCTGCTGGTTCGCCCAGATGTTGTTCGACGTGTAGCGATTGCTGGAATGTTTCTCGCGCTGCTCGACCTCTTGCAACTTGGCCTGCATCTCCTCGTATCTCTGCTCGCAGTACATGTCCTCAATTTCGATGAGATGAGCGCGGAGACTGTCGAGTTTCTTCTGGAGGTTGATTTCTTTTTCGGATTTTTTTGTTGTAACTTGGCTTATTCTTGAAGCAAATTGTCTGTAAGGATCTTCCACTTTTCCGTGAGAAAATTGTTTTGGTCAGTTAGTTTCTCAATGTCTTGATTTTTCTTCTGTTCTTCCGAATTGCTTGGGATCTGCTTCCCTTCTAGTTGTTTGAATTTCTCTGCTTCTAGGGCTAACAACTGCGTCAATCTTTGATTATTTTGGTAATAATTCACGTTTTATTGATGTTATATCGGATCAAACCGATCTGGATCGATTAGCTGGATGGAGCGTGTAGCGATTGCTGAAATTTTTCTTGCGCTGCTCGACATCTTGCAGCTTGGCCTGCATCGTTGCTCGACCGTTTGTACCTAATTCGTGTACATGTCCTCAACTTCAATGAGATGAGCGCGGAGACTGTTTGAGTTTCTTCTGGAGGTTGATTTCTTTTTCGGAAGGAGCGGAGCGTTCTGCCAGAATTTCTATGCAACTTGGCTTGTTCTTGAAGCAAGTTACCTGTAAGGATCTTGCACTTTTCCGCGAGGAAATTGTTTTGGTCAGTTAGTTTCTCATGTCATGTTAGTTTCTCATACATCAGTTTCTTCATTAACAGTTTCTCTCATGTTAGTTTCTCATACATCAAGCAATAGCCGTACGGCAGCAATAAGTTGCGGCAATGCAACGGCGTCTTCCAAAATCAAAGAAAGGAGCCGTAACTTAGGAGCAGGATGAAGGAGCCGTAACTTAGGAGCAGGATGAAGGAGGACCTACATGAAGCATGTGTTAAACCATAGTATTATAAGAAGGTTATAGAGTAGTTGGAAAGTAGACAAAACAGGACTACATAAAACTTGAGACAAGACCAGACAAGACTAAAAAGAACCAAACAAAACTCGACAAATATCTAGTCGAGTATAGTCTAGTCCTGTTGTCTGACCTTGTTTGGTCTTGTCTCGACTTATCTGGTCTTATCTAGTCTCGACTGGTCTTCTCTGGTTTTGAGTGGTTTTGTCGGGTCTAGTCTGGTATCATTTGGTCTTGTCTGATCTTGTTTGATATTCTCTGGTTTTGTCTGGTCTTGTCTAGTTGTCTTGTCTAGCCTCGTCTAGTCGCGTATAGTCTCGTATTGTCTCGTCTAGTTTCGTCTAGTCTCGTCTAGTCTCGTCTAGTCTCGTCTAGTCTCGTCTAGTTTCGTCTAGTTTCGTCTAGTCTCGTCTAGTCTCGTCTAGTCTTATTATACTACGGTCAGATCGTTCAGAGTCAGATTATATTACGGTCGAGAATTTTAAGGGAAAATGCTAAATACATTCCAGGATCGTCTTTTAATATTGCCTACGCATATTAAAAGAACAACCAGGAACTCTTCTTTAACAATCAGGAAACTGGGTATTTAACGCAGAAACGGGAACATGCAACCCCAAACATGATGACTGACCCCAATATGATGACTGATATGTTGAAAGGGAACATCACTAATGTTATTCCTATGTTTATTGTTGGTGGTTGGATCAATTGGATGTTTTCTGGTTTTATTACAAACCAAGGTTTCTTTTCCATAAACGTTGAGATTTCAGCCCATGTTACAAAGAGAACTGAACTGTTAGATTTGGATGCTTATTGGGTATCTTCTGCGTCTTGGTATTTCCTCAATGTTTTTGGTTTGCGAAGTATCTACGCACTAGTATTAGGAGAAAACATTGCTGCGGATCAAAGTAAACATAAATGTCGGGAGCGGCAATGGCTATGCCGTCTGATCCAAAAGTGGCTTTTAAGGCGAAATAGGAAGCTTTAGAAATCGTTGACCATCAAAGGGTTCTGCAAGATATAGAGACTTCGATGATGGAAGATTATTCTAGTCTATTTATTGTATAAATAAATTAGTTCAATATTTGTAAAACTTGAAACAAACAAAAATATTAAAGGTTAATAGTGAATTATTAAAAAAAAAACGAGATGTCAAGCGAATCCTGTTGCAAGGAGCATACTATTTTATGTCTGAGTTTTTGGAGGGTAGCATGTATTGTATGTAAACTAATATGTAGCAATGTTTGGTGTTCACCGCGTTTATTTAAATTTATTTATTTTTCGTATTTCTATGTTTAAGAATTTTTATATTTATTTTATTATTATCTTAATGTTTTTTTTTCTCGAATTTATTTTATTACTGTATTTATTGCCTTATAATATGTGAAATATGTACAAGAAACCATCACATCCAGTCACATCATAGTCCACATAACAGTCCATAGTTGTAGGTCATAGGATCAAAGTCCATAACGTGGTCTATTCATTAATGTGGCCAAGTGAATAAAACTATTATTATTATTAGTCTCGTCTAGTCTCATCTAGTCTCGTCTAGCCTCGTCTAGTCTCGTCTAGTTTCGTCTAGCCTCGTCTAAACTCGTCTAGTCTCGTCTAGTCTCGTCTAGACTCGTCTAGACTCGACTAGTCTCGTCTAGTCTCGTCTAGTCTCGTCTAGTCTCGTTTAGTCTCGTCTAGTCTCGTCTGGTCTCGTCTAGTCTCGTCTTGTCTCGTCTATTTTCGTCTAGTCTCGTCTAGTCGTGTCTACTCGTGTCTAATCCTGTCTATTCCTGTCTAGTCTTGTCTTGCCTTGTCTTGTCTTATCTTGTCAGGACTTACATACTTGTAATCAGCAGGAAAAACACTTTCAGAGATATTTAGAAATTTTCCAATATCTTAAAAAATAACGATTTTAGCGTACTACAGTTTCATCAATCGATACAGTAACCCAAAATTAGTCGGAAAACGACTTGAAACACAAAACTTAAAATTCACTCAGCCATCGATCCTTGGAAGGACTCTCAGCTTTTTGTTGTCTCAAAAACCTTCGACCGATTTTAACATATTTAGTCTCAAACAGAATTTTTTAGTTATATCCGCCAGAACCGTCACAGAAGTCTTACTTGTTACACGCACTCATTTTTTTGTATTCATGTAAAAACACGTGTAAAGCAATTATTTGTACAATAGGTTTATAATTTCCATTAGTAGAAACATTTTGGGAGAGATTGGATTGATTTTCTGTATTGTCCCGTAACCGGCGTTAATTAATTTCCACGATTTTTCGCGCTTGGGCAGAGAATATTCATTAAAATCCGAAAGTTTTTTTTTTTCGTTTAAAACTCCCCTGTCCAATTAAAGTATTTATTTTTAGAAATCGCGAATTATTATTTTAAACATTGTGGGTGATGCATAACTTTGAACAGGTGGTGTTTATTCGCAAAACAGTAAATTGAAACATTACAGGTGCTCGCCATGTTTGGGGCTAGCAGGATAGTCCAGACAGAAAGGCATCAATTACTCGGTTCGATGTATAAATCGGGTCGCGGCGGCATCACGCCCGTCTGCGCTTTATCTCGGACAGTAAAGCTAAAAGCAGAGTCCGAAAGTATGATCTTAAATTGTGAATCATTTCGGAATAAAAATTTTATATTTGATGGGGTTCAGTGAAGCGCGAACGGCCGGCAATGGTGACAAAGATAAGAGGCATTGTTGCGAAAATTGTTTGCTTCCCATTCGGTGCGATTTTTCCGACCATTAGACACTGTAATTGCAAATAGAATCGACCCCTCTTGGAATGCGGCCGTTCAACACGACCAAAATCTACGTGCACCTGCCCAATTAAATAATCGGTTCCAAGTACCGTTATCATACCATGTATATAAAATTCCCCTTTCGTAGGAATCATTCATTTCCCGTTTCCAATATAAATGTATATTGAGATCGAAGAAGGAATGAGCGATTGTCTGGATTGTTATTGAATCGGGCTGAGGACTAGCGAGTTGATTAATGAAAAGCGAACTGCGCAAAGATTGAGCTCGTCTGACTTTATCATGACGAAATGAGTTCTGAAAGGCCACACACGGGGCGGCGCACATTTAATGGATTTGCACCATTACTATCGGATTACAGGACAGGGCGAAAAAAAGTTTCACATTTCGCGTGAGCATTTTCAAGTAATTAATATAACCAATTAGTTAGTTCAGAACGCTGATGACGTCGGGTCACGATAGCTTCATATGATGGATTAACTTACATAAAAACGGGACTTATTTGAATATTGTTATATTGCCGAGACATTCGTCTTTCTACGAACATCTCATGCTACTAAGCATTTAAGCAAACCGCGCTGTATTCTCTATACTCCGGGGTAGTTTTCAACTACCTAAGTTAAACGACAAACTAACCCATCCCTCTAAGCACGATCGCATGACTGGAATTTAAACCAATCTGTAACTAAATAATACTCAATATAAATGCCTCTAGAATTTTTCGAGACTTTTATAAAAAAAATTGGAAACCTAGTAAGCAGAATATAGACTTTACTTAACGTTATTTACGACAGAAAAAAGTCTCAATATACGTCTAAAATAGTTTTAATGTTCCACTGTTAAATATCAAAATGTTGAAACTGTCAAAGAGCGACATCTATGTAGATATTACAAAATTTAAAATTGTTGGAAACCTCGTAAGCAGAATAAAAATTTTGGAAACTCAGTAAGCAGAATATAGACTTTACTTAACGTTATTTCCGACAGAAAAAGTCTCAATATACGTCTAAAATAGTTTTAATATTCCAATGTTAAATGTCAAAATGTTGAAACTGTCAAAGAGCGCAATTTATGTAGATATTGCAAAATTTAAAATTGTTGGAAACGGCGTAAGCAGAATAAAAACTTTACTTAACGTTATTTCCGACAGAAAAAAAGCCTCAATATACATCTAAAATAGTTTTAATGTTCCAATGTTAAATGTCAAAATGTTGAAACTGTCAAAGAGCGACATCTATGTGGATACTAGAAAACTTTAAAATTGTTGGAAACGGCGTAAGCAGAATATAGACTTTACTTAACGTTACTTCCGATAGAAAGTCTCAATATACGTCTAAAATAGTTTTAATATTCCAGTGTTAAATGTCAAAATGTTGAAACTGTCAAAGAGCGCCATATATGTAAATATTAGAAAATTTAAAATTGTTGGAAACAGCGTAAGCAGAGTATAGACTTTACTTAACGTTATTTCCGACAGAAAAAAGTCTCAATATACGTCTGAAATAGTTTAAATGTTCCAATGTTAAATGTCAAAATATTGAAACTGTCAAAGAGCGACATCTATGTAGATATTACCAAATTTAAAATTGTTCGAAACGTCATAAGAAGATTATAAACTTTACTTAACGTGATTTCCAACCGAAAAAAGTCTTAATATACGTTTAAAATAGTTTTAATGTTCCAATGTAAAATATCAAAATGTTGAAACTGTCAAAGAGCGACATCTATGTGCATGTTAGAAAATTTAGAATTGTTGGAAGCAGAATATAGACTTTACTTGAAGTTATTTCCGACAGAAAAAAGTCTCAATATACGTCAAAAATAGTTTTAATGTTCCAATGTTAAATGTCAAAATGTTGAAACTGTCAAGAAGCGATATCTTTGTAGATACTACTAAATTTAAAATTGTTGGAAACCCTGTAAGCATAATATAGACTTTACTTAACGTTATTTCCGACAGAAAAAAGTCTCAATATACGTCTAAAATAGTTTTAATGTTCCAATGTTAAATGTCAAAATATTGAAACTGTCAAAGAGCGACATCTATGTAGATATTACCAAATTTAAAATTGTTGGAAACGGCGTAAGCAGATTATAAACTTTACGTAACGTGATTTCCAACAGAAAAAAGTGTCAATATACGTTTAAAATAGTTTTAATGTTCCAATGTAAAATATCAAAATGTTGAAACTGTCAAAGAGCGACATCTTTGTGGATGTTAGAAAATTTAGAATTGTTGGAAGCAGCGTAAGCAGAATATAGACTTTACTTAAAGTTATTTCCGACAGAAAAAAGTCTCAATATACATCAAAAATAGTTTTAATGTTCCAATGTTAAATGTCAAAATATTGAAACTGTCAAAGAGCGACATCTATGTAGATATTACCAAATTTAAAATTGTTGGAAACGGCGTAAGCAGAATATAGACTTTACTTAAAGTTATTTCCGACAGAAAAAAGTCTCAATATACGTCAAAAATAGTTTTAATGTTCCAATGTTAAATGTCAAAATATTGAAACTGTCAAGGAGCGATATCTATGTAGATACTACTAAATTTAAAATTGTTGGAAACCCTATAAGCAGAATATAGACTTTACTTAACGTTATTTCCGACAGAAAAAAGTCTCAATATACGTCTAAAATAATTTTAATGTTCCAATGTTAAATTTCAAAATGTTGAAACTGTCAACGACATCTATGTAGATATTACAAAATTTAAAATTGTTGGAAACCGCGTAAGCAAAATATAGACTTTACTTAACGTTATTATATATAACAACATATTTACGGTTTTCAGGCTTCTTGCCAAATTTCATGATTCTAGGTCAACGGGAAGTACCCTATAGGTTTTGATTCCCTTGTGAAATCGCAAAATATGCGACATAAACGGTAATATCTTTTGATCGCGTGGACTTACAAGTTTGACTTTTTCACAGCCGAAAGAGAACGCAGACCCGAGTATTTGATACAAACTTCAACTTGTTACCTCTACGCGTTCCTGCGAAAAATCGTCTTGACAGACAGACAGACGGACGGACGGACAGACAGACAGACACACGGACGAACGGACGGACAGACGGACAGACAGACAGACGGACAACAAAGTGATCCTATAAGGGTTTCGTTAAAAATAGTAGGAAAAATAGTTTTAATGTTCCAATGTTAAATGTCAAAATGTTTAAACTGTCAAAAAACGACATTTATGTGAATATTACAAAATTTTAAATTGTTGTAAACCGCGTAAGCAGAGTATAGACTTTACTTAAAGTTATTTCTGACAGAAATAAGCCTCAATATACGTCTAAAATAGTTTTAATGTTCCAATGCTGAATGTCAAAATGTTGAAACTGTCAAAGAGCGACATCTATGTAGATACCACAAAATCTAAAATTGTTGTAAACGCCGTAAGCAGAATATACACTTTACTTATTGTTAACGTTATTTCCGACAGAAAAACGTCTCAATATACGTCTAAAATAGTTTTAATGTTCCAATGTTAAATATCAAAATGTTGCAACTATCAAAGAGCGACATCTATGTAGATATTACTTAACCTAACTTAATTTCCGTCAGTCAACGTCATTTCCATTTGAAAACAAAATCTAGAGTTATTTAACGAATTTTACTTTTACTTCAATAATATATTGCATATACAAGTCAGTTGTAGATATTTCTATATATTAATCCAATTCACTTTTTTAATCCGAAAACAAACATAATGATATTAGCCCGAAGTAGAGACAGCTGATGTGATTAAGCGCAGCACCTTGAAAAGAACTCGAAATGAATATATTCACAGTAATTACTTTCCTTCACAGCTCATTTCTAATGAGGTTTTATTACTTGCAGTTGATTATTCAATTTTAAGTATGAGCAGGTGCACGTGAAAAGGCATCTTCGGGTTTGTATGGAGTGCATGGAAAGCTTCGCGTTAAGTTTCCATTTAAATTTGAGCGGTGCCGTCAGTGAAAATGCGCGATGAAAGAATTATAAATTTAAAAATAGAATGATATTCTAAAAAATGAAGAGTTAACAATTCAATGGGGTTTTAAGGAAATTGTTTATTTTGAGTATTTAACAAAGAACGAAATGGTCACTTTCTGAGTTAACAGTTAACACAGTTAACCTAATTATAAGATCAACCTAATTATAAGATGATTTGCAATAGAAACGCAAAGAATTGGTGCAAAGTAAAGTTTTATTAGAACAAATTATTGGAGCTGGGATTGGATGTGTTAACTTATCTTGTGATAAACTCTTTGTCAGGCAAAACCTTCACTTCATAGACCTCTATTAAAACAAATCTTTGTATAGAACTAGTTAATTTAATATTGAAACCATACTATTTATAGATGGGCAGGACATGTAGTACGCTATGACAATAACGTGCCAACGCCAAGAAACTTTGAAGCCATACCAGCCGGCAGTAGAGACAGAGGGAGACCAAGGCTGAGATGGAAAAACGGCGTTTCGATGGTGCAGCTGACTGGAAGGTCCGTGCCAGAGACCGGAAAGGATACCGGACGAGGCTGGAGAAAGTCGAGGCCCTGTAGGGCTGTAGTACTACTACTGATGATGATAATACTATTAATAGATACTATCTTATAAACCTATCATATAAAGACGATATGTAACTTGAAAATATAAATATTACTGGTACCAGTGCATTACTGGTACCAGTAATGTACTGGTACATTACTGGTACCAGTATTTTTTGCATGTTATTAACAAGCACTAGAGTCCATCGGTGGCGAACCTATGTCATGCGTGTCACAGCTAACACGTAGAAAAATTTGTGGCACGCAAGAGAATACTTTCTAAAAATTGTGTAAACTATTATTGTTTTATAATAATGAATTAATAATATCGCAGATCAATAATTAATCAGACTAGACTGATGACTGAGTACGTCAGGCCTGTGTAATATAACCATTATTGTTCAATATCTACTCGGAACAAATATTCCTGAAAGCCATGGAAAACTCTACAAATGGAATTAAGATGTTGAACTATTGAACACCATCAGGTACGCGGACGATACGGCTATATTTGCAGACAATGCAGCTGGCCTAGAATGTTTTATGAACCAAATATTACCAGAAGAAGATGCGCTTGGGCTAAAAGTAAATACGGCCAAAACGAAAACAATGGTTATAAGTACAACACCAGATATCCATGTCAATTTGCAAGTATACAATAAGCAAATAGAGCAGGTCGCTAAATTTAAATACTTAGGCAGCTGGATCACCGCAAACCTGGAACCAGATCTGGAAGTAAGAACGCGCATCGAAATAGCCAGAACAACCTTAGTTCCTTAAGATGAGAAAAGTATTTTGCAATAGAAGCCTAGTAGGGAAAGATGGTTCCTTCTAGGCCCACCGCCAAAACTTCCGGTGACCGTGACGACTTCCTAAACTAACCCAATGAGTTTAAAGCTTATTAAAAGCTGATTAAAAGCTGATTAAAGCTAATTAAAAATAGACCTTACACCCTCTTTAGCGTGGAGCAACATCGACTTCACACCCTATTTGGAGTGGGGTTACATAGACCTTACACCATGTTTAGCGTGGGGTTACATAGACCTCACACCTTGTTTAGCGTGGGGCTACATAGACCTCACACCCTGTTTAGCGTGGGGTTACATAGACCTCACACCTTGTTTAGCGTGGGGTTACATAGACCTCACACCCTGTTTAGTGTGGGGCAACATAGACCTGACACCCTATTTAGCGTGAGGTTACATAGACCTCACACCCTGTTTAGCGTGGGGTTACATAGAAGTTACACCTTGTTTATCGTGGGCCTACATAGACCTCCCACCCTGTTAAGCGTATTAAAGCTTAAAAGCTGATTGAAAGTTGTTTAAAAGCTGATCCGGAAGCCGCCCTGAAACCAGAAGTCGTCAGGGTCAGTCGTAAGTGGCCAAGATGAAGGGCAAGGTCACCGGAAGTGGCGGCGGTGGGCCTAGAAGGAATCATTTTTCCCTACTAAGCCTAAACCTTAAACTAAGATACCGGTTCGTTAAGTTCTACATTCACTCGGTAGGTACTCTTGTATGGTGTTGAGGCTTGGACGTTGAAGATCAATACTATGAACAAAATTGAAGCGTTTGAGATGTGGATCTTTCGAGGAATGCAGAGAATATACTGGGCGGAACATATCACGAATAATGAGGTTCTTAGACGCATGGACAGAGACAGAGAGCTATTGGTTATTGTGAAGAAACGTAAGACAGCGACAGCTCAGAAATACAAAATATAGCCTTCTAAAAATAATAATGGAGGGCAACATAGAGGGGCGCCGTGGTCCATGACGAAGGAAGTGAGCCTGGTTAAAGAACATAAGAGACTGGACTGGTCTGGACTCATTGTTCAGATTCAATTTGCCATGATTGTTGCCAACGTTCAGTAATGGAGAATGCACCTAAAGAAGAAAAAGACTGATGACATTCAGCTGACAAGGCAAGAGTTGGCGATACTAGAAAAGACCAGATAAGTAGGGAAAGATGTCATGTTTTGGACCCTCCTTCACTCCTAGACCCCCAATTGGGTGTGAGGAGGGTGGTTGTGAAGGGTGGAGTAGATTCCATGTACTGTGAGTTGCCTAAGCATCAGGGGTGTACAGTTGCTTGCATATGAGGAGTTATCACGATAGAAATAGTTGTCTAATATTATATCTGAAGTTAGTTGCGGTTATATACAACGGTTGCCTAATCTAATATGAAGGGGTATCAGGTAGTAGATGACGTAATCCGCCGCCGCAAATATTACCAAATCAATTACTTCGATTCTGATTGGTTGATTAATGAATAAATAATTTCAGTTGACCTTGTGTCTCAATTTATATGAAATCTTATGGAAAAGTGTGACTTTAACAGTGATTTATGAAATGGTTCTAGGGGGTCTGGGGGGTTCTAGGAGTGAAGGAGGGTCCAGAACATGACATCTTACCCTACTCAGATATTTTAGATAAAAACAGATAATAGAACCAGAAGTATAAATTGAGCGAGAATGGAAGTAACTAGACAAAAGTATTTTATGTCTAGCTTATCTATTGTTTATCTAGTCTGCCGGTCTGTTTCGGTAGTGTTTTGTGCCTAAACTTGGCTGGAAAATCGTATTGGTTTGACTATATAGTTTAACCGTGGCGAAACTATGGCACGCGTGTCACAGCTGACACTTTTATTTTAGTAGCACCCAGAAGAAATACTTTTATAAAAAAATGTTTAAAAAGAAAAACTAGAAAATAGAGAGCATATTCTATCTAGCTGTCAACTGTTTATGTTGTCTGTCTGTCTCGTGTTTTGTACCTAAACTTGTCTACTTATTGCTGTGTATCAAATCGTACCGAAAGCTATGGCACGCGTGTCACAGCTGGCACGTATAAAAAATTTAGTAGCACCTGGGAGAAACACTTTTATAAAAAATGTTTAAATTAATGCTTAAAAAGAAGAAACTAGACGAAACTAGACAAGAGTATTTTCTATCTAACTGTCAATTGTTTATCTGGTCTGTCTGTCTCGTGTTTTGTACCAAGACTTGTCTACTTATTGCTGTGTATCAAATCGTACCGAAAGCTATGGCACGCGTGTCACAGCTGGCACGTATAACAATTTTAGTAGCACCCGGGAGAAATACTTTTATAAAAAATGTTTAAATTTATGTTTAAAAAGAAGAAACTAGACAAGAGCATTTTCTATCTAGCTATCAATTGTTTGTCTGCCTCCTGTTTTGTACCTAGACTTGTCTGCTTATTGCTGTGTATCAAATCGTACCGATTTAGCTATATATTCTAGTCTAGCGTAAGCGAACCTGTGGCACGCGTGTCACAGCTCACATATAGAAAAAAAAATAGTGGCACGCGAGAGAAATTGTTTAAATTATTAATTTTTTATAATAACAAATTTATAATTTACAAGTTACCCCACTCAATTTTGTCCATCTAGATGAAGTGTAAAATATCAGACTTATATTCACGGTAATTTTCAACTAATTTTCCCAATCATAATTTTTTTTATGGGAAAGAATGGAGGAACTAGAGTTCAGACCGATACTACAGGTCACAAAAACAACTATAGGGACAATTCTGCAAGAGTGAAGCTAGGAACAGGCCTGACAGAGAGTTTTAAGACCTCCAAGGGACTCAGAGAGGGATGCTGTCTATCTCCTACTCTTTTTAAAATTAACCTTGACCGATCCCTTAGAGGGTGGACAAGAAAGTGTGGCAAAAGTGGACAAGAAAACAAATGGGACTGAGTGTGGGAGATGACACGCTCTATAGTTTACACTTTGCTGACGATCAGATTGTGATAGCAAAGAATGAAGACGATTTAGGGTATATGGTTAGGAAACTGGAAGGGGGATACGAAAAAGCTGGTCTATCGATGAACATGAGTAAATGCAAATACCTGGCAATAGGCACAAACAACCAGAATAATCTTCTCTTAGAAAACGAACTCTTCTCCTTCTTCTTCTATACCTTATACCTTCTTCTTCTTTGCGTGCCTTATACCTTCGGGATGTTGGCGATCAACATAGCAATTTCCGTTCTATTTACAGCCTGTCTGAAAATTTGTGTGGAACTGAGCGAGAACCACTGCCTCAGGTTTCCTAGCCACGAGTTTCTTCTTCTACCTGCTCCTCTGTGTCCATCTACTCTTGTTTGCAGAACCAGCTGTAGTAAGCGGTATTTCTGGTTTCTCATTATATGGCCAAGATAGCCAGTTTTTCTTCTTGATTGTGCTCAGAACTTGCCTCTGCGTGCCTATTCTTTGCATTACCACCTCATTCGTAATGTGATCCCGCCAGGATATGCGGAGCAGCTTTCTATATACCCAGAGCTCGAACGCCTCTATCTTCCTTTCTGTTGCTTCCGTTAGCGTCCGTGCTTCTGCGCCGTAGAACAGAACAGAGAAAACGTAACACTTGAACATTCGGACCTTTATGTCAGGTTGCTGCTGCATAACATTGTTTTGAGTTTATTAAATGCCGTTCTAGCCTTCTCTATTCTGCAATATTAATATCTAGGGGTTGTATTTAACCAAGAGGGCAATAGCAGGGATGAGATAACAGAAAGGAATAATAAAGGTAGAAACATCATAGGAGCCCTAAATTCAATCCTTTGGGATAAGAATGTAAGGAGAACAACAAAAAAGCGACTATATCAAAGTATTGTTCAAGGTGTGATAACGTAGAGAGCAGAAGTATGGGATATAACAGAAACACTGAAGAGAAAACTACTTGCAACTGAAATGGATTTTTTAAGAAGAAGCTGTGGAGTGTCACGGAAGGATAGCGTGAGAAACGAGGAGATCCGAAATAGAATGGGCAGGGAAAAGAATATTTCAGACGAAGTTGAGAAAAAACAACTGACTTGGTTTGGTCACACGAAAATAATGGATGAGAATAGATGGCCTAGGAAAGTGTTGGAATGGCTACCGCCGGAGAGAAGGAAGAGAGGAAGAGCTAGAAGAAGCTGGAGGGGGGGAATAGATGAAGCGATGGAAACAAGAAACCTAACCGAGGAACACTGTCTTGATAGGAGAATATGGAAACTGGGGACGGAGAGGCGGCGATAGCCGTAGAAATCCGTAAAAATAGTTTTTTTTCATTCATTGCAAAAGTTACTTTTCATTTCAAAATGTGGAAATTGAAAAAAAAATGTCACGCGGTCTTAAAAAGGTTTGCCAACCCTGCATTAGACTATCGACTGCGATTTATCTAGTGCTTGTTAATAACATGCAAATGTACTGGTACTAGTAATAACATACAAATGTCTGTATAATTCAATATCCTGCGTGGTATTAGCCAGGGAAGTAGTTGTTTCAACATGAGATTTGTCTAATAAGACTTAACATTATAGAGCTACGAGCAGGTTGAATATATTTATATATACAAGCTACATTCCGTTTTAAATAAGTTTATAAAGTATTGTTGTATAAATGATATTTCTTAAAGAAAATTTTATCGGAAACAAATAGCCGCTGTTCGAAAATAGCGGTCTGAAGAATAGATATTGTAGTGTTTCAGCAGAAATTGCACCCAGCCGACAATACAATTGATCCGTCTGCCCTTTCATATGTCAGTCTGTTTAATGCTTCTACTACATCATACACAAATTTACTTAGTCACGAAACGGCTAATAATGGATTAACTTCTCTTGCAAAAGAGCAAACATTTCAATCCAACTTGAATCATTTCGACGATTATTTACGAATAAATCTCTACATATATACAGATTTGATAAATTTAAGATTGTAATTCCACGTTTTAAGGCCGTAAAAACATTTAAGGCCGCTTCTCATATACGCGACACTCAGCTACGCGATGTCACGCGATATCACGCGACATCGCCTGTCAAATAATGATTATATTGTTTTAAATGGGCATGTTCTTACTATGGCTACGCGACGTGCCCATCTAAAACAATGTAATCATTATTTGATAGGTGATGTCGCACGACGTCGCGTAGCTGAGTGTCGCGCATATGGGAATCGACGTTTAATGTGTAAATGTGTTTTCCAAAAACTACTTTTCGTCAAAAAAAAAATATATATATACAAAGCAAAAATATAATAAAATATTGTTTACCAAAACATTTGGCATTTTTCGGGCAATTTGACGAATCCTCTTTCAAAAAACTTTTTCTATTAAAACCTTTTCCATTTCAAATCCTCCAAAATTATTATTCCAAATAATTCCAAATTATTCCAAAAAGTGGAATGTCATAGAGGTCCTTCTGTTGCCTCTTCTGCTACTGCCAGAAGATTTTTGAAGTACAGCCATCTGATATATAGATTTTACCTGGCAAAGAGTTTTGTAAAGGGCGAAATAAGTGATAATGTGATAGTGCAAGGTCTTGGATATATGTTGAATATGGGAACACAATAAGTATTTGAAAAAGTTCGTATTTGTTGTTACGGCAAACGTGTCCAACATCTTACCTTGTGCACGTTTACCGTAACAACAAATACGAACTTTGGGAAAAATTGAAGGGAAGAGAGGACCAGGTAGAAGAAAGTGCTCGAGGCTCAAGAACATTCGGGATTGGATAGGAATCAACAACTAAGAAATGACGACTCAATTGAGAAATTGATAGTCCAAGGAAAGATAGAAAGAAGGTAAGAGACCACGAGGAAATCACCATCGCGCTATTTGGATCAAATATCCAAAGCCATAGGCGCAACTGTACACGATTGCACAAAAGCTGCTGAAGACAAGGAAGAATGGAGACAACAAATACAACAAATATGATCCCTAGGTCATACCATTGCCACGATGCTCGGAGACGAGCGATACGATTGAGAAGAGAAGAAGAACAGCAATTCACTAATAAGAACAGCCAAGAGCAGAAACGATTTTGCCCAAATTGTTGCCAACCTTCAATTATGAAGACCGCACCGATGAGAAAAGAAGATTGGAAACATCCCTTCTCCGACAATTTTTGATGAATGTGGAATAATTTCTGAAGATGTTTGTAGTTTGGCATTGTCGTGATGAATCCAAATACCTACATTATTATCCTTCTGCTGGAAAGCTACTTTCAATACAGTTTGATATTTACTGTATGCATTGGAATTGAAGTTTCGTTAATAAGAGCTCAAAATAATCCATTCTTTATAATTCCTCCACATTGATAACACGACTTTCTTTTGATGTGGAACAACTTTCAAGGTTGCTTTAGCTGGAACACCAATTTATTATTTACTGGGTGCATTGGAATTGAAGTATCGTTAACAAGAACTCAAAATAACCATTTCTTTATAATCCCTCCGCATTGATTACACGACCTTCTTTGGATGTAGAACAACTTTCAAGGTTGCTTTAGCTGGCCCACGAAGCTGGAACCAAAATATTCTGTGTGCAATGTAAACATTCAATTTTTCATCACAAACACCAGTTTTAGTTTCTTGTCATCAATCTAATCGGAATGAACCAAAAATCGCATCTTGAACCAAAAAAATCACCAGAGCAAATCAATTTTGGCAGTGATTATTTATTCATTAGCCATTGGTTATTTACAGTATTTTCATCAATTAGGTGTTTGCTGATTACTTACTTCGGCTGATACTTGCGAAGTTAATCTGAAATATTCGGATAGTTGGTCCGATTCGCGGGAGGTTCTGTGAGAAGCCGTTAAGGTGTTTTCTTTGCTTGTATGTTTTCATTGAAGTGTGTTCGATCACACCAGGAGATCAGAAGAGACAGTTTGGCGATTCGTAGATGCTGTCCATTTATTTTAAGTCAGTGGGCACGTTAAACAGAACTGCTACGGAGGCGAAAAGCTTTACCCCGTTTAACAGATGTCAACCCGTATCTTCAGAATCATCTTCATATGTCGCTACAGCCCAAATCGAGCCTTGGCCTTCTAGATCATAGCTCCCAATTTCAGTCTATCCGTCGCCGTTCTCCTCCACGCTCTTATCCCTAGAATTTGTTGTGCCTCTTTTCTCATCTCGCCCTCCCAGTCTAACCTTGGCCTAAATACCGGTCGATGTTGTGTATATCGATGTCGTGTTCCCATGCTTTGCTCAGTATCTGCTTTACTGTGAAGTTCTCGTCGACAATAGATCTACCTCGCCTGAAGCCTGTTAGGTATTCTCCGATGAGTCTCTCTGCGTGTGGTTTAAGGCACTTATTGATGATGTAGGTAAGTATCTTCTACGCCGTGCACAACAGACTAATCCCGCTTTAGTTCAAGCTTCTTGCATGTTGCTTTGGTAATAGCTCTTCTTCCCATATTTTTATTATTATGAAATGGATTTCTTGCATTAGGCGTTTACCGCCTAGTTTACACCCCTCCGCTGGTATACCATCAATCCCCGGCACTTTGTTCCTTTTTAGCCTATGTATGGCTTCTTTCGTTTCTTCGAGAGATTGGGGCTCCGTTCTCTCGTTCTCTCCTTATCTCCGATAAGGTCTTCGAGCCTTATCTGTTCCATAGGATCCCAAGGTCCTTCTTTTGCCTCTTCTGTCGCTGTCAGGAGATTTTTGAAGTACTCCTTCCATATGCCTTTTATTTTGTGGAGATCACTCTCCATTTGGCCCTCATGGTTTTTAATCAGGCTAGTGCGTGGTTTAAAAGCCTCTCTGGTTTCTTGTAGGTATTTGCATGCTTTTCTGGCTCCATGTTTTTTAAAGTTCTCCTCCATTAAGCCTATGATGTTGTTATCATATGCTCTCTTCTTATGCCTACATACTTTATGCCTAGTTGCTTCAAAGTCTGTTCTCCTTTCCCTGATCTTCTTTCAATATAACTCCTATATTAACTCCCCCTATAACTAGACGCTTAGCTGCCCCAAAATGCCAACTCCGAAAGTGTGTCTGCAACTCAGAACTTTCGATCCATGCCTAAAACCTAACCTCTTCCCCTCTCACGAGTATATACAGCCTGTTAACTGATCAACTTCTCTGTAGAAGAACACTGGAAGGCGCACCGGAGAGAAAAAGAAGTGATAAACGCAAATATGATAGAAGATCCGTGCAATCTCAGATTGGTGCAATCTCAATCGGATTCGCATCGGGCACGAAGTTTGCAATCAACCAAAAACCAAAAAACTCACCGGAGCGCAATTTTGCGAATCAATTTTGGGATGTGCTTTATGCTAACCTAACCAATCATAAAGTGGATGCCCAAATCGCTTTGCAAAATTTCGCTCTTTTATGCTAATATACAGCAGATGCCAAAATTAATTTGCAAAATGAATTGAATTTTTGGTTCAAGATACACAACGTCCTTATTGGACTTAGATTGGTGATAACAAATTAAAACTGGTGGTTGGGATGTAAACGTTTATTGGTTGCGATGTAAATTGTTTAAATTGAACTCAAAAGATCTCGTGTCTGGTGTGTCAGCTCAAGCAACTTTAAAAGTCGATTCTCATCAGAAGAAGGACATGCTATCAATTTGGTGGGATTATAAAGAATCGGTTATTTTGGGTTCTTATTAACACGTTAACGCCGGTGCGTACCACCGGTGGTACACGTTGCCCGCTAAACTAAAACACAAAACTGAGCGCCGGCGTCAACGTGTTAAGGAGACTGCAATTCCAAAGTGTACTGTAAATAACAAACAATATTGAAAAATGCTTTCCAACAGAACAACACTCAACATAGGGAGCAATGGAAAGCACAATGTTAGGAATGAGCTTAAGGGATAAAATAAGAAACGAGGAAATACGCAGAAGATCGAGGGTCACAGATGTTATACAACGCACTCCTCAATTCAAATAACGTTGGGCAAGACACGTGGTCTGACAAGATCCAGCCAAATGAACCAACAAAATAATAAAATGGCGACCTAGAGAAAGTAAGAGATCTACAGGAAGACCTCAAAAAATGGTAGAGAGACGACGGCACGGAAGGAGCCTCCACGCGTGCATTTTCTCCTATATATGCAGAACATGCCGGCGCCCCCTGGTAACACTGTCCCATCAGATAGTGGCCAATCCTACCACCGCCGGAAATCACCAGACACGAAAAAGTAAAGTATCATCCAAACCATGGGGAAAAACCTGTATAAGAACTGCACAGGACAAACAGATATGGAAGGAACTGCAAGAGGCCTACATCCAGCAGTGAATGGCACTAGGCTGAAGAAGAAGAGAAGCTTTCCAATAGAAACGAACATAATGAATGTATTTTGATTCATCATAACAATACCAAACCACAAACATCTTCAGATATTATTTTTCATTCGTCAGTTCAATACCTTCAAAACTCAATATATTCTTCTTAATCTCAAATAATGTACAAACATTAAAATACAATTTGAGCTTTCGTAATATAAACTGGAGATATAAACAAACTTAACATTTGTATGCGAGAATATGATGCCAATAATAGTATATTACGTAACGAGAGTTGTAAGAAGCATATTACGTAATTGCCTTACAACTCGAGTTATGTACTAAACTTTATCTACGACCACACTAATTTGCTTCTGTTTAATAAGAAAATATTTTTGATGTAACAAATTTATTTCATATTAGGTTATGTTTATTTAATTATCATTATTTAAGATTATAATAAACAAACCGTTGTATTTTCGTATATAACTGTTACTCGACATTATTTAACTTGAAAAAGAAAAGAAATGAAAAGAAAAACTTGCTTAATGGTTACATACCTTATTATTCAGTACTTATTTGGGTTAAACTGGAATAAGGGTGTTCATAGATATAGGCAACCCAATGTACGCAATGTCAATTTCCGTTAGTTTGAATTGTGGCACGGGCGGCGCTGAACGTATCAGCACGTAATATCAGATCGCAACCAATCAACGAATCGTAAACCAAACGCACGTGTGTGTTATCAATCATAACTTTAATATCATTAATTGTGGACTGCTACATACGTGTGTGTTATGATGTATTTACCTTGTCCACGAACTGTAAAATAATGGGCAATTACAATAGTGGTCGTAGATAAATATATTTTAGTATTTGAGACATTCTTGGTTATATTATACCTATATTATGGGAATGTATCGGAGTGTTGAAAAATAGCGAACGATAATTGTTCGGTGGCACGAGGCCGGAGGGGGATCGAAACCGAATAATGGCCTTCATTCACACCAGCACTATCCTGCGGCCTAGCCGCTGCCCGCCTCCACTTTAATTTAACTAATATTATACGACTGGAAACGCTTTGATCGCACAAAATACGTGACGCTCTCGCCGAGGATCTAATGTAATACCTAAAGCAGTCGCACTCATCGCAACACAAAAAACGTCTTTAAGAAATAAGTTGTCTTTGCAGCTGCAATCCTCGATTAATAAAATATTATGTGCGGCTGCTTAAAAATAAAGAAAACTTTTGTTTAGTATTTGTTGATAAATAAAATTGGCACCGCTTCCAAAAATTGAATTATTTTCGATTCGATTTAAATCCTCGTTTCCTTTTCCCGCTATCGTTTTCAATTAGGTTTTTTTTTATCAATGCACGTGGCACCGGATGAGAGCGTAAATATGGTTCGCCGATTCCGAAATTGCGATCTGGCGCGGTTTAATTATTGCAATAATACGGCGTCACGTGAGGATCCGAATGGACGATAACGCGAACGGAAAACACACTCAAGGGAGCTTATGATAAAAGAACAATCGATGACTCGTTCCGATTGGATATAATATTTGGAGAGAAAACAAAACGAACAAAAAGGTGGTTTGTTTATTAAAGGATTATTGTTTTCGTTTTGGATCATATAATTATTGATCGTATGTTTATTATGATTATCACTTTTTGTTACAGATCTGAAAGTAAATCTTATGCAGATTCAGCAATAGATAGAGCAATGGAAGATTTGTCAAGCTAAGGCTCTAAGCCATAACCTGACAAATCTTCTATTGCTCTAAGCCGTAATCTTCTATTGCTCTAATTTAAGGCTCTAAGCCTTACCCTGACAAATCTTCTATTGCTCTATCTATTGCTGAATCTGCATAAGATTCACTTTCAGATCTGTAACAAAAAGTGATAATCATATCTTGTATCATTATATATCATTTCATTGTAAAATCTAAGCATAACATAACGACTGTCACTAGACATAGTATTTGACGTCATCAACACAGCGCGCGAAAATTGCGGCGCTTAAACAGCTCAATTTAATTTTTTTTTAACTTCATTTTACATCATTTTTAAGCAGTATTTATATATTTTTTATTACTCATGCGTTAAAAGTATTATCTGGCGCACGTTTTTTAGTACGAGAAATGCCACTTTTCATTCGATCCTAAACATGCACGATACATCCGATTGCATGAGTAATAAAAAATATTGTTTGTAGCAAGGGCGGTATTGTCAATTGCCCTCTCGAGCAAATGTGCGCTTTCGCTCTCGTGTCAAATTGACAACCTACCGCCCAAGTTACAAAATATACTATTACTATGTTATAAAACAGTGTAAACAGTGAATATAAAATAAATAAATGCATATACCCTATCGTGCTGTGAGTATTATCAGTAAAATAACTTTCTAACCGTCTTGTTAAATCCTATTGGTAACTTCTTTAAATTGCATTCTGTAACGGACATATCAGAGTCGGAATATTTTCACTTGCTTTTGTATTTGCGTCAGCGTCTTGCATTTGGTTCCTCCGCATTTAAATGTTGTCTGTTGCCATATATTAGTTCAAGAATCACATCTTCAACCACATATGAGAAGCCCTGTCCACTAAAATTTTTGCGACATTTCTTATTAGCTCGACATGTTAGCTCGGCATCCGCAGAAGGTACGAAGTTTTCGTTGAACACGGGCCATATTTTTTACACACCAAGCGTTGATTGTCTTCTTCTTCTTGTGGTGCGATACGCTGCCTAGCGCGTTGGCTTTCATGTGTTCATTTGGTAATGTTAAGTTTGGCTCTTCTAAATATCGGTGTGGTATCTGCGATATTGCACCAGTTCCGAATATTGCGGAGCCAGGAGTGTTGCCTTCGTCCCGGTCCTCTTTTACTTTCGATTTTGCCCATAAGTATAGTTTTCAGCGCTCTGTATCTGGGACCTCGCCAAATACGATGTTTTTCCTTGCGTTACAATATCCAATAGGTGTCGGTGCGTGTTTGCTCTTTGTAAAACCTGCTCGTTTGATACGTGGTCTACCCAGGAAATCCTGAGTAGTCTTCTCTCAGAAGCTATAGAATTTACAATTCTATAGCTTCGATTCCATTGAGGGATTTGGCCTTTAATGACCAAGTTTCTGATCCGTATAGCAATATTGGCAATATGTAACATTTAACCACTCGTAGCCGGAGACTTAGGGGTACATCCTGTCGGGGTTCAAAAGTGGGGTAGTGTAGGCCTTCCGCACGACATCAATGATTGGCCTCTCCTACCTAATTGTCCAACTGTCACCGCCACGACTGGTGAACCCTGGTAAGCTGGTTAATCGAACCTAAGATACGGTATAGAACCCGTATGGAGGGAGAGAGAGAGATCAGGGCCTACGAGAGTGGGCGAAATGACCCTCCCATAAGGGGGTTGGGCCTAGGATGACATCACCTCGCAAAAAAAGCAACATTACGAAACAGAAAGCCAAGCCAACCAAAACATGTTGACGGACATTGCAGACGAGGCAAGGATATAAGACTCGGAACATGGAATATACGAAGCCTGAACAGAACTGGAGCCAAAAAACCCAAAACGCGAAAGCCAAAACGAAATTACTAAATATAAGATCAAAACTAATAAAACTTCGCTGGACTGGGCATGTACAAGGAATGCCAGACACACGGGTCTCAAAAATGGTGTTCCAAAAACTATTAGGAGCAAAACGACCAGCTGGTAGGCCAAGAGCAAGATGAGCGGATAAAGTAGACGCCCAAGAACTGCTGCAGACACAAAACTGGAGAAGGGCAGCTAACGACAGCGCAACACACGAAGCCTAAACAGAACTGGAGCCGTTAGCGAAATCCAAAACAAAATTACTAAATATAAGATCAAAACTAATGAGACTTCGCTGGGCTGGGCATGTACAACGAGTGCCAGAAAGTGTCCCAAAAGTGTTCCAAGGACTACCAGGAGGAAAACCACCAGCTGCTAGGTCTAGAGCAGGATGAGAGGATAAAGTAGCAATCGACGCCCAAGAACTGCTGCAGACACAAAACTGGAGAAAGCCAGCTAACGACAGCGGAACACACGAACCCTAAAACGAACTGGAGCCGTTAGCGAAATCCAAAACGAAATGACTAAATATAAGATCAACACTAATGAGACTTCGCTGGGCTGAGCATGTACAACGAGTGCCAGAAAGTGTCCCAAAAAATGGTGTTCCCAAGACTACCAGGAGGAAAACGACCAGCTGGTAGGCCTAGAGCAACGTGGGTGAATAAAGTACCAATCGACACCCAAGAACTGCTGCAGACACAAAACTGGAGCAGGGCAGCTAAAGACAGCGGAACACACGAAGTCTAAACAGAACTGGAGCAGTTAGCGAAATCCAAAACGAAATGACTAAATATAAAATAAAAACTAATGAGGCTTCGCTGGGCTGTACATGTACAACGAGTGCCAGAAATTGCCCCAAAAAATGGTGTTCCAAAGACTACCAGCAGCAAAACGACCAGCTGGTAAGCCTAGAACAAGATGGGAGGATAAAGTAGCAATCGACGACCAAGAACTGCTGCAGACACAAAACTGGAGAAGGGCAGCTAACGACCGCGAAAGTTGGAGGCAGGGAGGCCAAAACTCGATTTGAGCTGTAGCGCCATTCAAGAAGAAGAATGAACAGATCAATAATTGAACTGATGGGAATCAGGTGGCACGCTGACTAACGCACATATCGAAAAGTGGCGTGTGGGCATATACAATGCGTGTTGTATAAGTACCGCGTTATATGAGGGCATTCCGCGACATTTATTAAGTGGATGTGTAATTATTGCGGCTTTTTTCGCGCCTTTTTCTCGTTGAAAAAATTGGTGTTTTGAGCGTTTTATTTAAATAATTTTATCTACTTGTTGCAAATAATAAAAATGCGTTTCAAAAATGACACTTATATTCGCCATATTATGCTGTATCACTTTGAGAAACTCGTACCAATACTTCGAATCCATGGGAAACTACCCAAGTATCTACCAAGCAGAGGTATGTGCAATAGAAAGTTTGAATTACTGGATTTCAAGCTTGATCCTTTTTTGTGCAGTGGAATGAAGACAAATGTATTAAAGTCGTTGGCCATTGCCCAGAGTGCCATACGTTATTGCAGCTTGCTCACATTAACTGGATGCCTTTTGGAGACAGCTGTTGCAGCTTGCTAACAGGAGCTGGATGCCTTTTGGGGACAGCTGTTTTAGCATTTCTCCACTGATATCATCTTCCCTTGTACTTTTTTTTGTTCTTGAGCATGTTGATAACTTGCTCCACTTTAACTTTTAAGATGTCAGGTTCCTGTTCTACTTGTGTGATAGGTGTAATACGAACTGTTCCCCGACGATAACTTTCATCCGCGTAGAGGTCTTCAAAGTACTATCGCCATACCTGTATTACGTCGTCGATGTTGGTTATGACTTTCCCATCCTTGTTTTCTATTTTCCACGTTCTTGGTTTGAACTCTCTCGTGATTTCTTTGATTCTTTGGAATAGATCGCATGAATGACTGCAGAAGAATCCTCCTCCTCAGTCCTTTTACCCTCTGGAGGGTGTAGTGATACTATTTTAGGTATGTGTTTGAATTTGTTGTTTCCATGCGTTTCTATCTTGTGCTAGATGTATTGCCTCGTGCATTGAGTGTCCCATCAATTTTTAATCCGTCGCTCCATCTCATTGGAGAGCGTCCTCTAGGTCTTTTTCCCTCAACTTTTCCTTCGACCACGAGGTTTTCCATCTCACCTCTTCTTCTAGCTATGTGGTTAAAGTAACTGAGATATGCTCTATTGATTTGGTTTAGTAGACGCTTTCTGAGCAGAAGCATACAGTTTGAAACAAGCTAAAGATCTCATCTAATGTATGATATTAAGCTGCTTGTTTTATGAAGACTAATTATGTTTGTTTTAAGGCGATAAATCCAATAGTTGCTGAGAAAATGCCGATAGAAAGGAGCAGGGATTACATGAATGCTCGGCGAGCTGCTTCAAATTCGGGGGATCAACAGAAACGCACCCAGTATACTTCCTAGTGGAACCTCGGATGAACTGGAACTTGTAAATGACGGACTCACGTTGTTAAGTTACACTTAGACAAACTTATCCTTTATTCAAGCCTAGGATTAGTTGTTTCTTTTGTTTTTAGGTGGAATTGTGGCAAAACTACATAGCTAACGAACGGAGCAACCCTCTGCGGACAGAATAACAGCGCTCTTCACCCGCAGAGTCGTTTTTGCTTTGGAACAGTGTTTGCTCTGTTTGGGCCACCACGCGGACATCTGGTACCAAGCCGCACAGTTTTTGGAGCACAGTTGCAAAGTTTCACAAGAAAAAGGGGTAAATATAATAAGTTTATTTCCAGTGGAGTGTTTTATGAAATTTATCGTTCTTGTCTTGTTTGCTCTTGACCAGCAGAGTCGTTTTCGCTTTGGAGCAGTGTTTGCTCCGTTTGGGTTTTTTGCCAAGTTCTTCTTCCTGGACCTCTTCTACCTTGAATTTTGCCTTGCATGATATTCTGCAAGATGCGGTACTTTCCCCCTCTCATAACGTGTCCAAAATATTCCAGCTTGCGTTTTTTGAAGGTAAACATGACCTCTAGTTGCTTCTGGAGACGGGAAAGCACCTCGGTGATTCGTACTATGTCTGCCCATGATATTCGCAGCAGGCCGCGGTAGAACCACATCTCGAACCCTTCCAGTCGGTCACACATGCCTTTGTTAAAGTTCATCCTTCCATTCCATAGTACAAAATTGGAAATACATAGCATGATGCTAGTAATCGAATACGAGCATACCAAGAATGTACAGAAAGGCTAAACGAAAGATATTCAGCTTGTAACATTCGAGAAACCTCTTTATTAAAGTGGCTCAGTAATGGTATGGGGTGGAATATCTTTAACAGCTCGCACCGATCTTTTGATGGTGGACGTCTGCATTCTGAACGATACATAACAGACATTTTAGAACCGTAGCAATCTAATACGCAGAGGTATTGACAAGTCTCGGGATGTAAGAACCTTCTTCATATTGCTAAATGCTGCTCTAGCCTGCTCGATGCGGGCCCTTATTTCCTGCTAGTTATCCCACTCACTACTCAACAAGCATCCAAGTAACGCTATACATTAGATATAGAAAAAGTATTTAGACATTCAAGACATCGACCCTACTTTGGTAACTATATCACTATTTCAAATAGCCATTACTCCTCAGACAATCCTCACTTAATGTTTCTTTGTGTTCGGCTTCTACGTGCAATAGATGAAGTCTGCGCGGAGAGCCGAAGGCATCAAATCGGCGAGGATCCCCGCTCGAAGTATCACATATTTGTTTGTGCAGCTTTGATGGAGTGCTACTGTACCAAAGATAAAACATCGCACAATTTAACCTCGACAGAAATTATTGCAAAAAACGAATTGGTATCCTGTCAGATAGCCAAGCAGCCATCAAGGTCATTGGTTCATATACTATCAGATCCAAACAAAATGGTATGGGACTGTGTGGGAAAGCTAACCAAGTTCGACAGAGAAAATAAAGTAACGCCATACTGGGTATCAGGACACACTGGTATAGATGGGAGCGAAGAAGGGGGTCACCTAGCAGACAAGGGATCCAGTAATCTCTTTATAGGTTAGGTTAGGTTAGGTATGAACATGAACACCAACCACACAAGTTTAGATGAAGAAAGAAGAGAACAATGGATGAAAACCTAGAAAGAAATTCCAGGTTTATGACAATCCAAAGTAATGCTGGGATCTTTTAACCAGACAAGAACAAAAGCTTGTCTGAAACTAAAGAGGAACAAGCTGAGTCCAGACGTGACACTGCAGAAAACACCTCAGGATCATAGGCCTAGAGGAAGAAGGCAGATGCAGATGAGATGGCAGAAGCAGAGGCAACACCCAACTGCGGATCACTGCTCCGCAAGAGACAGATGCGCCTCGGTATCCACTGCTTAAACACAGAGGAGTTGCAGTCCTTGAATTCCACCTAGATGCTGATATTCCTAAAGGAATCAGGACTAGACGCGCTCTAAATGGGTAAGTATATCAACGATTAACGGAAGAGGGTTGGGTACAATAAATTTATGAATAGATCTATCAGGAACAAGCTTAGCATTGTGAGGAGTTCTGACGTGACACTACAGACTTAGAAAACACCTCAGGATCATAGGTCTAGAGGAGGTCTAGAGGAGGAAGGTATGCCTTCCTCCTCTGAAGGAAGGAAGATGAAGACTGCGGAGCACTGCTTCGCAAGAGACATTGGTGAATTGGGGTCCACTATCTGAACGCAGAGGAGTTGCAGTCCTTGAACTCCACCCAGATCTTGAAAACAACGATTAGAGGAGGAGGATAGGGTAAAATAGATCTGTGGAGGTCCCGTACAAGTTTCCACCGAAATCTACATCACTTTGAGAAAGATTGGAAGGCGCCGGAGTCATTTCGCGATGTCAACGAACTTTTCGGCGAGGGAACAATCAGCAAAAGCCAAGTCGAAAGATGATTCAAGAGATTCAAAATGGGCGATACGGACGTTGCACATGAAGAAGGAAGAGGATGACCATCGGATTTCGACGGCCAGGACCTTCTAGGAGTCGTGGAAGAGGACGAAAGCCCAACAACACGCATGACTTCAATGTCCATCAATCCACAAACGTTCGTTGTCTCAAAATGCTCGGAAGGGTGTGGAAATAAGTTGGATGGGTTCCCCACGAACTCTCCGACCAAAACAAAGTCGAACATCTGCGCATTTTTCGCTCCGTTTCTAAAGAATCTCGTCATGACACATTCACCGATCGAAGCTCGTACAGACTCCCACAAGTAGACATCACGTCAATCGCTCGTTGAAACATGAACAATATTTACGATTTGGATGACTAAGTAACCGATATCAAAGCGTGGACTGCATCCAAGAACCGTGCCTTCTTTGCACACGGGATCGACCGTCTGCCAAGCAATTGGGAAGCAGTTCTTGAAGTGACTACGCCTCGGAATAATGATAAAACCATCTACAGTTTCCTTTTCTTCTTCTTCCTAGCGTTTGTCCCGCCTGGTGGCAGGGTCCGCTGTGAGGATTCGTTGTCTCCATTTCTTTCATGTGCAGTCTTCAGGTCATTATGGATCGTATCAACCCACCTCTGCCTTGGTCGTCTCTTGAGTCTCCTTCCAGTGACTTACATGCAACGGTAACCCTTGCAAACTTTTCATATTGGCCGGGCCTTGCCAACACGCTTCGCTTTCAGGGGATGCCCTAACCTTAGTACCTATGTCTTAGAACTATGTCTTCTTACCTATGCGTACTATAGTGTTCTAGTCCTTAGTCTCTATGAGACAACATTTCCATAAGGACGTGACGTTGAGTTTTACGGTCGGCTTGTCACAAAGCCTGTCACCTAGCATTTTAGAGCTACTGCCAGTGTTTGGACCGTGTCTCACGAAAATTAAAACTATCAATCAAAATACAGGGCTGGTCTAATCACTTGAGGGCTGCTCGCGTCTCCGCCACCTGTGGATCGTCCTTCCGGAGCCTATTTTAAGGGAGGAAATGAGGATAATGGGTGGAGGGATTCCCTTAAAATTGTTGTCCTCCAGACGTTGGATGCCGCTTCAGCCCTTTGGGCTCGTGATCACACCCCTGGTTAATTTGACTTGAAACTGAATAACGCGTGCACGTGCCAGTGCTTCACGCTTTGATCTCGTTCTACACGCTTCGCACATTCAAAGCGTACTCTAATGGTTGTGAGCTCGACCAACGCTCAAGTCATACTGTTCGCAAATATATAAATTCGCGACGAAATTGATAAGTAAATCGCGCGATTTCGGCCCAGGTCGATACACCTTTCCCCTTCTGTTAATCGGTGCCGAAATCGATTTAAATATTGAATTAAAAATACAGATTTATTAAAATTGGCGCGAACAGCCAGCATATAATCCGACCGCCCCTAACATGGAGTATAGACACCGTTCGTAGCCGCCCGTTCCGGGTCAGACGCTACAACTGATACCTACCCTCAAAATTTTGGCGGTTCTTAAATGTCAAAATTTGTTTGTCTTGGGTCCACTGCTTGAATGCAGAGGAGTTCCAGTCATTGAATTCCACCCAGATCTTGATATTCCGAAAGGAATCAGGACTAGACGCGCTCTAAATGGGTAAGTATACCAAGGATTAAGGGAAAGGGTAGGGTACAATAGATCTATGAATACATCTATCAGGAACAAGCTTAGAATTATGACAGGAGTCCTGACGTGACACTGCAGATTTAGAAAACACCTCAGGATCATAGGCCTAGAGGAGTAAAGCAGATGCAGATTTTTCGGATTCTGAGGGTAGGGTACAATAGATCTATGAAGGTTGCAGTACAAGTTACAACCGAAATCTACAATCTACCTCACTTTGAGAAAGATTGGAACATTTCGCGATCTCAACGAACTTTTCGACGAGTGAACAATCAGCAAAAGCACGGTCGAAAGATGGTTCAAGAGGTTCAAAATCGGTGAGGTTCAAACACGGGCATTAAAGATGCAGAAGGAAGAGGGTGATCATCGGATTTTGACGGCTAGGCGCTTCTAGCGGTCGTGGAAGAGGACGAAAGCCTCAACACGAATGCTAGCCAAGGACTTCAATGTCCATCAATCCACGATCGTTCGTTGTCTCAAAAAGTTGTATTCGGAAGGGTGTGGAGATTGGTTGGATGGGTTCCCCACAAACTCTCCGACAAAAACAAAGCCGAACGTCTCCGCATTTTTACCGATTCGCTCGGTAAATTGGTAAAAATGTGGCGACATTGCTCCGTTTATAAAGAATTTCGTCACGCCATATTTATCGATCGAAACTCCCACAAATTATCACGTCAATCGCTCGATGAAAAACTGGAATTCGAACAATATTTACGACGATTTGGATGACTTAGTAACCGATATCAAAGCGTGGACTGCATCCAAGAACAGTGCCTTCTTTGCACACGGGATCGACCGTCTGCCAAGCAAATGGGAAGCAGTTCTTGAAGTGACTACGGAATAATCATTAAATCATCTTCAGTATAATCTTAACAATCCGGCCGTTGGTTAATCCGACACGTTCCGTAATCCGGCGTTCTGGGAAAACACGTGTTTTTTCTTTCCGCTGTCCCGCGCCGGATATAAACCTCGTGCACAGATGAAATAAAGTCAAAAACGACACCATCCAGTGTTCTTGGAAAAAGGTCTTGCCAACACACCCTGCTTTCGTTGAATAAATTTTTGTTGAAAGCCGCAATAATTATGCATCTACCTAATATAAACCGTGTTAAACCGTAACCGCGCTATGTAAGTACCGCGTCCTACGAAGGCTTACTGTACGCGCTAGTTCGTCAAGAATTCGAGATTGGGACTTAACAAGGAAAATGTAAAGGCGTAGACTAATTTACTTAAATTGAATATCTAAATTGCATTAATTGCTAGTTCAAGAATTCGAGATTGAGCTCAGAAAAAAATAGTGTGTGAAATAGGTTGAGAATCACTGGTGCACAGGATAAAATCTATATAAAAGTAAAAATAAAAGAGAAAAACGGATGTGTGAGGAAATTGGTAAGGAAGTTCGAAACACAAATGAATCATAAATAAGTCAAGCTTAGATTGAAGTTACAGTTCCCAGCATTAACCCAGATTTGGAACTTTAGTTTGAATTTCCCTGCTTGGAATGTGCACATATGACCTCCACTAAATCCCCGTTTTTATATAAATTGGATAATAATAAAAAGTAATGTTTGCAGAGCATTTGTAATATACCGGTATGTTATTAGATTGTTTCGCCGGAGTGTGGTGAATGCGATATTGGTTTTCCCCGGCAATATCGGGTTGTTTGTTTGTATATTTGTTGTGAAATTGTGTGAGAAGGTAGCAAATACTGAACGAGAAAAAAATTAAACAGTCGCGGCGGGACGATAAGAAACAAACCCCGTCGCTGGCGGGCCCGATAAAGTAGGAAAACTGGCGGCGCGTTTCTATAAAATGGGATAATAATAAATTACACCCACTCGAAATCGATATAGATATCAACTTATGCTTTTATACTTTATGCGAGGGACGTGGACGCACGGCGATACGCCGCACCAACATATTTCCGCCAGTAGAAATAAAAAAAATATGAGAGAAACGGCCGATAACGGCGCCCAAGATGCCGTAATTAACGTTCTGTGCATGCAAATGTTTATATACACGCCGAGTAAAGAGAAATAACAGATATTAAATGGTCGCGTTGGGACAACCGCACCATGCACAGTCACACTCATTACCGCCGGTTACAATCCAAGAATACGTAATTATGGTTTATAGTTACCAAGAGGGAAAAACCTTATTTGAAGTTGAAAGTAAATTGTTAGTTCAAAAATAAGCAAAACTTGACGAAGAAAGGGGATGATGTTGTGTGGAAATTTCTCAAGCTTGTCATGTTAGTGGTTGAAACGTGTCATAACGGGCATTGTGAAAAGGACATAATTGGATAATAAAGTAGTTGCGGTCTGGCAGACAATGGAAGAATGCGGGCCTGGGGTATTAACATGACCGATAGATGGAACTATAAATCGCGCGCGCATACACATATACCGCGGGAAGGAGATAGCCGAGTGCATAATTGAATTTAATACTGAATGAGCATTTACTTTCTGAATGGAAATATAATATCCCGGGGGCAGTTCTTTATACAAGCGGCAGACGATGACGAGACACCTGAGCTCCTACGAAGCCCCACTTATTAAACCCCGCGACCGAACGCGTTCAAACTTGACAGAGCAAAAAAGAAAACAATATACAAAACGACGCCATGCAAATGCAGATATGCCATCCAGACGCGTTTCGGCGCAAGCGCTGCCCAGCGCGACCCGTCCCGGAATTGATAGAGAAAGCTTATGGTTCGTTTTAAACGCCCGCCGGCGAACTATAATTGCTAGGGTTAGATATGTTCACTCGCCGTATGCAAATATCCAATCACGCACATATTTACAACCGTGAAATATTGCCATTGCAATATCATTAACATTACAAACACACAAACCCACACATATGCGCACACAAAGACGATATTTAATACCAATAAGACCTCTAATTTACAAACTACAAACAGTCGGTTCAAAATATCATTTTCAGTAAAACGAATTATCAACGACAATTAATCCTCTAAATTCTTGCAAATATGTTAAATTAGTCAGAGTAAACAGACAAAAGTATATGGGGAGAATAGACACGACTGAAAAACTAGATAAACTAAATTTAAAGACTTGACAAACTTTTTTTTCTTTGTGAGGAGAGGAAAATACATTACGTACAACCCCTGCGGAAAATACCTCAGGGAGTGTGGGACTCCCCGTCTGGATGTTCGAGATACCCACTAAAAACCGCTACTCTGCTTTCAATTTTTAGAAAGAACCCTTCCTCCCGGAACTACCTTATTGGTATTACTTCAGAAGGAGGTTTTACCATGTTTCCTTACGGATCTTGTATTTTCTTAGCTGTTTCCTCTTCTTTTCCTTTCCCTCGCAATATATCTGTGGCAAAATCACTTATTGCCTTCCAGTTTTCCGATTTTTTTATCATTTCTCCAACCACGCTTTCTGGGGCCAGTTTACAGTTCATTATCTTTTCCACATGTTGACGTTCGGTACTCCATCTCAGGCACACAAAGAATGTGTGGTGTGCGTCGTCTTCTGCATTTTTACATTGTAGACACATTGGGCTTTCTCGTAGCTTGAACCTATGTAGATAGGATCTAAAGCATCCATGGCCAGTTAACATTTGAGACAAGTGGTAATTTAGCTCCCCATGATCTCGTTCCGTCCACGTCTTAACATCGGGTATAAGTCTGTAGGTCCATCTGCCCTTCTCGCTTTTATCCCAGGCAGCTTGCCAGCTCTTTAGTGTGTCTTGTCTGAGACTCTCTCGGTTCCTATGTCGGTTTTTATACATTTCCCTTCTTTCCACCATGAGAAGTTCGATGGGAATGACGGAGGCTGCTACCACTAGAGCATCGGTGGAAGTTGTTCTATATGATGCACTTATACGTATCGCAATCGATCTATGTACCCGAGTTAGGTTATTTCTCCACTTTTTGTATTTCAGTACGTCTGTCCATATCGATGCCGCATACAGCATCGCTGACGTCACGACAGAGAAAAGAAGCTTCCGTTTGCTCGTTTTTGGTCCATCAATCGACGGCATCAGTTTGGAGATTGCCGCGGTAGTTCTTGCAGCTTTCACCAGGACAGCTTCTGTATGTTTTGTGAAAGTCATTCGTTTGTCTATTGTGACTCTTAGATATTTGACCTGATTCCTTGGTTCAATAATTATTCCTCTGATGTTGAAATCCACTTTTGCAACTTTTTTAAAGCCAGTTAGCAATACTGCCTCCGTTTTTTGTGGTGCCACTTCCAGTTTGTGTTTTTCTACCCAGGTGATTCTCTCTAGCGCGCCGTCTTGTTTTTAAGTATCTGCTCGTTTTTGGCCGTCACTATAAGGGCAAGATCATCCGCATAGGCGATCAAATCCAGACCGTCCTCCGGGCATATGCCGAGAACATCGTCATATAGGACGTTCCAAAGGGTGGGCACATGGACCGACCCTTGTTGCGCTTCTGCATATATGGGGATACACGTCTTTTCTTGATGAGCTTCCAGGACTAGTTGCCTGTCATTTAGATAGATTCTGATTATTTTTTTCAGTGGCGGGTCTACCGGCTTCTGATCTAAAGCGTTCATTATCATTTGGATATGGACACTTTGGAACATTTGGACACCGATATGGACGTTCCAAAGGGTGGGCCCGAGGACCGACCCTTGTGGGACTTCTGCATATATGGGGATTTTCTTGATGAACTTCCAGGACTAGTTGCCTGTTGTTTAGATAGCTTCTGATTATTTTTTTCAGTGGCGGGTCTACCTTCTTCTGATCTAAAGCGTTCATTATCATTTTCCACGATGCACTATTGTACGCGTTTATAATGTCTAGTAGAACTAAAGCGCATAGTTTCCTAGACTGTCTTGTTTTTCCCTTTCTTGTCTCTGTTGCAATGTCCATCACCTTTTGAATTGCATCGATGGTGGAGCATCCTTTTCTAAAGCCGTACTGCCTGTCCGACAGCTTTTTTTCCAAATTAGTCTGTAGTGTTTCTAGTATTAGATATTCAAAAAGCTTGCCAAGAGTGTCTAATAGACACAGGGGACGAAAGTAGTTTAGGTCCGTTTTATCTCTTCCAGGTTTTGGGAGGAGAACTAGCTTGGCAGTTTTCCACGCACATGGAAAGTTTCCATTTTGGAGCAAGGTGTTGTATACGCCTAGGAGCATTTCTGGCATTTCTTGCGCTACTATTTTTACTACTTCTGGTGGTATTTGGTCTGGGTCTGGTGCCCGCCTCGTTTTTATCTTAAATGCGCCCTTCCGCAAATATTCTGTGGTAAAGGTTTGGACACTCTCGATGAGTGGTTCTTTCCACGTCACCTCTTCGCTCCCAGGAAAAAGGTGCCGAATCACCGCTATCTTTTCATTTAAGTCGATGTCTTCCACTCGACTTTTTGCTTTCAACCTTCTCGTCGCTATGCGATATCCTTCGCCCCAGACGTCTTCGTCGATTTTGTTGCACAACTCCTTCCAGCAGTTTCTTTCGTTCGCAGCAACTTCCTTCCAAAGACCTCGATATTCCAGGAAACTCCACTCCGAGTCCGCGTTTCTTCCTCTTCTTGATCTTGTCAGTTTCCTTTTTGCAGCCAGGCAGGCTTTTCTTATGTCAGCTATGTCTTCTGTTCACCAGTACGCCTCTTTGCATTTTCCAGTCGCGCGGGTTTTTGGCATGGCTGCATTGCAGGCCGCAGTCACGGAGGATATTAATTTTTCGACTGTATTTATGTCTTCGTTTTGAATTCGTTTCTGTTCGTTCCATCTCCTGTTCACCTCTTCATCTCCTTTCTCTTCCGTCTCTGGTTCTGGTACGGTTTATTATTATATTTTGTTGATCATTTGGATTTTCTTCATTAGAGGCTTTCCATCCTTTCACTCTACTGATCAGATTTTTGGTGCAGAGTGTGACGTCTATATTTGAACAGCTGCTTCTCCTAACGAATGTAGCTTCTTCTGTATTTAGGATGTGCATCTCGTGCTCACCCCCGTGAGGGGATTTTTTCAGTTACCTCCATCGGGCGCGTCCCCATTGGAATTGGGGGAAGCTCGCCGCTCTGCAGCCAGCAGAGTTGGAGGGTAGTGGGGAAATAAAATACCCACCGTAAAATAAAAAACTGGACTGGTCCTCCAGGTTGTGGGTTGATCATGGGGCTAACAACCCCATATCGGAAAAATCACCTCGTTACGAAACTCAAAGACAAGAATAGCCGGACTGATGATTTTGATGAACGACCCACGCGAGGAAAAGGAAAATAAACGATGGCTGGATAATGTAGAGGATGACTTACGAAAGATGGGAGTCAGAAGATGGAGGAAACGAGCTGAAGATCGCCGGGATTGGGCTACGATCGTCAGAGAGGCCAAGGCCCTTCATGGGCTGTAGCGCCGAGAAGTAAGTAGTAAGTATCTCGTGCTCACCGATCGACTCTGTCAAAATTTTACCCCTTCGATCATCAGAAGGGTATCCCCAATTAATAGACATTGCGTTGAAGTCTCCCCCAATAATTATCATTTTAGTTATTTTTCTACGCATATCTTCACCCAGACTGTTTAGGAACATGTCAAACTCTTCAATACTCTTGTTTGGGCTAAAGTAACAGGAGTAGATAAACACTTCATCCACTTTTATCCACACATAGCCTTGACCCCTTCCCGTTTCTGTGATCCTACTGTTTCTATTGTACACTTTAATTGCCGTGTCTATTTCTTCATCAGTCACCCAGTCCCCTTTTTTAGCTTCAATCTTGTTCGGCTCTGCAGTTATTATAATGACCACGTTTTCCTCTAGTCAGAGGGCGTCTGGGCCTGACGATTTCTATTTAGATTTACTTGAAGACTTGACAGACTAGACAGACAAGAGTAGACAAACAAGGCTATGGGCAGAGAAGGCTAGTCAGACATTACTAGACAGAAAAGTTAAGATAGACAAAGCTCAATAGATAAAGGCCGGTCCAGACGCTCCGTTTTGCACAACTTTTTGTCTGTGCAGTTCAACACGTTGCAGATAAAACGTTGCGTGTAGATAGGAAAACTGTGCAGTTTTTAAAACTGCTCGAAGACGGTACAGTTGCAGCGATAATTGAGCTAAAGAGCATGGATATCCATGAACTGTGCAGACAAGTCGGCGCATGTAGACGGTAGCTCCGTTTTCCGATTAATTTTGTTAAAAAATGACCAGACAAGTACCTACTCCATGACGATTTCACTAAAACTGTGCGAAATATACAGATATATCAAATTGCAACGTTTTCATTCCGTTTTAAGACTGCACAGACAAAAGGAAATCCAGCTGACTCAACCACGTGGTGGAACCTCCGAACTCTGCAGGTCCAGGTATACAGATTGTTGAAGTGGTGAGTGGGTCCTTTGTACACCGGTGTTTTCATTTGTATGATTTTCCGCATAGAAATTTCGAATATTTTTTCTCATAATAGCACGCAAGTACATGTGGTAATGACTATTTACACGTTACACCACAAACTAAAATCCAAGTGGAAAAGGGGGTTTAGTGAGAGGTTCCCCAAACCACAATATAAAAGTCAAAACTAGACAGACATAACTAGACAGACAAGACTAGAGGGAAATTTCTTATATAAAAATTCAATATAAATCAAGATAAAAGTTATCGACAAAATGTTTGATAAAATTTCCCTTTTTGCAATTTAATATCAGCTAGGAGCGGTATTTCCCGAAACGCCGTTTAAAACGATTTCCCCTTTCTCCTCAGAGCGTTTTAATATCTCAATTGCGGAAAGTTCGGTAAAAACTGATATTGAATGCATTTTGGCTGCATGCAGGCAGATTCGCAGTCGCGTTCCTTTTTTAAACGTTTTTGCCCGGGGAGAATTATTTGCAGTAAATCTTAAATATGCACGATCAGATGGGTTTAAGACGGCTCGACAAGAAAACTTATTTCATATAATCGCATCAGTGCGGAGTCAGAAGGCCAGAATGCCCGCATACTTTATGAAAACCAACAAAGTTAATTGTTATTTGTATTGGAAGTGGGGAAGATTGCCACGGAACCGAAAATCGTTTCGTTGAGAACTTGTTTTAGGAAGTAATTGAGGAACTCGACTTGAGATGCAAACTATTTAAACGTTTTTAAATATCAAATATTTCTCATACCCTTAAGCGAATTAATAAATATTAATATTATCTTTCAACAAATGTAATTTAAATTTAGAATTGGTAAAACCATACTACATTATATATAATCATATAAACTTAATAAAGTCGGAACACAGACTGAATATAGCAGTCAAGTAAGTGGTTTACAAATTGTTGTTCGTAAAAGCAAAGCTGTACTGATGAGAGATAAATTCTAGAAACGCGTCTACAGATCCACTTAAGGTATCGGAAAGACATGATTTTAAAAAACAACGTTATTTTTCTGATTTTGTTGAGTGAGATTTATTTTTAATAGTCTTAAAAGACTCATTAGTATTATAGAGCTCCGGAAAGGTTAAGTACATTTATATAATATAATAATATCTTTATTATACAATTTGTATAAAAGGCTATCGACCCTAAGTCTTTCGGCCCTGGTTATTACATCAGTGGTTGGAAAAAAAATAATTTATAACAAACATAAATATAAGCGCAAACGCTAACGAAAATATAAGCTTGACATTTATATATTCAGACTGTGTTCTGACTTTATTAAGTTTAAATGTAATTTATGTCAAAGGATTCTTTCTATAAGGTGAATCTAATAAGTGATGATTATTACGGTAATCATTTAAATATAAAATCAAAATATTTTTATTTAAGCTGTAGTCGTATTTAATTTATTGCAACATGGATGTGAAAATAAGAATGTAATAACATTTTAATTACTTTAAAGATGTGATCTTGATGTAGTTAAAACGATTTAATTTGTGAAAATGGAGCGCAATATGGATATTACATAAGGGTGGAGACGGTTGGACTGCTTATTTTTCTCTCTCCTCGGTGCAGCGGAGGGCAAGGCAGGTCTCTAATGTAATACCGAGGGAGAGAGTAGCACGGCGAGGAGGCCTGGAGGCTTTTAATCAAAGGGAGTCTTTCGGCCGTTTTTCGCTGATGCACTGTCAGTGCGGAGCGTTGATATCAAATGCCCCGGACATTTGTACGGCACGATAATAATCTGCGCGACAGTTTCAAACCCGGCACCGCTAGTTTCGCATGCATGAATTCATTTCCAAGAAATTATAGCAATTTATTACCTCTTCCTTTCTTTATATTGTGATTTTTATAACGAAAATACGTGGGCTGATAAGTTAAATTAACTCGTGATATAAAGTATTCCCCCATATTTTACATCCCGAGAACGACTTCAGGCGCATTCAAAAGAAGCCGTTACGACCATAATAAAGACTTATAGTTATAGTTTGTGTACAACATACTATGCCTACAAGATATTTACATGTTATTACGCTAATAAACAAATAAAACTATTTAAACTTCTTTTTATAGGTTTATTAACTTCTTTTCTTTCGTCTAGTCTTGTCAGTCTAGTCTCGTCTGTCTAGTCTAGTCTGTCTAGTCATATCTGTCTAGTCTTGTCTGACTGGTCTTGTCTATCTCGTCTTGTCTATCTAGTCTTGTCTGTCTAGTCAAAATCAAAATCAAAATCAAATTTATTCATTCTACGATGTACAAAGGAAAATTACATATTGAATTTGTCATTAAAAAAATCATTAAGGCTATAGTAGCACTTATCTATTAACATTATTTTAAGTTTTTTTCTAAAAGATTTTTGGTAGGTTTCTTGGGTCAGCATATTTGGAAGCTTGTTGTAGATTTGGATTCCAATCTTGTTCGGTGCTTTGCTGCAAATTGTTAAATTTGATATTGGAGTTCGTAGTTGCTTTTGACCTCTTGTGAAGTGATGGTGTTGGTCTATGTTTCTTATAATTGAGGCCTTATTCCTGTGAATATGGCATGCAGTTTCCCATATGTATATGGATGGTACCGTAAGGAGGTTTAGCTTCTTAAAATAGGGCATACAGGATGTTGTTCTACCTACACCTATGATTGCCCGGATGATTCTCTTTTGGGCTTTGAAAACCCTTTGAGTTTGTGGAGAGGGACCCCATACTATAATCCCGTACGAGATAACAGATTGTACCTCCGCGTGGCATATATTTAGCAGCACATTTTGTTCTACTAAACAGCGGATATTTCTTATTAGGTAGGCTTTATAATTTATTTTCTTGGTTATTCGATCAATGTGGGTATTCCAGGTTAGATTTTCTTCTAAATTTACTCCAAGAAATTGAACTGTGTCGGTCCTTTGAACGGTTGCGTTGCCTATTTTAAGTGTTAAATCGTCTTCTCGCAAACTACGGGTTGTTTGAAATACAATATATTTTGTTTTTCCAATATTTAAGTATAAGTTGTTTGCAGAGAACCATTGATTGAGGTCGGTTAGAAGCTCATTTGCCTCTGATTCAGCTTTTTCTTTAGACGGCTCCGATACTATAAAACTGGAATCGTCTGCGTAGAGAATGCATTCCCTGCCCTTTAAATATTGTATCAGGTCTGCAGTATATAGAGAAAACAATAAAGGCGCCAAAACACTTCCCTGTGGTACCCCGATATCTGTTGTTAATTGCGCAGAAGTACTATTATTGTTTGATTGGCAGATTTGAACATATAGCAGATTTGAACAGATTTGAACATATAGTCTTGTCTGTCTAGTCTTGTCTGTCTAGTCTTGTCTGTCTAGTCTTGTCTGTCTAGTTTTGTCCGTCTAGTCTTGTCTGTCTAGTCTTGTCTGTCTAGTCTTGTCTGTCTAGTCTTGTCTGTCTAGTCTTGTCTGTCTAGTCTTGTCTGTCTAGTCTTGTCTGTCTAGTCTTGTCCGTCTAGTAAAGTAAAGTAAGTAAAGTCTTGTCTGTCTAGTCTTGTCTGTCTAGTCTTGTCTGTCTAGTCTTGTCTGTCTAGTCTTGTCTGTCTAGTCTTGTCTGTCTAGTCTTGTCTGTCTAGTCTTGTCTGTCTAGTCTTGTCTGTCTAGTCTTGTCTGTCTAGTCTTGTCTGTCTAGTCTTGTCTGTCTAGTCTTGTCTGTCTAGTCTTGTCTGTCTAGTCTTGTCTGTCTAGTCTTGTCTGTCTAGTCTTGTCTGTCTAGTCTTGTCTGTCTAGTCTTGTCTGTCTAGTCTTGTCTGTCTAGTCTTGTCTGTCTAGTCTTGTCTGTCTAGTCTTGTCTGTCTAGTCTTGTCTGTCTAGTCTTGTCTGTCTAGTCTTGTCTGTCTAGTCTTGTCTGTCTAGTCTTGTCTGTCTAGTCTTGTCTGTCTAGTCTTGTCTGTCTAGTCTTGTCTGTCTAGTCTTGTCTGTCTAGTCTTGTCTCTCTAGTCTTGTCTGTCTAGTCTTGTCTGTCTAGTCTTGTCTGTCTAGTCTTGTCTGTCTAGTCTTGTCTGTCTAGTCTTGTCTGTCTAGTCTTGTCTGTCTAGTCTTGTCTGTCTAGTCTTGTCTGTCTAGTCTTGTCTGTCTAGTCTTGTCTGTCTAGTCTTGTCTGTCTAGTCTTGTCTGTCTAGTCTTGTCTGTCTAGTCTTGTCTGTCTAAGTCTTGTCTGTCTAGTCTTGTCTGTCTAGTCTTGTCTGTCTAGTCTTGTATGTCTAGTCGTGTCTGTCTAGTCTTGTCTGTCTAGTCTTGCCTGTCTAGTCTTGTCTGTCTAGTCTTGTCTGTCTAGTTTTGTCTGTATAGTCTTGTCTGTCTAGTCTTGTCTGTCTAATCTTGTATGTCTAGTCTAGTCTGTCTAGTCTTGTCTGGCTAGTCTTGTCTGTCTAGTCTTGTCTGTCTAGTCTTGTCTGTCTAGTCTTGTCTGTCTAGTCTTGTCTGTCTAGTCTTGTCTGTCTAGTCTTGTCTGTCTAGTCTTGTCTGTCTAGTCTTGTCTCTCTAGTCTTGTCTGTCTAGTCTTGTCTGTCTAGTCTTGTCTGTCTAGTCTTGTCTGTCTAGTCTTGTCTGTCTAGTCTTGTCTGTCTAAGTCTTGTCTGTCTAGTCTTGTCTGTCTAGTCTTGTCTGTCTAGTCTTGTCTGTCTAGTCGTGTCTGTCTAGTCTAGTCTGTCTAGTCTTGCCTGTCTAGTCTTGTCTGTCTAGTCTTGTCTGTCTAGTTTTGTCTGTATAGTCTTGTCTGTCTAGTCTTGTCTGTCTAATCTTGTATGTCTAGTCTAGTCTGTCTAGTCTTGTCTGGCTACCACAGTAGGGAAAGATGTCATGTTCTGGCGCCTCCTCACTTCTCGACCCCCACCACCATCACCAAGCTTTCATCCCTCATCAGCTTCCAATCAGATTTAATCAGCTTTTAATCAGCTTTAAACAGCTTTAAATCAGCTTTAATCAGGTTTTCTAGCTTTAATCAGCTTTAAACAGCTTTTAATCAGCTTATAAACAGCTTTTGTGTATGGAAAGTGGATGGAGTGGATGGAAAGTGGATGTAAAGTGGGTTGAAAATGGATGGAGTGCATGGAAAGTGGATGGAAAGGGGATGGAGTGGATTTAAAGTGCATGGAAAGTGGATGTAAAGTGGATGGAGTGCATGGAAACTGGATGAAAAGTGGATGGAGTGGATGGAAACTGGATGGAGTGGATGGAAAGTGGATGCAAAGTGGATTAAGTGGATGGAAAGTGGATGGAAAGTGGATGGAAAGTGTATGGAAAGTGGATGGAGTGGATGGAAAGTGGATGGAGTGGATGGAAAGTGGACGGCGTTAAGAGTTTGACCTCGTTTGATGACTCATTGAACCCGTAGTATGGAAGTATGGAATCGTGCGTGAGCGTAGATTTCATATACAACTTCAAGAATCCTTGTGAAGGGTTGTGCGGATTCTCGAACAACGGCTGCGCAATTTACTAGCAAAGCTATCTACATCAATCCCGTGAATCATCAATTCTATAGCTGACCACTCTCTTCTTAAACTGACTGGGGGTGGGTCGAGGAGTGAGCAGGCGCCAGGCCATGACATCTTTCCCTACTGCTGACTCAACGGTAATAGGATAAACACATTCATTCCAAGAAACAGTGTTTATTTCTACGATCACGTAGGATAAACAGATTAATTCCAAGAAACATGTTTCTATGGTCACGTTCAGGAAAATGGGGTTTGAAGGAGAGTCTGTGGGCGGGGTCTGGGGGTTGGGAGGCGAGGTCTGGGGTGGGGGTAGTGTTCAAATCTCACGCATGCGCAATAGAAATAGTGGGGGCTAAAATCGGGGTCTGGGGGCTAGGGCGGGGTCTGCGGGTTGGAAGTGGGGGCTAGGGGCGGGGCCTGGGGTTGTAAGTGGGCGCTGGGGGCGGGGTCTTGAGGTTGTTAGTTGGGACGGTCTCTGGGGGTTGGAGTTTTCTGGTAGATGTGGGGGTTGGGGGGCGTGGTCTGGGGCGAAGTCTAGGGGTGGGGTAGTGGTGGGGGGCGAGGAGTGAGAAGGCGCCAGAATATGACATCTTTCCCTACTGGGAGATACAAAAAAAGAACAACAAGTCAACAGTACGTCCCACAGGTTTCGATATTAGGCCCCATCCTGTGGAACGTGCTATGGACGGAGAACTTATAATGAGACTGCCTTTGGGGCCACCGTAATGGCTTCGCAGACAATATTGCACCAGTTGTTACAGGAACAACAGAACAAAGATTGATGCGAACGGCAAATCTAGCAACAGAAATGGTCAGCGCGTGGATGAAATCGAAGAACCTGAGTATAGCTCTAGAAAAAAACTTAAGTGGTCCTCCTCACAAGCATAACGGAACTTAGCCCCGAAACATTTAAATAACATAATCGAAGTGGCAGGAAAGGGAATAAGAACACTAGCAGGCATCCAGTAATTCATGCCAAACGTAGGAGGGTCTAAGAGCAGCTCTCGAAAATTACTCAGTTCCGTAGTCCTATATACTATGTCGTATCGGGATCCGATATGAGCCAAAGAACTAGGGAAATCTGTAGCGTTCAGCGGAATCTAACACTACGTACATGTAGCGCTTACCGGAGGGTCTCAGGAGAGGCCTCATAGACCTGCTCGCAAAAGAGGGAAAAAAGCTGCACGACACAAAGTATAGTAAGTAGAAAAAATAACTGGCCAGGCAAGATCACAGAATGGCAAAATGATGGAAGCTATAGACAGTGTTAATCCCAAATATATCATCCTGGATATACAGAAATTTCGGCGAAACTACTTACTACCTTACCAGTACTACTTACTACCTTAACAGTAGGGAAAGGTAGTATGTTCTAAAACCACCTCCCGCACCTCATGGGAAATTACATGTAAATCTGGTACCAAGCACCTTATGGGGAAATCCTATACAACACAGTACAGTACGCGGCCGAGCGTGTATGGGTAGATGGCGCGGTAATTAGCGAGCGCGTCGGTTAACGGGAAAATTCGGGTAATTTTGTACCCACATATTTAAGTGTTCCTAACCTAACCCAACTAACTGATCTAGTCCGGGTTACAGGTATCCATTAATGAGGACTAGGATGTATCAGTTTTTAATCAGCTTTGAATCAGCTATAAAAAGCTTTTATAAGAATACTTCCAAGAAATATTACTCATACAGATAAGTTGAAACGCCAAACTGATTACGCAGCGTTTCAGACAACCGGTCATGTCGACAGGAAATATTTATAAGTGCCAGACTAGAGATGAGCATGGGACGAGTTTCTCGTTCCAGATCCCGTCCCGTAGGACGGATCCCTGTCAGTGTCCCATCCCATCACATTTTCGTCCCACTATCTCATCCCACACACCGAAAATTTTTGACCTATCCCATCCCATTCATCCCATCCCATCCTGGTCGCGCGGCCCGTCCCATTCATCCCATTGTTCCCATACAGCAGACTTTATTTTCGGTTCAGATTTTCTTAAAAATTCGTTCAAATTCAATTTTTCCGTAATTTCTTTATCTGACAGTGAGTAATCCATTTTCGTCCCGGACCGTAAGACTATTCAGGAACTACATCATTATCATTGAAATCTCCTGGGGTGGACATATTATGAAAAATGTTGGCACGATAAGATATTAATTATTTACGATCTAGACTTAGTAGATTAACAAAACTCGTACCACTCTGTCCCATACGAAATTGTTGTCCCATCCATCCCATCCCATGCGACTGTCATACCACTTATCCCATCTTATGGTACGGTGGGATGGGATGGGATAGGATGGGACGATGGGATCCCATGCTCATCTCTATGCCAGACATCCTGCCATGCCGAGCCGGCAGCTGATAAGTCATAGAAGAGATATGCTGATTCACCCGTGACGTGGAAACTCACGAAAATCGGTTAGCAGTTCAAAATCAGACAATTTCAAAGAGGAAATATAAGTAGTGACCTTGCAGCAGGTGGGGACAGGAACTGGTGCCGGAGGTGGAGAACCGGAAGTGGCCAAAGTAATCGGAAGTGGGAGCGGAGGTGCGGAACCAGAAGTTATCAAGGTCATCGGAAGCGTGAGCATAAGTTGTGAAACGAAAGTGGAGGTGTGAACCGGAAGAGGCCAAGGTCAAGGTTAGAGACGGAGGTGGCGCCCTACTACTCCCACTGTTACTCCGACTACTCCTACTGTTAAAGCAGATACCAGGCTAAACGTATTATTAACTCTTCAAGAAAATCCGGTGACTTCAGATGGGCATCTGACCCGTGACAACAAGATTAGTTATAGAGCGATACTGGTTGGTCACGGTAGTTTTAGGGATTATCTCTTCCACGTTGGCAGGGCAACAGACGACCGGTGTGTTTACTGCGGAGAAACAGCGTAAATCACACTATCTTTCCAATTTATTAAAGCGAAATATAACTTGAACACATAAATATATTCAACCTTTCCGTAACTCTATAATATTATTAAGTCTTTTTAAGATTACAAGACAAATCTCATGTTGAAACAACTACTTCCTTTGCTAATACCACGTAGGATATTGAATTATACAACAGATATTTGTATGTTATTTACTAGCCCCCAGTCCATTTTCGTGGCACTAAACAAGAATACATTGTTAGCTAAAGACATTGTTTTAAGATCATGTCTTTCCTCAATCTGCAAAGCAATCTACATAAATAGATTACAAATAATTCATGATAATTTGCTGAATTTTGCTTGAATTATACAACACATATTTGTATGTTATTTACAAGCGCCCAGTCCACTTTTGTGGCACTAAACAAGAACTAGATACATTGTTAGCTAGAGACATTGTTTTAAGATCGTGTCTTTCATCAATCTGTAAAGCAATGTACATAAATAGACTACAACTACTACTAACTACTACCTTTCTGTTTATGTTCTATATACGTAAAGACATTACTACTACAAATATATATGTAGTTTAAAATTAAATTAAAAAATGTTTTGCTTATTTAAATGATATATTTTAAGATTTGAATATTTAGTGCGCGGTTTGAAGGGATTTTGATTATCTAAGCCGAGTTCTATAAACATATCAGTAAAAGTTACACAGGAACTTTTTGCTTGTAAAAAATGAACCGAAATGCCCTTTGGAATAACAATAGGAACATTACGTTCGCGAAGCACGATTTGCTCCCCAGTGAAGTTCCACGGTATAGTGCGAATATGATGATTTAAAAAGTGTATATAAGAAAAAACGTCTAACTCGGCGCTTTTTCTCTTACATAGATAATTAATTCATTAAGGAAGTGGGACCGGCGTCACGTTTTTTTCAATCCTTTCAGAATAATTAAAAGTCGAATAAATGCGCGGCGGCTGGCGCGGGATCATTTCAGCTACATCAAAGCGAGAATTTCTTAACTTTAAATCTTCGCGGTATCCATCACCCGAGCGATATCCTTTGTCGAACTTTTCAACAACTTTTCTTTCCACTCGAAACCCACTCCAATTATATATTGGTTAGCATTTTGCATCTTAATCGTCGCAAATTCCGATTTATCTACACAATTTTAATTCACCAATCTTACATAACATAATACAATATCACCAGTTGGAAACACCTTAGATAAAATTAAATTATAATTAAGAAAAATTTAATTAGTTTATCTATGACCACTATTGTAAATGTCCATTGTACAGTTCGTGCACTATGTAAATACATTATAACACACACGTATGTAACAGTCCCCGATTAATGATAAGTTTTGATTGATAACACACACGTGCGCTTGGTTTAAGATTCGTTTATTGCTTGAGAGCTGCTACTACGTGCTCATACGTTCAGCGCCCCCCGTGCCACAATTAAAACTAACGGAAAATGACATTGCGTTCATTGGGTTGCCTATATATTTGAGCACTCTTATTCTAGTTTAACTCAAATAAGTACTAAATAATACGGTATGTAACCATTAAGAATGTATTTTCTTTTCATGTCTATCAAGTTAACTAATGTCGAGTTTGTGTACACAACTGTTTAGTCTTTATAAAGTTAAATAATGTACCTAATAAGAAATAAATTTGTTACATCAAACATATTTTTCTTATTAAACAGAAACAAATTAGCGTGGCCGTAGATAAAGTATAATACATAACTCGAGTTGTAAGGCAATTACGTACTAGACAGGCAAGACTGGGCAGGCAAGACTAGAGAGACAAGACTAGACATACAAGACTAGACAGACAAGACTAGACAGACAAGACTAGATAGACAAGACTAGATAGAGATATTCTAGACTAGAGAAATATTCTGTAAAAAAATGAATATAAAATCATCAAATGAACATTTAGTTTAGTAACATCATAACAAAATGTTAAATTATGATATAGACCGAATAATAGTGTGTTCAATGAATCAATTTTTGATATATTGGACCGAGTATCTACATCTTGGAATCGGCGAAGATAAATGTTTAGCACGTAGTGAGAACCCTCCGATGGTTTGGACGCGCCCGGAATGACCAACCGGAACAGGAAACTGTCTGCGTCCAGCCATGCCGTATAAACATTTCCCAATCTCACGATTTTTTCTTTCTCGGACGTAGGTTTATTGCTTGACTTTACGTCAGAAACCCGGAAGAAAAAGCGACCTTAGCACCCCCCACGTAAAACATAAAACCGGATAAATATCAGTAAAAACAGCGAGGGAATAATTAACGTACATTACCAGTTTTACTACGGGAAATGACCACGTGTATCTTTTATTCTCGTGGAATAGTTGGAATGGATGTCAATTCTTGTTTGTTATAAGAATCCGTTTCTTTCCTTTAACCTGCAAATAAATTGTTATTATGGCGATACCGGCGGCGGTCCGCGAGAAAGAGGTTTTATAAAATATACCGTTTTTTATTTTCCGGAAAGTTGGAAAGGTGCATAATTAGATCCAGCGGTAAAAGTGTGGCCGACAGTTGGAAGTTATGATATTGTGCCGCGTCCTCCGAGGAAATCTTGTTACTCGCACGAAATTAGATCGCGGAAGTTTTTCGCCAAGTAAAATAGTTTTTAATAGAAAGTTACGCGCAGAAATTTCTCATTTAAAAATGTTTAATGTCTCCACCAAAAATTATGCCAAGCAGATATTTAAATTAAATTTGAAATATCGACATAATTAATTTTTATTTATTAATTTGTATTGGTCTGAATCACTAAAAGAGACTGAACGTAATGAACGTGAGTAGAATGATGAACGTAAGAAACAGATCAAAAGTTGCCGATATTATCGAACTTATCACAAAATTCATGTGGAGATGGATGGGCTGGACACGTGGCTCGCACCAAAGACAACCGATGGATAAAACAAATCCTGGAATGGAGACCCAAAGAAGACAAGAGAAGCCCACCCACCAGATGGACGGACGACGTTAAACGTGTGGCGGGAGACTGGATTAGCACCGCGCAATACAGAAGACAGAGGAAACACCTGGAGGAGGCCTATGTCCAGCAGTGGACGAGAAATGGCTGATGATGATGATTGGTCTGAATTGAAAAATTCACATGAATTCACATGTTTTTACACGAATTTATAGTCCAATCTTGTCTGTCCAGTCTTCAAAGCTCTCTTTTCAGACTTCCTGCCGGCAGAGTAAGGATAGCCTTGTTGTTGACCAACGTTCTCGAAGGACGCGGTACTTAAGAAGAAATGTGATAAAAAGTTTCGAGAAAAGAGTCGCAGATTGCAATAAGAACGGTCGTTCGAGTAATGTGCCATTTCACACCACATTATGCTATTTTATAGCTCAAACAAAAAGCCATTATTAAGTCCAATTAGAGTAGGTACAAATAAGTGTAATATTTAAATCTGCGTTCGTCAAAAAATGTTTACCATATTTTTGAAGCAAAACCAACAACAGAATATGTATTATGTAACTCGATTTCCTTTGAGGCAATCTGTTAGGAACGAGCCCCCAGCGGATCTTTGATGCTAATTGAAGAATAACATGTCAAACGACCCTACCCATTTTTCCGACATTCCCCAATTAAATTAACCCGAATAAATACACTTTGACGCAATCAATTTTACCATTCGCATGTATCAATGAAAAAAAAGCACGTGTATTACAATTAAATTTTTCCGCCGATATTTCCATCGCGCAAATTATGATATTCCACATCGTGAATTCATTGTTTGGAATTTTCGTAATACAAAAAGCTCTTCAAATTATTTTTAATGCTCTCCGCCTCCCGATTGAGATATTTTATTGACTGCGTAAGCATCTTAAAGGCCCGAGTTTGGATGTTGTAATTTCACTTGCAAATGCGGAAGGCACGGTCTGCTCCTCACAAAGGCGGATAATCTATCTTTTGTGGACTATTTATTATGGATTTATTGCGTAAGCCCTTAGGGAGAGAGTAAGTGGATTTCTCTCTAGTAGAGGCCGAAAGGCCGCCGCGCGACGTCCAGTTTAAATACTACACCCACCCGTGATTATTCTCCTTTAGCATATTTTCCAGTCGAAATATTAAAAGGATTACGATAAAAGGAAACAATTACTGGAGAAATAAATATGTGGAAAACGAAGAATGAAAAAAAGCAATTTCTCCTAATCTTTACTTTAACACATGAGATATGTGCGTTGAATGATAATTATGTGGAGCGTTCGAGCACTCTGAAATTAATGAGGTTTTTTCATTGGTACAAGATGGAAAAAGAGAAATAAGAAAATCCGGCGAGACGTCTCTTAAGACACTCGAAAACGGAGTATTTAGTGGAAGAGCTAGGCAGGCGGTTTATTCGAAAAGCTACAGCACTGATTGCACATAATTGCTACGCTGCTTTTGGTCCTGGAGACAACTAGAGCAACAAAACTAAAAAGGGCGGCGAGGAAGAGGACGACGCCGCACACCATCGTTAAACAAAAGCCCCCCCGGAAATGCCCACTGCAGAGGACGGAGCACTAGCTGCGGCAGCGGCCGTAACTATAATTTTATCAGTTTTTCCTCCACCCTTCAAATAAACATCAATACCAAACCAGATACGCAAAGATACGCAAAAAGTATATTAGTTTAAACTATTTAAATTTTACTTAATTATCATTTAATCTTATCTAAGATGTTTCTAACTTGTGAAATTGATATCTGAATATTGGTGAAACCATACGAAATATAGATGCAAGCATAAGTCTCGTCATCATTTATACAAACTTCTTCCTCCAGTCTAAGCCAGGGCCGTCTTATCAATTTTGGCGCCCTGAGCACAATTAGCGCTCTAGGGACTAGGCATTGAAATTCCTAGTTTGTTTTTTCACAACTAAAGTATTTAATATAAATTTCAACTTGATACCTTTAGGCGTTTCTGAGAAAAACGGTCTTTACAGACAGACAGACGGACAACAAAGTGATCCTATAAGGGTTCCGTTTTCCTTATGAGGTACGGAACCCTAAAAATTGAATCGAAACTACAAAACATGCAATCTACAGTTCCGCACGATTTTTAATTATATTCTATTCACTTCTATTCATATGTTGTAGACATCCGTATAGACAACCGTATTCATATGTTGTATAGACACTTACAACGCAAATTTTGCTATATGCAGGAAAAGTGCGAGAGCGAGTCACGGACGCGGTCTTACTCGGAGTGTGCATTCATCCTTTCCCGAATTTATTAATTGAGATATGGAGATTTAAGCATATTTAAAAATTCCTCATCTTCGTGGCGCCACTCATCTTCGTGGCGCCTCTTCCACGTTCGTGGCGCCTCTTCCACGTTCGTGGCGCCTCTTTCACGTTCGTGGCGCCTATGTGTAGTCTTGTCTAGTGTTGTCTCCTTCTTGTCTTTATCTAGTCTTGTCTCTTTCTTGTCTTGTCTATGTAGTCTACTACATTAAAATGTAGTTAATTTAATGAATTCTCTACAATGCTAACTGAATTGGACAAGATGTACTAGATTGTGCTTTCCATGGTCCACTTAATTATTATAAGTTAGAAGTCTAATTCAAGTTCAAAATGAAGTTGTTGTAACTTGAAGTTGTCGCAATACGAAGCCGCAACATGAAGTTATCGCAAAATGAAGTGGTTTCAACGTGAAGTTGTTGCAACATGAAGTGGTTTCAACATGAAGTTATCGCAAAATGAAGTGATTTCAACGTGAAGTTGTTGCAATATGAAGTGGTTTCAACATAAAGTTATCGCAACATGAGGTGGTTTCAAAATGAAATTGTTGCAACATGAAGTGGTTTCAACATGAAGTTGTCGCAACAAGAAGTTGTTTCAACATGAAGTTGTCGCAATATGAAGTTGTTTCAACGTGAATTTGAAGATGAAATGTGGATTCGAGGTGAAAAAATCTCATCTCGTAGTTGAAACTATATATTATAGTCTGTGTTTCGAATAGAGATTATGGTTATTTGGCAATATTTGCAATTATTTTGACGTTTCCGTCCAATTTTGACACAAAACAAAAGAATTTTGCAAGGTTTGACCATTCAAATCAACAAAAATAACAAATTTTGCTTCGAATAGAGATTTTGGTTTTTGAAAATTTGGCAATATTTGCCAATTATTTTGATATTTTCGTCCAATTTTGACATGAAACAAATGAATTTTGCAACGTTTGGCCACTCAAATCAACAAAAAAAATAAAAAAATTTGCCTCGAATAGAGATTTTGGTTTTTGAAAATCTGGCAATTTTTGCAAATTATTTTGACGTTTTCGTCAAATTTTGACACAAAACACAAGAACTTTGCAAGGTTTGTCCATTCAAATTAACAAAAATAAAACAATTTTTGTTTCGTATAAAGATTTTTTATAAAGAGTTTTTGAAAATTTGGCAATATCTGCCAATTATTTTGACGTTTTCGTCCAATTTTGACATAAAACAAATGAATTTTTCAAAGTATGTCCACTCAAATCAACAAAACAACAAAATTTGCTTCGAATAGATATTTTGGTTTTTGAAAATTTGGTAATTTTTGCAAATTATTTTGTCGTTTTCGTTCAATTTTGACATAAAACACAAGAATTTTCCAAAGTGTGTCCACTCAATTTAACAAAAAACAGAATTTGCTTGGAATAGAGAATTTGGTTTTAGAGAATTTGGCAATTTTTGCAAATTATTTTGACGTTTTCGTTCAATTTTGACACAAGACAAAAAAAAATGCAACGTTTCGACAAAAGTTTTGTTCATTCAAAACAACAAAAAATAACAAATTTTGCTTCGAATAGTGATTTTGGTTTTTGAAAATTTGGCAATATTTTCCAATTATTTTGACATTTTCGTCCAATTTTGACATAAAACAAATGAATTTTGCCTGAAATGAATGAAAGTTTGTCCACTTAAAACAACAAAAAAAAACAAAATTTTGGATTACGAAATTTTGGTTTTTGAAAATTTGGCAATATTTGCAAATTATTGCAAATAATAGAAAGTTATAAAAGTATTCCGCTATAATGTAATGTTCAGAATATTGAGCACACAATCACATCAGTCCAAAAAAGTAATTCGCAGCGAAAGGGCTAAGGGTGCTACAGTCCTAAGTAGGACCTAGGTCTCCTCAAACTGCCTACACTTGTGTTTGGTGTCTTGATAATAGACTCAAATGTAGGGAGCCCTTACAGTTTTTAACGTGGTTGACGAGCCACTATTATAGGAGGTTTCGTGGCAGATTTTTATAGTGATGACTTTGCCACAGCCATGCACAGAAGGACGGTAGCTTATTTTTCCACACCCAGGTCTTGAACACGGGACTTAGTAATCTGACACCTTGACTACATGGATTAAATCCGAAATTAAAAATCTCCATTGGAGAAGAGAGCTAATTCAATATTATCTAATATTATTAGTAGGGAAAGATGATGCGTTCTAAAACTTCCACACACCTCGCCCCCCACCACCATTCCAACGAGTCAGCATATTTTCTGATTTGTTAAATAATAGATAAGAAATATTTATTTATTACAGAAGAGAGAAAGGAGTTACACCGGCAGAAGATGCGACAATACTGGGCAAAAGTCAAAGCTCAACAGTTGAACAAGCGTCCAAAGTAGCAAACACTATTTTGCACTACCGCCGTAGTTCAAATAATGGGCGCTTGGCGGCGTCTGAAAGAACATTTTCTATGAAAAATAGTGGAATATTTTGTGAAATTGTTAAGCTTTTGCCAAATTTATACAGAGAAGATATTCTATGAACCGTGGGGTATTGTCATGCTTTATTTCAAATATTTTTTATTTAAAATATTTATGGAATTACTTATGCAATCTTTGATAATTTCAAACATAAAACAAACGGAACACAGTCTGAATATATAAATATATTCAGCCTTTCCGGAGCTCTATAATAATTATACAGTCTTTTTAGGACTACCAAAACAAATCTCATATGAAATTTGTAAGTTATTTTATAGCTTTCAGTCCACCTTCGTGGCACGAAGGCTGTGTATCAGGCTATATATTCAGGCTGTGTTTGTTTTAAGTTTGTATGATTTTCTATAATGTAGGGTGGTTTCACCAATTCTATCTTTGATAATTTCTATTATTTTCAACAAGACATTCAGAAAGTATTAAATAGATGAAGAAATATGAATATAATCCATTATTTGTCATAGAAAATGTTTTATTTAAACTGTGGTTAAAGTTTCTAAAAACTGTTTTTGATAATGTTTAGCTTATGTAAGATTTTGGGAACGATTTTGGTAAAGAAATTCTACAAACTGCTTAATTTTCATAATTTCAAATTTATCGCAATTTTTTCCCAATTTTTGATAGATTTCAGGAAAAAACAATTTTTTTCTTTGTATAATTTCGAGCTTTTGAATATCTCTCCAAACGTTTGATAATTCTTTATTAAATCTTAAAAGGACAATTTTGTACGAATATATAGAAACATTTTTATAAATTATTTTAACAATTTTGTATATCCAGAATCTCTTTTCCGAATAATTAATAAATGTAAGATTTTGGGAAAGATTTTGGTAACGAAATTGTACAAACTGCAGAATTTTCAATAATTTCAAATTTTTCGACATTTTTCCCAATTTTTGATAGATTAAAAAAAAACCGGCCAAGTGCGAGTTGTGACTCGCGCACCGAGGGTTCCGTACAAACTTGTATAGTATAGTATTATTATGTAGATTATCAACATATTATGTAGATTATAAAGAAAAATTAGACGAAATATAATATATACAGGATGTTACGGGACTTGAGTATGTCGCATGTCGGTTATAAACAAGCAAAATTTAGACATAAAATATACCCTGTATATATTATGTATATAAAGCGTACGTGATGAAATGCATAACGAATATAAACAAGGAAAATTCAGAATAAACAGCTTGGCGCCAACACATACATTTTAACCTTCGAACCTAACCGAATAGGAGCTAACTGTATGCAACCCATATGCTTCTGGAGCCTGACAATACCACTACGACAACATTAGTGAATTTTCATAAGTTTCTAATAGTAAATTCGCATTTTTCTTGTAATTAAACTACATATTTACGGTTTTCGGATTTTTCCCTTGACATGTGCTGTAAGACACCGCTTCTTGCCAAATTTCATGATTCTAGGTCAACGGCAACTAGGTCAATCGCAAAATATGCGACATAAACGGTCATATCTTTTGATCGCGTTGACTTACAAGTTTGATTTTTTCACAGCTGAAAGAGACCCCAGACCCGAGTATTTGATACAAATTTCAACTTGTTACCTCTACGCGTTCCTGAGAAAAAAGGTCTAGGACAGACAGACGGACAAACAGACAGACAGACAGACAGAAAGACAGACAGACAGACAGGCAGACAGACAGACGGACAACAAAGTGATCCTATAAGGGTTCCGTTTTCGGTACGGAACCCTAAAAAGGACAATTTTTTTGTATGACAATAACAATATTTGAAATAAAACATTTTGAATGACATTTTTACATTTCTAATTTTCAAAACCTTTAATAAATTTCATAATTTTTTAAAAACACCTTTCCTATCAAAAATGGTATATTTTCGTAAATTTTTGTAACGATTTAATATATTACGAATCCAAATACAAAACAATATTTAAATAGAACATTTTGAATGACATTTTTTTGTATGACATTTTGATATTTTCATTTTTCAAAATCTTTCATAAATTTTACAATTTTTTAGAAACACTATCTATCAAAAACTTTGAATATTTTCAAAATTTTTTGTAACAATTTTATATTTTTAAATTCTCAATACAAAACAATGTTTTCAATAAAACATATTGTATGACTTTTTTTCTCACTTTTCCAAACTCCGTTCCGTGCTTTATCAAATTTAAAATATTTTCCAGATTATTTTTATTACATAACAATCACAATTTTTTTGTTACAATTTTCCAAAAATTCCTTTACCAAAATCTTACATAAACTTCTAATAATATTTGTATGCAAACTTTGTATCAAAAACAATTTTTAGAATCTTTACCAGTTTAAATAAAACATTATAAAACAAAGCTATAAAATACAAATTTCACATGAGATTTGTTTTGGTAATCCTAAAAAGACTCTATAATTATTATAGAGCTCCGGAAAGGCTGAATATATTTATATATTCAGGTTGTGTTCCGTTTTTTTTTTAAGTTTGAAATTATCAAAGATTGCATAAGTAATTCCATAAATATTTGAAATAAAAATTATAAGAAATAAAACATGACAATACTATTCACATATGAATATATGGTATTCAAAGAATGTCTTCTCTGTATAAATTTGGCAAAAGCTTAACAATTTCACAAAATATTCCACTATTTTTCATAGAAAATGTTCTTTCAGGCGCCGCCAAGCGCCCATTATTTGAACTACGGCGGTAGTGAAAAATAGTGTTTGCTGTCCAAGTAGACCTATTCGAAAGAAGAAGATAAGAAATACTAATTCTCAAGGGAATGATAAGGTTGCCTAATCTAATATGAAGGAGTAACAGGAAGGGGTAGCTGGTGGTGGGTTAAATAGGAGGTCGATGAGAAAAATCAAATATGGTGACAGAACGGTTCTAGCATGCACCCTAAGGCTCGCTACACACGTACCGTGTGGATGTATCCGGCGCAGGCCCGGCACCGGGTTGAACACCTTACACACATGCCGGATGGATTTGTCCGGAACCGGCCCGATGGCCCACGAGGTCGAGCCACGAGCAGTGTATTTATTTAACTTCAGAACAAAAAGGGATCTCGAAAGAGTTATTTGTATATGGTTACTTTATCGGCGGTTACTTCGCAAGAAAAAAAAACAAAGAAAACATTGGGTGCACCCACTAGACAAGTGAAGATAGTCGACTGCCGGACCGGCATGTGTGCAAGCTTCAATACAGTTCCATAGCCCACCACAGCCGAGCCGGTACCCGGCAGCCGGATGGCCAGTGGGGGCCGGCCGGTGACAACCCGACATAATGAGTCGGCCCGGCGCCGGATGGACTCACGCGGCACGTCTGAACTCCTCCATGCTACACTATGCAACACCACCCCCTCCACCCGGTGCCAGGCCTGCGCCGGACACATCCACACGGTACGTGTGTAGCTAGCCCAAGAGAGATACCGCCCGGCCGCCACCCTCTCAGTAGATGACGTCATCCGCCGCGGCGGATATTCCCAAAGTAATTATATCGATGCTGATTGTTTGATTAATGAATAAAAAATTACAGTTGACCTTGTGTCTCAATTTATATGTAATCTTATGGAAAAATGAGACTGTAACAGTGATATATGAAAATTAACATTACTTCTTATGTAAAACACGTACAAACTTAATCATTTTGAGGACCCTGAAGCTTCAAACTAATTTGATGTCGTCGTCAAGATGACGTCATCCGCCGCGGCGGACATTGCCAAACTAATTATATCGATGTTGATTGGTTGATTAATGAATAAATAATTACAGTTGACCTTGTGTCTCAATTTATATGTAATTTTATGGAAAAATGTGACTGTAACAGTGATATATGAAAACTAACATTACTTTTTATGTAAAACACGTACAAACTTAATCACTTTGAGGGCCATCAAGCTTCAAACTAATTTTATGTTTGAACTTGTAAACGCGCGCGAGAATGGAATGTATGAATTGTGAAATGGTTGATAAGAACCGCCGAGTCAGCATTTTCGTATTTCAAGTTGTATAATTTTATCGCTATACATACAGATGTTCGGACGATTTGTTTACAATAATTTTACTAACAAACGCCTGGAGCGCGCTCGAATGTTTAGCATTGATAATTGCATTGATAATTAACAGTCTCGTTTCTGATCTCTTTGATTCTGAATCTTTGACTCTGATACGAACAGCCGTAACATTTTCAGGGAATTTAAATACGTTCAAATTACAAATTGAAACTTCGTAAGTTTCGTATTTAAATTCCTTTATTTATTTACGTTAGTTTCGTATTATTGGTGGTGGGGGACGAGGAGTGAGGAGGTTTTAGAACGCATCACCTTTCCCTATTATTATTGAAAAATCTTAAGTCTTAAATCTTAAGACATTCTTATGATATTAATCTATCTATCTATCTATCTAAACATTAGGGTTTCACACGAGAGTCTCGTTTCTGATCTCGTTCGGGGCAGCCGTATCGTTTTCTTCGTAAATTTGATTTACGAAGTTAGGTTTTGAAGAAGGTTTGCTCGGGAGCAAACCCAACTTGCCCAAGCACAGAACGAGCAGTTCAAATTTATTAAGAAAATGTTAAGGCTGTACGTGTCAGAGTCAAAGATTGAAGACGAGATCAGAAACGAGACTCTCGTGTGAAGCCCTACTTAAGATCTTGAGATTGAAGAGAAACCAAGTTTTGAAGCTTCTTTCTGGTAGAAGTACACTAGCTAAAGTAAACTAGCTTTGTTTTATTGACACTAACGTTTCAATAAAGGAAAGCTCGCTTTAGTAGAAAGGGCTAAAATGTGATATACAGTTATTCGTTTTTATTTGATCCTCAATAAATTGATACGAAGAAGCGACTTGAAACAGAAAAAGAAGTAGAAACTGAAATGTGGTTTTGTATATTCTACTAGGATTAAGTTAATTTGCAATTGTAAAAGAATCAAATAATGATTATTATTAAACGAATATTAGTGAGGAAGAAGTTTTATATGCAGGCTTAAAGCGTAAACATCGGTGGATATTCCGTATTCCTGCTGGATTGTACAGCATTTGATGGGACGGCTCATTTTATGTATGCGCTATGAATAACAAATATATTTCCTTTTGAACACAATTTCATTACTTTTATATGCTCTAGTTCTTACACCGGTCACGTGGCAACTATTTTCTGTATAATGCAAAATGGGGCTCAAACAATCACGCCGACGATTTTACGGCCAATAATGCGAATGCCAAAGGGAAAGAAATAACATACACATGTAGCGAAATTGGAAACATAATTTGTTGAGAGAATAATTTATATTAACATATAAATTTATTAAAGACGAAAAGTAGCTTGAATATATTTAACCTGTTCGTAGCTCTATAATTAAGTCTTATTAAGGCTATGACAAATCTCATAGTCCTAAACGTAACCTCGACAGTAATGCATTTTAAAACCTAACTTTGCCAGTCATGCACAAGGTGTTCAAGTTGATGTAAGTGTATTCCAAGTTATAATTCAAAAAAGCAAAGCTGCCCTGATGAGAAACAAATCTCGAAACGGGTCTGCAGATCGGGTCTGAGAAATGATCTTAAAACCAAACTGATTAGTTGCTTAATTAATAAATAATTACAGTTGACTTTGTGTCTCTTTTTATGAAATCCTATGGAATTTATATGTAATCTTATGGAAAAATGTGACTGTAACAGTGATTTATAAAAATTAACATTACTTCTTATGTAAAACACGTACAAACTTAATCATTTTGAGGGTCCTCAAGCTTCAAACTAATTTTATGTTTGAACTTATTGTTAGACTTGTAAACGCGCGCGAGAATGGAATGTATGAATTGTGGAATAGTTGATAAAAACCGCCGAGTCAGCATTTTAAACAATGGACAAACTTAAAAACAATGTTATTTATCTAATGCTTGTTAGTAACATGTACTGGTACAGGTACTAGTAACAACATGCAAATGCCTGTTGTATAAATTTCAATTTAATATCCTGCGTGGTATTAGCCAGGGAAGTAGTTGTTCAACATGATATTTGTTTTGTAGTCTTAATAAGACTTAATATTATAAAGCTACGAACAGATTAAATATATTTATATAAAGATTTCGTGTTTAATAAGTTTATATCATTGCATCTATAATTAGTATGGTTCCACGAATATTCGGTTCTCATTTATATTAGCATATGTTTGTGAAGAGAAAGCGTTTGTATAATTTAGAATGAAGATATTTTCCGTCCTGGTTATAAATCATATGCGCGTCCTTACGGATTAATAAATATTTCTGCAGGACGCGTCTGTTTCATAAACATGTATGCAGCCTGTGAGACCGCAGCGACATTTGGTTTGCAGATGCCCTCCCCGACGTAAAAACCAGGATATGATTGCACGCGTCAAAAAAAAACCGAAAATAAAAATATCGCTTTTTGCAAATAAATCACGTTCAGTGTTTAATGGCGTTGCAGCGCCTGTTTTTTTTTTGTTGAGATTCTGCGAAGTAAATCCAGTAAATTTTTATTTCAGCGATGACCAGAAGAACAATACAAATGGCTGATGTGACACGATAAAGACGCAATTGAAACCCGCGGAAATGAAAACAATACGTGGCCGACGTACAAAAGCGAATTGCGGCCCGTTAAAAATGGACGTCCAGTTTTAAAATAAAAATCACTAAAATGAAAAACTCGTAGAGCTGAAAATTGGACTCGCCGTCGCGACACATTCCAAATTACGCGTTCTCATCCCATCTACTACAATCCACGTTTATATATATATATATATATATATATATATATATATATATATATAATATTGTTTTTTGTGTGCATCTATATCCCGGCGTGTGTTCAACAAACTGTGCTTTTACTTTATTATGGCGTATAAAACGGCGCGCGGGGTTTTTCCTATAAATAAATTTTCCACATTCTCACCCGCCACGAAATAAATCCGCACACACGCGAAAATATAAAGACAACAAAACTAACAAGCGGAAAAATTCCATCTTCTCAAATAAAATCACATTCTCCCATATTACACAAAATATCCGGCTTTTACATAAACCTGTCCGCCGCTTCGGAATTCCGAAAACATGTCACGCATTCCCAACAGGCTCTAATCTCAATACATCTTTCAGCGTTGCAGTTCGCCTATTCGCGTGTTACCTAACACACGATACATTTAACATATTGGGAATATTTGAATATTTAACACTTGCTCAATAATTTACAATAACATTTTTAAAATGTTTTCCAATAATAATGATTTTAAAACCATATGGTAAACATGGTAATAAAGTTATAGCTGTCACTAACTGTCACATACTCATTACAGACCTTTTCATAGTTTATTTGTTAGTGCGCATGCGTCAATTTTCGCCTTATACGTCAAAAAAGTGCCCGAAATTTTTTGACGTATAACCAGCGAAAACAACAAACTGTGCCCGAAACTTTCATATTCCCGCCTTTTAAACATTGCGGACGCGCATGCGCTCAACTAACCGTACGACAGAGTCACTAACTGTCATATACTCAATACAGACCTTTTCATAGTTTATTTTTTGTGCGCATGCGTCAATTTTCGCCTTGTACGTCAAAAAAGTGCCCGAAATTTTTTGACGTATAACCAGCGAAAACAACAAACTGTGCCCGAAACTTTCATATTCCCGCCTTTTAAACATTGCGGACGCGCATGCGATTAACTAACCGTAAAAAGGTCTATTATATTCAATATACTTTTGTTGCTTTATTTGCATTGTTTCCGCTGATAGGGAGCTACATGTCTACTCCGAAGACAACCTTCTGCACCAAAAATACCTCTGAATTACCCTCGACAGAACGCTATCCTACAGAAAGCACCTAGAAAACACCGCTGCTAAACTGCAAACAAGAAATAACATCCTACACATTCTCAGTGGAACTTCATGGGGATCCTCTGCTGACACCTTACGTACCTCAGCAATAGGACTAGTCTACTCATTGTCAGCTTCAGAATATGGTTTCAGAATGATAAGGTTGCCTAATCTAATATGAAGGAGTAACAGGTAGGGGTTGCTTTTTTGTTTTAAAGTGGTTCGGGGGAAGCTCTCACTAAACCCCCTATTCCACCTTGGCTTTTGGTATGCGCCACCCTGGTATCGCATATTTTGCATTCATTCAGGGTGGGTAGCCCGGACGGTTTACTGAAAAACCGCCCTAGTTGTTGTCTCCCCGACCAGGATTCGAACCCGGGTCTCCCGCATTGAAAGGTAGATGTAGCTGGTAGTGGGTGAAATTGGAGGTCGATGACAAAAATCAAACATGGTGTCCAAACGGCTCCTAGCATGCACCCTAAGAGAGATACCGCCCGGCCGCCACCCTCTCAGTACATGACGTCATCCGCCGCGGCGGATATTCCCAAAATAATTATATCGATGCTGATTGCTTGATTAATGAAAAAATAATTACAGTTGACCTTTTGTCTCAATTTATATGTAATCTTATGGAAAAATGTGACTGTAACATTAACATTACTTCTTATGTAAAACACGAACAAACGTAATCATATAGAGGGCCCTCAATATTCAAACTAATTTTATGTTCAAACATAAACTTGTAAACGCGCGCGAGAACGGAATGTATGAATTGTGAAATGATTGATAAGAACCGCCGAGTCAGCATTTTCGTATTTCAACTTGTATAATTTTACAATGACGAACGATTTGTTTAGAATAATTAAAACAAACACCTCGAGCGCGCTCGGATAATTAGCATTGATAATTGCATTGATAATTAACAGTCTCGTTTCTGATCTCGTCTTCAATCTTTGACTCTGATACAGACAGCAATAACATCCTACACATTCTCAGTGGAACTTCATGGGGATCCTCTGCTGACACCTTACGTACCTCAGCAATAGGACTAGTCTACTCATTGTCAGCTTCAGAATATGGCTTCAGAATGATAAGGTTGCCTAATCTAATATGAAGGAGTAACAGGTAGGGGTAGCTTTTTTTGTTTTAAAGTGGTTCGGGAGAAGCTCTCACTAAACCCTCTATTCCACCTTGGCTTTTAGTATGCACCACCCTGGTATCGCATATTTTGCATCCATTCAGGGTGGGCAGCCCGGACGGTTTACTGAAAAACCGCCCTAGTTGTTGTCTCCCCGACCAGGATTCAAACCCGGGTCTCCCGCATTGAAAGGTAGGAGTAGCTGGTGGTGGGTGAAATTGGAGGTCGATGAGAAAAATCAAATATGGTGTCAAACGGCTCTGGCATGCACCCTAAGAGAGATACCGCCCGGCCGCCACCCTCTCAGAAGATGACGTCATCCGCCGCGGAGGATATTCCCAAACTAATTATATCGATGTTGATTGCTGGATTCATGAATAAATAATTACAGTTGACCTTTAGTCTCAATTTATATGCAATCTTATGGAAAAATGTGACTGTAACAGTGATATATGAAAATTAACCTTACTTCTTATGTAAAACACGTACAAACTTAACCAATTTGAGGGCCTTCAAGCTTCAAACTAATTTTATGTTCGAACTTAAACTTGTAAACTCGCGCGAGAATGGAATGTATGAATTGTGAAATGGTTGATAAGACCCGCCGAGTCAGCATTTTCGTATTTCAACTTGTATAATTTTATTGCTATACAATAATAAATATAAATACAATATAACATGCAATACAATACAATATAAATAATAATTTTACTATCAAACGCCTCGAGCGCGCTCGGATGTTTAGCATTGATAATTAACAGTCGCGTTTCTGATCTCGTTTTCAATCTTTGACTCTGATACGGACAGAAATAACGTCCTACACATTCTCAGTGGAACTTGCTGACACCTTACGCACCTCGGCAATAGGACTAGTCTACTCAGTGTCAGTTTCAGAATATGGCGCATACACATAACAGCACACACACATACAAAGTTGACCTGCAGCTAAACAATATTTATAATATATTATGACCTATTGCAAATACGCGCATATTCACTAAATACAAGCAAAACCAGAATTTTATGGTTTTCGAGGTATCTTCTTAAGTTTAATAGGATCTTTTCTTATGCGAAGAAAGCTAATTGTTCATGCCAATAATAGTAAGTCTAAATATGGGTGTGCCTTATGGATCTGTTTTGGGACCATTTCTGTTTCTATTATTTTTAACCATTTACCACGTTACGTAAGTACCTGTATCACTTAAACCCCGAAACCCAAAACCCTACTCCCTCAAAAAAAAACCCTACTATTCGCATGTAAATTACCAGTTACCTACATTCCTACTATACCAGTATCAGCATGTAAGATATGAATTTGGCAGTCTCGGCATTCAATAAATATAGAAGAGCTGGAAGCCAAAAAATCAACAATCAATTAACAAGAGGAGAAATCGAAATAAAAAGAGGGGTACCTCAAGGATGCATAATGTCACCAATGCTATTTAATCTCTACGCCGAATTATTCTCCGATGCCTTCGATGTTCTAGAAATCAGAATAAAAAGTGAACGGTACCGCAATAAACAATATAAGATACGCAGACGACACAGTGATCATACCAAGCAACCAGCAAGACCTACAGCTATTAATGAACAACATAAACAGAAAGGGGTCAGAGGCAGGAGGCTAAGTATGAACAGATCCAAAACAAAATTCATGGTTATAAGCCGTAATAATCAGTCTGGAGCGTCCATCACGGTAGAGCATTGGTTCCCTTTTGATTCACGAGTACTACTTTCAAATATTTTTTAACACTTCGTACCCCTTAGTAGAAAAATTCTTAGTAGAGATATATTATTAGAAATAAAAACTGTAATAACATGCACAAAAGACCTTCTTCACACACTTGTATCATAAACTACTATTTCGATTTGCTATAAATGGTTTAATATCAGGTTTTAATTCATAATTTATGCACATTTTTCGTATATTATTTGTATAGAATTGCCATTTGTCGACGATATTAAGTAAACTAAATATACCAAGGCTTCGAATCTGAATTGAACTGAAAATTTTTTAAATTTTTCAACTGAAATTTCGAAAACCGGAAAAATCGTCATTTTTGTCCGTACGAAAACCGGAGTTGCACCGAAAAATATATTTGTTTGTTTAGGTTCGGGACCTATACAAACGCGTTAACACTATTTTGTGCCACACAAAGATGTACAGTTAATTCTATAAAGGCACGACCCCACTATGCCACTGTTTGCCAGTTTGCAATGTCAATGTATCGCTCTAATGGCGAGCCAACAAGAATCGGTCAAGTGTCAGTCTCCTTCAAAGAAAGCCAATAAGAACGGAGAGCCCATCCATTGCCATCACGGGGTTTCAGGCATCAGTTGTGAACACAGATATGGACATTTTTACAGTCACTGGGTGTGACAATTTAATTTGCTCAAGTTGAAAACAGCGGCATAGTGGGCACGCGCCTTAAGTAGCACTATCCTATGCGACGCACAAACGTACAATTTATTCTATAAAGGCGCGTTCCCACTATGCCGCTGTTTGACAGTTGGCAATGCCAGAAGAAATGTATAGTGCCAATAGCGCGCGAACAAGAATCGTTCGAATGTCGGTCTCCTTCAAAGAAAGCCAATAAGAAGAGTCTAACCACTGGCATCAAGCGGCTTCAAACTGCAGTTGTGAACACAATTATAACATGTCACTGGCTTTGCCAATTTGATTGGCTAACATTCAAAACACGGCTTAGTGGGGACGCGCCTTTAGAACCCCTTTCGTGTCCCTTTCAAAACATCCGCGTACCCCTTGGGGTACGCGTACACACAAACACTGCGGTAAAGGGGGAAACAATCAAAAGAACTACGAGCAAGAAATACCTAGGCAACTAGTAAACGACAGATCGGACCCACTACAAGAGATCAGTAGTAGGGTAGAAAAAGCCAGACATTCATTCAACAAACTACGTCGCTTGCTATGTGATAAAAACCCAAATTTATGAATCCGCCACATAATGGTCAAATGCTATGTTTAGACAGTCCTACTCTATGGAGCAGAAACCTGGACGATGAAAGTAGCATCCATTAACAAGATCGGGGCGGGGCGTTCGAGATGTGGACACTTAGAAGAATGCTCCGTATCCCATGGGTGGACCACATTATCAACGAGGAGGTGCTGAGAAGGGCAGGAGTGGACAGATTAGTAGTCAATACCATAAAGCAGCGCAAGATCGGGTATCTGGGTCACATACTAAGAGGGCCAAAATATCGAATTATCCAGCTCAAATTCGAAGCGAAGATTAGAAGGCAGACGTAATCAGACGTAAACAGCTATCATGGCTTACGAACATCATTAACTGGATCGGAATCAAAAAATTTGGTGACATGTGCCAAACAGCAATTATTTCTTAGAGAAAAAAAATCGTAAAAATCGAAGAAAAATTGTTCATCAGCTGCAAAATTTTTAATTTTCATTTGTTTCACCTGCATTTAGGTTCATATTCTTATAAAATAAGTTATTAATGTAAAATCAAAACCTTTTTGATTTCAGATCAAAATCGGAATGGCTACACTGCACGCAATTGGAAAACTATTACAACCTTTAGCGGACATCACACCGTAACTTTGTTATTTTTTGGCTGAAATTATTCGAAAAAAATTCCCAAAAATTGTTCTGAAAATATGAATTTAATGATGTTAAAATTTGATTAAATTCTAATTAATTTTTCCCACAAAAAAAAAATCCTAAAAAATCAGTGCCAAACAGACTCCTAATGTGGTTTTCCCCTTAACCCCTTTAGATTACTTCTTGTGTATTCGATGTCTTCAATGTCTCAATCGGTGTCTTCAATGCGGTGCTTCAAATCGTTGTCTTCATTGTATTCGAAATCTAAGATCTGTGCAAACAGACTACAAACACTTGATGCATTTAGATTGAACATTGAACGCTGCCAATCAGGCCCCATTTATTGCACAAAGTCATAGAAAATTGGGTTCGTCGAAGTTCGTACAATTCTAAAATTGTAGGTAGACATTTAAACAAGGTGTTATACAAAATATAATGTATTATCGACTGTGCTTTAACCATTCTAGTGCCAGGGTTTCCAAAAACCAGTGTCGGATTTTGCCCTGCAGCGCGATAGCGCTTCGTTCATTTATCTGCTAGTAATCCTGATCGACATCAGCGCTCTACATTTCACCACTGTACGCGAACAACGCAATCGCTCTGCGTGGCGTTAAAACGATAATAAAGATAAGAAAGATAATATAAAGAAAGATAATATAAATAAAGATAATATAAATAAAGATAATATAAATAAAGATAATATAAATAAAGATAATATAAGATAAATAATAAAGATAATATAAAAAGCTTGGTTGTATGTGAAATTATTTTAATTTTATTCCAATTTAAAATCATATCATTCTTATTGGAAAACCTTTTACATAATAAAATCTTATTTAAATTTATTTTAAATTGTGAATCAAAAGGTTCACTTCTGCTTGCTTGCACTTTGATCAAGTGTTATTTATACAAAACTGTCCACCATTCTTTTAAGACGTCTACTATCAGTTGCATTGTACGTAACTGCATTTGTATAAACTATTTTTATGTCTTACTTTCTTATTTTCTAATAAATAAATAAATCCACATTGACAATATTATAATTGTCAGGAGCCGTAGCTACAATTATCGGATAACATATCTCATCTGTAACATTATACATCAGCAATAAAGAATATTCCACAACATGTTATAACCCATCCACACCTGCCAACATTGTTTATCATCCCTACCCGTCCTAATTCCTCCGCTCATATCTTTGAATTTATTAGCAAGCGCGTTACTCAACTTCCTAATAACACTAAAATTACCTTAATCAATGTTTCCAAACAAAATTGTAAATTAACACTTATTTAATCAAATTCCCTCGCTTTTAGAGGATACATTAATTGCTTTCTGTTCCGTTGTTCAACGAAAAGCAGCCTAATGGAACTATGTATAACATTTGTTTTATAAATTGGGTATATTATATTTATCACGACAAAAATACGCAGATAAGCTGCAATTGCATGAAGATGTTTGGATACACGATAAATGGACTTTCTTTGGATGGTTACACTTGTCAAATCATTGCACAATCACAAAAAATAATTGTCAAATAATTTAAATTTAAGTCAAAAGGTCATGATGTCATAGCTCGTTGGAATCGTCTCTATATCAGCTACAACATAATATAAAAAAAGAACGTGTTCCCATTTGAAAAACCATTAAAGACATTGAGAACTCAAAAGTATGACCTTGAAAAAAATAAATTTTTCATGCACCTACGACAAAGACAAATTACCTCTTGAAACTGTTTTCCTCACTCTAAAAACAAGGAAGATATTTGGAGTAGTCACGTTAAATGGCCCACCCTGTATATCCATAAATAAGTAAAATGTTACTTAAACATTTTACTTATTTATGATTAAATTATTTAATGGTAACACATTAATATTTACTTTTTTTCTAGAAATGTTATTCAACCACATAGTTTTGTTGCAGTGAAATGATGAATGTTTTTACATAAACAAACATAAAATGTTATAGGAACACGTTTCTCTTTCTCCGTGCGGGTGCTCCATAACTCGAGACACATGCACGGCTCACAAATTGGCCCTGCGAGCAAGATGCGCCTGTAACTTGCATACACGCCGTCATTTTATTTAAACCTCATTACATGCATCGGAGTTAATTAAAACCAATTGTGCAAGCTCGAAACGCTAACAAATTTTTTTGTTTGTAACGCGCGAAAATCCGTTTAGCCTTCATAACTCGCGATCATTATCATTTGGCGAGCGGAGAGACTGCATTTCATTTTTCCCCCGGCGTCGCATTGCTCCCGATTTAATAGCGACGGCGAAGATGCGCCTCCGACGCCTCGACCTCTCCTTTCATTCCAAACGAAAACTATTACGTAGACGTGTTTATCAAGACAGAAAATATACACAGAGAGCATTTTCTTTGCCTTCACTGAATTCGAGTTTCTTTTTTGCATAATCTAATTATATTCACTAAACAGAAGAGAATACAAGACGCGAACTAAACGGATTGACGAGCAAACAAATGAAAACTACAATTGCAAAATTATATTACATCCAAGAAATATACAATTAAATTTGAATAATAAAACCATCTCATATTACTGGACAAAATCAGACAAGACTAGACTAGATAAGACTGGACAAGATTAATCTAGAACGGACTAGACTAGACTGGACTGGACTAGACAGGACTAGACTGGACTATACTAGTTTGGACAAGTCTGTACTAGACTGAGCTAGACTTGATTAGACTGGTAGATTGGACTAAAGTGGACTAGGTTGGACAAGATTAGACAAGAATGGACAAGACTTCACAATACTTTAAATTGGACCTGATAAACCTGATATTGGACCTAATTGGACAATACTTTAAAAAGTCCTGGCAAGACTGGACAAGATAGGACTAAACAAGATTACAAATGATAATTATTGGTAAATGCATACTACATTATAGGTCTTGGGCGTAGCCAGGAGGGGAGGGTTCTGGGGGTTCAAACCCCACCCCGAAATATCCAAAATATAACTTAAATATTATATTGAAATAAGGAGAGACGATTCTCTTAGAGAGAGCATGGTAAATGTGAAGTTTATGGATCTTATGTGTCAGTTTTAGAAAGAAAACTGACGCTTTTCTGTTATTGTATTTTCTTCATTTCTTGTTTTTAAGATCATATCTTTCTATTAACTTAAGTGCATAGCCATCTTAGCGAGATTTATCTCTCATCAGTGCAGCTTTGCTGATATGAACAACTGTTCATATTATAATATTATAGAGCTCCGGAAAGGTTGAACATATTTATATATTAAGGCTGTGTTCCGACTTTAATGAGTTTATAAGATTACAAATGATCGTAGAAATCATGGGAGTGAGGATTCCATCACAAGAATCCGCGAAATACCTCGGAGTTCAACTGGGCAGAAACATGAACATGACGACGCACGTCAACTGAGTCGCCAACATAGCAGATTACGCAGCCACCGCCTTCACAAGGCTAATCACAAGGCCTGCGCCCAGTGTAGGAGGCCCTAGAGTACGCCGGTATTACTTGCACATTCCTTCAGGGTGAGCAGCCCAGGCAATTGTTATCGCCCTAGTTTTTTTGAGACTTTCCTGCTACTTTTGCTGTTGAGATTTAGCTAGGTGGCTGCTTGGGCTGCTCGTTCTTCGGCCTCTTTCTGGGTGATAATACTACCAATGAAATTGGATATTACTTTCAAGCGGGATTGGTCCATTAGCATTTTTTCTGACGCAGTTATCAGAGGTCAATTCTCTTACTTCTGAAGTTGCCAGGCGTCTGTCACTCTCCCATCGCTCGCAGGAGAAGAGTATATGTTTAGCGGTATCTGTCTGCACTCCTCCGCCACAGTACTCCTCTGTCTCGGCGACCTTGAACCTGTGTAGGTAGACTCTAAAGCACCCGTATCCGTCTTACGTGGTAGGATGTCTCGCCGTGGTCTCTGTTGACCCACAGTCGCAGTTCAGGAATCAAGGTCTTGGTCCGTTTAGCCTTCCCTGTTTCCGTTTCCCACCTTGCCTGCCATCTGCGTTGCAGGCGTCTGCGGGCCACAGTACCAGCACCTCTCTGTCTCGGCTACCGTGAACCTGTGTAGGTGGCTCTAAAGCAACCGTGTCCGTGTTACGTGGTATGATGTTCCGCCGTGCTCTCTGTTGACCCACGGGCGCAGTTTAGAAATCAAGCGCTTGGTCCATGTAGCCTTCCCTGTTTCCGTTTCCCACCTTGCCTGCCATCTGCGCTGCAAGCGTCTGCGGGCTTCGCAGGAGAAGTTCGCCGCTCTCTCCACCCTTTCTCCACTTTTCTCCACTTTGCCTGCTTCCTGCGTGGCAAGACTAGAGAAGACAGGATTAAGCAAGATTACAAATGATAATCATTGGTAAAACCATACTACATTATAGATCATGTTTCTATACGAGCGAACTCTGATGGGGGTCAGCTGGATATCACCCAGCTTCAGTGGACGCGGTGCGATATGCGAAATGAATTTCTACCTAAAGAGGGCTTTCCACAGAAGAGCGCTCATGAGCAGGTGGTAGCAACACTGGAACGACGCCAAGGAAGAGAGCTGGACAAGAACAGTTATCCCAGAAACTGAGTCATGGTTCAACCGCACCCACGGCAAAGTGAATTACTACCTATCACAGGTACTAAGCGGGCCCGGAAGCTATGCCGCATGCGCTAAAAAGGATTGGACAGGCAGAAAACGACAACTGCCAGAGGACAGACTCGGCTGAACATACCATCTTCGAATGCCCGCAATAGGCTATCTCAGAAGTGTAGCAGAGCGCGCGGTAGGAGAGCCTATCAATCCGGCTAGCATGGTATACCTGAATATCAAACACGAGGACAACTGGCAAGCGGTGGCAAAGATGTGCGTCATGGTGCTCAGTACGAAAGATGAAGACGAAAAGAAGGAAAGGCTGGCGCTGAACTGAGCAGGCTTAATGATCACAACTTCGAAGTAATGCTAGCTAACGCGAAGTGGAGTACAGATCCCATTTGGAGCTGTGGGGTTTAGTGGGTATGTTGGCCACGAAAACCTCGACCAGAGAACCCCACACTCCAATAATCCAGGCGGCTTCGTACGTGCAGCAATGCATTTCCCCTCTTCCCAAAAAGAAGTCACAAATCAAGAGTAAAATTTAAAAAAAAAATAATGTAAAACTGGTCCAACTTCCGGAAGGTATATTTCGGAATCTGCAACAAGCTACGACTTCCGGTTTTCAAGTCTATGAACACAAACACGAAAACTATAAGAAAAGGGAAGTTGCAGGTTATGTTGGTGATAATAAAACCAGATATGAGGTGATAATTCACCCACCGTGCCCACGGTTGACCCATTCATCGATAATCGGAATCAGTTGCCTCCCATAGATCTTACCATTGACGCATTGTTTTTTCTTTTCGCTTCTAGGGTCATTACTTTCCCAAACTCTCATCTGAGATGAGACCGGCGAGAAATAATGAGAAGACACAGTGTGCAGCGCATACAGTCCTGTATGTACTGCACACACGCAGCAGCATACACCTATGCACTCTCATCAGTCTCGCTCTGTAACATTCAATCCTGAACGCAATTATCCATGCAGGAGAATGGAGAGCACAACCGCATTCATAACCCTCCTCTTGGAGGCCAACGCTCCACCTATGTTGGGCATCAGCCGTCCAAGTGCTCTCACATACACTGTAGTCTTGCTCACCGCCTGGTTGACCTGTTCGGATACCCTGACATTTCGCTGAGGCTCTACCCCAAGATATCTCACAGACTCCCGAGCCGATTAGGAGAAGAGTCAACTTCTTCTCCCAATTAGCAGGACCGAATCGGTTTTGTGTGGAGCCTGAGCAAGCCCTTTTCCCCACTAATCCCATTTATTGCCTCCTTCATTATCGCTTTCAGCCTCTATTTCGTTCTTGCGACTGCGACAACCGCTAAGACATCTGCATACCCGACGAGTGTAACAATGAGTCTGGCATCCTCAATCTCAAAACCTCATCATAAGATATGTTCCACAGTATCGGTCCAAGAACCGAACCCTGTGGAACACCCGCACTCATTTTGAAGATTTCACCTTCCACAGTCACTATCTCTCTATCATTCAAGTAGCTGCCCACCATCTTTGGAAGTTAGGGAGCTACACCCTTCAGTTACAAAGCCTCTATAATTCCGCCCCATGGGACTGAATTGAAAGCATTTTTAACGTCCAGGGTTACAGCACGCAGTAGCCAAAAGTACGCCATGGACTCGTATTGGCTAATCTTGCTCTATCACACGCATCATTGCGTTCACCGTAGTGCGGCAGCTTCTGAACCCATACTGTTGACTCTGAAAGACCCCCTGTTCTCTCGGGATCCTTATTTATCCTACCTCCGATCATACTGTCAAACATCTTTGTTATCCCATTCAGTAAGCAGTTTGGCCTGCATTTGGCTTCCTATGCCTCCTTTCGCTCTTTTTCAACTTAAATGGTGGCTTCCAAGGTATTCTACGAAGTATCATAAAGCAATGGGTAAAGTTTGAAGAGTCACAGCTATGGTACAAATCTAGATAGAATATTCTAGTTTTCATTAAAATATAGATAATTTAATTATCTGTTAGTCCGTCAATTATTGAGTATATACCTAGTATACTAGGTGAAATATACTCGTGAAAACTAAGGCAAGTAACAAATCGGGAGCAAAATTTACAGTTCCTTTTACAACTGTAACTAGACAATTTCTAGAAGGTATGTTTCGGAAACTAAACAAGAAGCGACTTCGAATTTACAAGGCTTAGAAAACTAGTCAATAGCAATATTTTTTGTAATTAAAAGGGGAAAAAATATATTTTGAACAGTGGGGACAGATTTTGTCAGATTTTTTGACAGATTCTGTGTTGGACAGAGTGGTGGAATCGGAAGTGGGGTGCGGGGCGGTACCTGGGGTGGGGCCTGGAAGTGGGAATGTGGCCGGAAGTGGGGGTGGGGCAGAGACCTGGAAGTGGGAACTATAAATGGGGGTGGGGGCGGCACCGGAAGTGTCCTAGGTCAAGGTCAGAGGCTGGAACATAGGATCTTTCTCTACTTAGGTATTATATCATCAGATTTAGTTTCAACATCTCCTTCGTTGTCAACGACAACCTCGTCAATTTCGTCTTCATCTAGACGGTGGCTGATCATTGGTATTTGATGAGGAAGATGTTTAGCCTTTTCTTCTTGACGTTTGCGGATGGTTTCATCATCAACGTTTCCCATGCAACCGGACGGAAAAACTGAACTGTTAGGTTTCAGTGCGTCGATTAATTCGGAATGAAGGAGGTCAACCAATAGAGTGAGACTTGATTGCCGTCAGTTTGGTTGGAGAGGTTAAAAATATTACTACGGCTCGTGTACACCAAAACCGATTTTGTCGGCCGATGGCGGACAGAACTACCCGGACGAGTAACTAGAAAGTTTATGTGCTTAGACTGCAACAGTGTTACCACTTGTGCCGATCTCGATTATTGTAATTTTTCGAATGTTTATCCCTCAGGGTTGGTCTATTATAAACACAACTAATAAATTTTCAATATCCACAGTCCTTTAGGTAGATAACAACAAAATTTAAATCTAAATACACTCAATTTGCACTGTAGACGCCGGCAGACTTGCGAGAAATCCCAACAAGTTCGGACTCGATGGTTGATCGGCCGTTTCAGATATCATCGGACGATGACGCTATCATTTAGGTATCGGATGATGAAGGTCGCGTTTGTGTACGCGCTCTCTATCTTTTACACGTGTTTGATTCAATCGTCCGAGTTCGGCCGTCGTCGCCCGACCAAACTTCGGCCGATGACGGATTAGGTGTACGGGAGCCGCTAGAATTCGTTTAGTGAAAAAGCAGATGAGTTGTCAATACTTAATACTGGACAAGACTGAACAAGATTAAACAAGTCTAGACAAGATTGAGCAAGATTGGTCAAGACGGGACAAGACTAGATAAGTCTAGACAAGATTAAATAAGTCTAACAAAACAATGCGAGGTTAGACAAAACTAGAGAAGACTAAATAAGGCAAGAAACTATAAAATATTGTACAAGAAAAGAAAAAACTATAAAAGATATATAAAAGTCTATATAAACTAGACAAGCCTTTGATTTGGTAAAACCATACAACATTATAAATAATCAAATAAACTTAATAAAGACGGAACAAAGCTGGAATATATAAATATACTCAACTTTTCTGGAGTCCTATAATACTATTATAGAGCTTATAGAGTATTATTGAGCTCCGAAAAGCTTGAGTATATTTATAAATTCAAGCTTTGTTCCGTCTTTATTAAGTTTAGACAAGCCTTGTTAACATAGGAGAAAGCAGGACAAGACTAGACAAGATAAGACAAGACTAGACAAGACACTAAAAGACTAGACAAGACAGAACAAGCATAGGCAAGACTAGACAAAACTAGACAATTAAACATATTAGAATTATGTGTAAACCGATTTTATGTAAAATGTGTAAAATCTTTACAATTTCCATACTATTTGTATCAAAAGATTACACGAATGTTATTATTTCAAAATTTGTGTTCGGATTAAGCGCGGATTGAATGGAAACCGCGCTCGGATTAAAAGCGGATCGTTTAGGCTTCCAAGATCTCCAAAGAATGTTTTAAGTGCGGCGATATGCAAATGCGCTGGAAACTTTCAAACCGAAACACGTTTGATTTAATTCCCATTAAAGCCTTTCCCGCGCGCGCGTCCCACACTCTGCGTTCCTTTGATAATTACAAACGTACAATCATATGCCAATTAATCTGTAATATCTCCAATAAATATTTAAATGCAACATTTGCCGCAGGCCGTTCCAACGCTTTGCTCTATTTAAATCGTAATCGAAACGCGAATCAATTCTCTTTATTAATTAAATTATTTATAATTCGTTTCTTTGTATTTTAATATTGTTGTATAGTTACGCATTGCATAATCGCAGGTGTTAAACCATAAATTTAAGCGATATTATTTATCCGTTTTATTGTAGTTATGTTTAATGATATCTCGGGCAAACTGCGGCTAGTTGTAATTACTTTCACCTCGTTTAAATTACCGCAGGACAAACATTCTTATCTCCTAATAAACAAACTCCAAAGAACGGGCGCTGCTGCTTGTAAAAAACCGGAGCACTTCCGGCTCGCAAATTGCATATAATAACAGGAATTAAAAAAAAGACGGCAATATTTCTATTATGATTACTTAATTAGTGCGCTTACACGAAGAATAATTTCGTGCAGTTGTGTTTACACACGTTGATAACTTAATTATGCGTGGGAATTTCGGTTACGGTTAGTGGGGACGTGCATTTCTATCGAGATCTCCCGTTCTGAAGCTATCGCATTTCCTAGTAATCATCCTACGTCGCGTCGTTTGGATATGTGAATAATGTTTGGATAATGTTGCAAACCGTGAGAGCAAAGAACGCGAAATCTCTTTTGTACCACCGAATAAATGCAAATTTAGATATTGAAGCTTTTATTGTACAAAATGTATTTTGTTATATCTAATATTATACAGGGTGTTGAATAAACATGCGGCAAAAATTCAAGTAGGATATCACCTTGGGTGATCTAAAGGCCGGTCTAGACGCTCCATTTTGCACAAGCTTTTGTCTGCGCAGTCTTAAGACGGAATGAAAACGTTGCAATTTGAAGAGCGTCTACACGGTGCAGATATATCTGTATATTTCGCACAGTTTTAGTGAAATCGTCTTGGAGGAGGTACTAGTCTGGTCATTTTTGAACAAAATGAATCGGGAAATGGAGCTAACGTCTTCTTGCGCCGACGTCTGCACAGTTTATGGATATCTATGCTCCTTAGCTCAGTTATCGCTACAACTGTATCGTCTCCGCACAGTTTTAAAAACTGCGCAGTTTTCCTATCTACACGCAACGTTTTATCTGCAACGTGTTGAACTGTGCAGACAAAAGGTTGTGCAAAACGGAGCGTCTGGACCTGCCTTAAGAGTAGGCGAAGTCACTTCGAACATTTATTTCAGATTGACCAAGTTTACACGTACTTTTTGATAATAAAATGTTGTTACTGTCGCAAATTTTGTTCACCCTGTATCTTCGAAACTAAGGGTTTTTCAGAAATCATCATAAAACAAAATATTCTTAGAACAGGCCAAGGAAGAACGCCTTGAATTTTTGCCGTATGTTTACCTAACACCCTGCATTATATGAATAGTAAAGGCCCCAATATAGTACCTTGGGGAGCTGCCATATGTGTTTTACTATAACATTCATGACACTTTACCAATTGGATGCTAGCTACATAGCTTTTAATCAAAGCATAAGCATCACCCCTTGAAGTTAACATCATCAGTATAACTGTTATACTGAAGATGTTAACCCCTTGACATACGAATAAAATGCGCGTGTCCATATAAATGTGATCTTATCACATATACATGACGTCTTAGACTCTAAGGCGTAACAATGTTAAACATACTCTAAGACTTAGAGTATGTTAAGGGGTTAACATTGTTAACGAAATAAATACATTTATATTCTAAAATATAATTTTTGTAAAGAGACTCAAGTGTTCTAATTATGTTTTAATTTCATAACATATTACTGAATTTAAATTAAATAGATATAATGCAACACATATTAAGCTTTTAACATTGACTGTAATAATATTATTATTCCAGAAAATTACATATTATATGCATTGAGCAAATGTATTATTTTTGTTGAGAGCAGTTGCGGCACGGCGTTCCAGGTGGTCTCCGCGAGCTCGTGTGTATTTAAAACTGCGCCCAAATGTTTACTTATAAAGTTCTGTCGCGGCGTTCTCATAATTACGCTGACCCCACATCATGACGAAGAAACCCAATGATGCTGCAATTATGCACACGAACTCGAAACATTATATGAAGCCCACACCGTACGGCTACAATTATTTTGATATTTAATGCGGTTTCCTTATTCTAATTTAAATGTCAATGCTTAGAAAGCGTTTATATAAGGCTTGTTCTAACAACAGACAAAACGGGCATCAAACTATAACCCGATTTAACATCATTACCGGTTGCAATATTTGCTTAGTAAAGATGCGTTTGCTTAACATTTTGACTGTTGGAATAACCGTTTTCTTGACTTTGAGATCTAAATTAGAACAAGAAGAAATTGCATTACCACGTTCGTCGCCGCGTCAACTGTATCTGTGTGACGGGTATACTTCCGTGGGGATCCCGTCACCCAAATATGGGTTCTTCCTTGTTCAAGTTAAATAGAATTTTTAATTGGATTTTTGAAAGAAATTTAATGGAATAAACAAAGAAATATAAACATAGATTTTCTTGACACTTTTCCTGAGTTTTATGGCGCTCGACAGTTTACCTATTCTTCTGGTAACATGGGCCCACATCCTTCTCACAGGCTTGTCCTGTCGATTTTTGCGAATTACTTCCTTGTCTTATTCATATTGTCGGCAGCAGTATTTTCTGATAACAAAAATTCGGTTCAAGTTCTGGAAATTTTCTTACTTCTATTTTTTTATTTATGGCTCTCTGCTAGACGATATGAGCATTTGCTATAGTTGTTCCCAAGAGCAAATGTATGCTTAATTTCCGATACCATTTGATTCCGTTCCGTATCATTGTGGCATATGATACACACCATTCTGTCACTCCTATGTGCTTATTGACTGAATGAAGTACAGTATAATTGATACACAGCATAATTGATAATCCGGGGCTGGTTAATCGGGCACGTCCAGTAATCCGGCGCTCTAGGGAAAGAAACACGTGTCTTTTCTTTCAGCTGTCCCGCGTCGGATACAAATTCAGCTGTGCGCGAGGCATAGCTGAAATAAAGTCGAAACGGACATCCTCAAACTCTGAAAACTTGATTCGCGATTCTGACCAAGATAAAGCTACTGTTTCCTAGGAAAGCGGTGTCGTCAGGTAGCGGCCGTAATGTTGTAGTGCAATGACATCACAAAAAACGTGTTCATAGAACTTAAGGGATGCTGTTTCCCAGAAAGCGGTGGCCACCTCCGTAACATAAAATAGCGGCACCGTCGAATATCTGCCGGAGAACAGTACGGCGACGAACAGTTCTTGCAACGTTTTAAAACGAAGCGGTGGTAATAAAGACGGGTGAAAAATTGTGTAAAATGTCATCGCAGAATATGAATTGGACCATGGAGCAAGATGAAATATTAATAGATTTTGTTAGAAACCACGAGGCGATTTACAATATTGCGTGTAAAGATTACACGAAGACTCAAACAAAACAAAATTATTGGGCGTGAAATTGGCCAGATTCTGAATAAAACAGGTATGTGATATATGATATTTTGTATGATTTTTTGTTTATTTAATTTGAATTTCTAGTTAGAACATAGTTCTTTGACTCAAGAAATGCTTAAAACTAAAATTAAAAACTTGCGAAAAAATCGTGCAACATTGTCAGTGTTGCATGTAATAATCATTTTGCCAATCGACTGCCCCCGGTCCATTAAAATAGTGTCTAAATATTTCACGAATGTCTGTTGCGGAATGTGGAGAATGAACATTGTTTCCAGCGAGAGGAAATAAATTCTCTGTCGGTAATGGCAGAAAATCTTCAAAATGTACTTGATTAGGAGCAAGAATTTTTGCTTCTCGTAAAATATTGTATAAAATGCAAGCACTTGTAGTTAACTTGTCTGTAGTTTCCGGAGCAGTAGCGATTGGCTGGAAAATAAATTCTAAAATAGCCACATAATATACCAAAGGCATTCTCGGTGGTCCTTCTTCCTCGAGACAGTCGATAGTTATAAGTGGTTATGTTTCAATTAACGACTGCCCTCTCGGATAAGGTTTCATCAAATTTCAATGTAAAGCAAATGCCTCATCTCCAAGAATGATGTGGTACAACATGATCTATTCCGGGTAGTGCTTGCGGCGGAGGAATATTGGTTTTATTGACTTATTGGCGATATTGGCTTTCTATTTCTGTTATATGGTATCAAAATTATGTCATCTTTTGTGTAGGTGAGTACATAGTCAAACAACACGGGAGTCAGACGAATATATTCTCCGAATTTCTTGTCATTCGATTGCAGATGACGACATATTAAGATTTCATATGCACCTTCTGTTGCACGATTATTAAATAAGTCACACTCTTTCGAACGTTTTGGTCGTTCATCTTCTGATGACTCTTTATCTTCCAGATATATTAGTAAGGCCAAATCGAGATCATCCATAATATTAATAACTACAACTGTTTCACCTTGCAAACACAACCGAACCCACCGTGTGACACCCTCACATTTTTCCTAGATTTAAAACAAGTGCTCACCGTCACAGCGGCCGTATTTTCCTTCCAACGTTACGTGATGTCACATCAGTATCTTACGTCAGCTATTTGACGGCACCGCTTTCTTAAGAAACCGTAGCTTTACTCTTCTCTACAATTGTCTTCGGAATTTTTACAAGAGCTTTGGTGTTACGCTGACAAACGATTGCATAGCTTGGCTTCAAGGCACAAGCGATGAAAATTTTCATTCCTTTTCTGACAAAGAAATCCTCAGCCTAATTTGTTGCACGGAGGACGCTGAAGCTAACGACGACTGGAACGTTTGAAATCGGCGAACTGTATCAAACGGTGACGCGTTTAAAATTTGAAAATTTTTTATTGTTTTGTTTCTATCTCGATAATCCGCAGACCTCACGCGCAGACCTCCAGCCAAAAAAGCTAATTCTTTCTCCATTTTGAAACTGAACACTGTATATTTTATAATGAAAAGGTTTATTTAAGTAGCGTCCTTGATATTCCCGCTTATCACCCTGTTTCTCTGTCCATGTTTACTTTCTGGGCGTTGACAGTAAGATTTGGCCCCGCAAGAAACTGGGTGAAATTGCGTTGGGCGACGAACGTTTTTTTTTTTAAATCCGTAGCCGGCGATTGAGGCGGGGGTCGTCCTCGCAGCCAATACAATACGCTGCTGTCGGTACCACAGTATTTCTTGCTCCATTCACGATAAGTTTCTACTCTTTCTGATCGATTACGATGTCCTTGACTTGATGGGTATTTACTTTTTGGTTTATCAGATTTTCTTCCACTTGCTTCAACCATGTCTCCTTTGGCCCGTTTTTTTGTATTCTCCAGTCTGGCGGTCATTCCCGCCAATAGACCTTTGCATAGTTGAAATTTTTGTGTGAACATGTGTCAATTTCCGCCATGTTTTGCCCGAACTTATTGACGTATAATCTTATTATTTGCCCGAAACTTTCATATTCCCGCCTTTCAAACTTGGTGGATGCGCATGCGCTTAACTAACGGTAAAAAGGTCTATGGAGTTTGCGTGGAAGCCGGGTGTTATTCATCCGGCAAACGTCGCCAAACTCTCGCAGTTTTCGTTTTTTGTATTTCTTCTTCGATCGGTATCTGTTCGATCGGTTTCTCTAATCGTCTCGTTTCGGGGTCGGTAGCTGATAGAGATACGGGGTATTTGTCTAAAGCATCGCATTTGAAGACCTCGATCTTGTTTCGGTCCGGTTTGAGCAGTGTCCACGTTTGGGGATCGCATTAAATATCAAAATAATTGTAGCTGTACAGTGTGGGCTTTTATATAATGTTTCGAGTTCGTGTGCATAATTGCGGATCCATGAAGAAAAATAGGAAGGATTAACGTTCGGTATAAGCTTATTTTGGTTTCGATGGTGATATTCGTCCTCTTCCATATGCACCACTTCCGCGACGCGAATGTTGCTGTTGCTTGACCGATCCGGCTATGAACATCGGCCCTCGACGCAAATTTCTTCTCTGTCAAAAGCGATCTCAAATACTTGAACTGTTGTATCTCAGTTCAAGTATTTGGGATCGCTTGTAACAGGGAAGGAATTGGCGTCGATGGCCAATGTTCATAGCCGGATCGGTCAAGCAACAAAAACATTCGCCTCGTTGAAGTGCTGCATATGGAAGCGGACGAAGAAGGAATTGGCGAATGGAAACGGCAATTTTTAATCAAAGCATTGGAGGCGTTGACGTAACAGTACATTAGTTTTTGTTTCGAACCTTTCCCTAAAGCAAGTCGACTGAAGAACTTTCTGCAATTTTCCGTTTCGTCCGTCTGTGTGTTTTTTGAAGAAACGAAATTGGAAAATAGATTTGATTTCCTGGGGTTTTGAAAAATTTTCTCTTTGAAAATCTTGGGAAAACCATCTTTGGTTTTGTTGAAAATATTGAGTTTTTTTCTCGATTTTGTGGTTGAATGTTATTTGCAGTTACTGAGGAAGTTTGGAGATTTTTCTGGATTTTCGGAAAAATATTTATATTCAGACCACGCGGAACTGAAGATGAGATTAGAATTTAAAATGTTCCTTTGATTTTGACCAGGTTAAAAGAAGGCGACTGAAGAACTTTTTGCAATTTTCCGTTTCGTCAGCGAATCTTTTGAAGAAACGAAATTGGAGGATCGGCTTGATTTTGTTGAAAATATTGAGTTTTTTCTCGATTTTCTGGCAAACTGTTATTTGAAGTTACTGAAGAAGTTTGGAGATTTTCCACGACTTGAAAACAAGTCCACAATTCCACTTTTTCACTTCCACGATTTTCCTCGGAAAAATATTTGCCTACATTTTGGATCAGACCACGAGGAACTGAAACTGAATTTTTTCCTTGATTTTGCAACAGGCTTAGAGAAGTGGAGTTTTTACATAGAGCTATTTTTATATAGAAAATTGTTATAGAGCTGCGGAAGGGCTGAATATATTTATATATTTAGGCTGTGTTCCGTTTGTTTTAAGTTTGTATGTTTACCTATAACGTAGGATGGTTTCGTCAATTCTATTTTAAAACATTGTTAAAAAAAATGTTTTTACTAGAGTTTTTGGACGCTTTGGAGTTTTCTTCTGCAGATTCTAGAAAAAAATTATATTTGGATTTTTCTTAAATTTTTCTTGACTTTTGGAAAAACTACAGCTAGCATTTTATACCAAGCCTTGCAGAACTAAAGAATTTTCCGAAAAAAAAATGCTTTGTACAGTACTAAAGAACCAACACCATCAAAGTGGAACGAGGAGTAAGACAGGGAGACACAATCTCTCCGAAATAATTCACAAGTGCCCTGGAAGATGTTTTCGAAAAGACTCGCATGGGGAACATAGGAATCAAAATTGTAGGAGCATACCTGAGCCACCGAAGTTTTGCAGACGACATCATACTGGACCACGGAAACAATGGGAGGACAGGTTAGAAGAAGATGCCAGAGGGTTGTAAAGGATTAGAGGCTGGAAGGCAGTAGCAATGGATAGAAGCGGAGAATAAATTTAGGGAGGGCAAGGCCCAACCTTGGGCTGTAGAGCCATAGGAGAGAGATCATACTGATATCAGCAGAGCCAAGACAAACTCACTGAAATGCATAAAGAACTCAACCAGGAATTGCAGACGATAGCGTTAAAGAACAACTACAACAAAACGAAAATAATGAGTCCCACTCGTACTGAAAAATAATATCGTGACTGAAAATGTTACCGAATTCAACTATCTGGGCCACATAATGGTGTTGGGAAAGGAGAGCCGTTCAAAAGAAATATCAAGACGAATACAACTGTCCTCGGCAGCATTCGTGAAACTAGGATACATACTAAAAAACAACATCACACCCATAAATCTTAAGAGTAAGGTTTTCGATACATGTATTACTTCCTGTAACCACCTACTGGCTAGAGACAATCGCCCTAACAAAAACAACCGCAAACAAATTAAGAGTGATGCAGAGGGTGTGGAAAGAATCATGCTCGGCATAACGCTAAGAGACAAAATCACAGACGAAGAAGTCAGAAAAAGAACAGAAGTAAAAGACCTAATACAAAGAATGGCAGTACAAAAGTGGCAATGGGTTGGACATTTCGCAAGACAAACAGATGAATGGTCACATGGACATGATGACAGCTGGACAGCTAAAATTGCGCAACACATGCAAACAAAATGGGGTAGAGGAAGACCCCAAATATGATGGATCGATGACATCAAGAAAACCGCCGGAAAAGACTGACACCAAAGAGCACAGGACAGAGACAAATGGAAGAGTATAGGAAAGGCCTATGTCCAGGAATGGACGAACACGGGCTGACGGAGAGAGAGAAGATTTACCTACATTGTGTATCAGACCACGAGGAACTGAAAACGTCATTAGAATTTAAAATTTGATTTTGACCAGGCTAAGAGAAGTTTACTAATTTAAAAAATTAGTTTAAAAAATTGTCTTTACTAAAGTTGTTGGACGATTTGGAGTTATTTTGGAGAAAAAATTGATATTTTGATTTTGGACCACATTTGGAATTTCTTAAATTTGTCTTGATTTTTGGAAAAACTACAGCTAGTACACTTTGTACCGAGCCTTGTAGAACAGAGAAAGAATTTGTTTTGCGCGGAACCAAAGAACAAAAAAGTAATTAGGTATCCAAACAGTATCCAAACTGTTGACGATCGAATTTTAGATTTGAATCCTAAGCAGAAGAACTGAAAATCCCTCGGAAAGATCCAAAAAAGATCCTTGGAAAAACTTTGAATTTGGAAAGTTTGCCATTTGTTCCTTGCTTTACGGAAAAAACTAGCCCTAATAGTATTTTGGACCAGAAAACTTGCAAATTTGAAGATTTTTACCTTTATCATCGCGTGGCATGTATAGTGAATATCAAAATAATTGTAGCTTCAACAACGGTATTTTCAGTCATAAACGTAAATTCCTCGCTTTATTGCTGATCCGATATACACAGTATTATACACACATTCGTGCCGTCTCATAGCCGTATTAGTTCAGTGCAATAGAAAACCTTGATTAATGTTTCAGTAGCTGCCATTCACACATTCATACAATATTATACCTAACCTAACCTAACTACTATACACACATCCATAATAAGCCAGAATAATTCGCCAGATCTATGAGAATAATATGGAAGGCTCAAGACCCCCTGGAAGACGGAGGAGTAGATGGCAAGATGACCTCTGACTGCAGACAGATAAGCGTCACTGGATGGGAGGATGCGGCGCTGGATAGGAAGGAGTGCAGGCAGATAGTGAGAGCGACACGGGATCCTCACGTCCCAAAGAAACCAACGGAGTGAGTGAGTGAGTGAGTAGTGGGAATACTTGATATAATTTGGCATTTGATAGCTCATAAACAACTTACCTAATACCCCATGCTTCAAGTTTTCCTAATAGTCCAGCATGGTTAATGTTTCAGTGCTTCAGTAACTACTATTCACACATCCATACAATATTATACCTAACCTAACCTAACTACTATACACACCCATACAATATTATCAGTAATTTTGGAGGTGATGGAGGTGGAACTTGTCATAATTAAAAACCGCAGAAGTGGGAAGAACTGAACTGGAGAAAAGTTCCCCTGAACTTACTGAACTGCCCTGAACCAGAGAACAAGCTGGAGAAAAACACCCGTTCAGCGGAAGAACCTTTCATCAATGATTCCTCATATGAAGAGGTAACCAGCAGTCTGAAGAAACTGAAAAACCAAAAAGCTGCGGGTACTGATGGTATACCAGTTGAATTATTGAAATATGGGGGTGAGAAGCTCCGAAATAAACTGCATCAGCTTATCCTGAAAATATGGCGAGAGGAACAAATACCGGATGAATGGAAAGAAGCAATTATTTTCCCAATACATAAGAAGGGAGATAAGCGAAACTGCAAAAATTACAGAGGAATATCTCTAGTGGTCACAGCTTACAAATTATTGTCGCACTTTATATTACGACGACTAACTTCATACGCCGAACACATAATAGGAGACTATGAGAATGGTAGCAAGTAGAGCAGGTTCAAAAATTCAAATATCATGGAACAGTCATTAATGACTTACTAGCTCCAGATGAAGAAATCAAGATCAGAATAGAAATGGCTCGAAAGACATTTATTGCATACTCTTCAATGTTCACAAATAGAAGTTTGTGCCTGCGAATTAGACCAGGATTCATGGAGAGTCATGGATTCATGTGTGGTCAGTGTTACTGTACGGGGTGGAAACCTGGACCTTAAAAGCCCAAACTATCAAAAAGCTTGAAGCGTTCGAGATGTGTATATATAGGCGCATGCTAAAGATACCCTGGATACATAGAATATCGAACGAAGAAAAACGCATCGGACATGAAAGGAAACTATTAAAAATTATCAAGATACGTAAAACAGCATACATAGGTCATATTCTGCGCAACGACAAATATATACTGCTACAAAACACAATGCAGGGAAGAATAGAGGGGAAGACGGGAATAGGAAGAAAGAAAAAATCCTGGCTTGGTAATATAAGAGAGTGGACAGGAATGAATGTTGAAGAACTGTTCCATGTGGCAAGACAAAGAGACGCATTCAGAAAGGTGGTCGCCAACATTCAATGAGAAGACGGCATCAGAAGAAGAAGATCAGAATGGTTTCCTGAAAAGCAGATCTACAACAGACATATTTTAGGTATCAATATCATCAATGAAAAGGTTTGGGAATACAAAGAAACGTCCATTACCTATTCATTCATTGTGGAAACAGTCCACAAACAAACAGCGTGGAAAACCATGGAAGAATACGGAATCCCACAGAAACTAATCAGCTTGGTCAAAATGTGTATGGAGAAAACAGTGAACAAGGTGACACAATGTGGCTCCATATCAGACCAAAAGTTGAACACCAAATTAGATTACAAAACGCAAACAAAGTTTACTCTTCCCTGCAGAAATTACTTTCCTGCAAGCCGCTGACCAGAAAAACCAAGCTATAGCTATACAACACGATCATCAGACGAGTACTGCTATACGGAGCCGAAACATGGAGTGCGACCAAAAGCGACGAACACCAGCTAGCTTACAGTCTTCGAAAACAAGGTGCACAGGAAAATTTTCAGACCCACTTTTGACCAGGAAACTCAAAGATGGGTTCTCAGATCAAACCATGAGCTGTACAAGTTAGCCAATCAACTGGATTGGCTAAGGAACATCATGAAAGCGAGTCGGTTGCAACGGGCAGGACACATGTGATCAGAATGGATGCTCGCCAGAATAGTTCGTCAGATCTATGAGAAGAAGATGGAAGGCTCCAGACCCCTTGGAAGACCGAGGAGTAGATGGCAAGTGGAGGTGACCTCTGACTACAGAGAGATGGGCGTCACTGTATGGGAGGATGGGGCGCTGGATAGGAAGGAATGGAAGCAGATAGTGAGAGCGGCACGGGATCGTCACGTCCAAAAGAAGCCAACGCAGTGAGTGAGTGCGGAAGTGGGAATACTTGATATAATTTTAAATTTGATAGTTCATAAGGAACGTCCCAAATACCATATGCTTCAAGTTTTCCTAATAGTCTAGCTTTGTTAACCGTATCAAACGTCTTAGCAAGATCAGTTGGGAAGGATCCTATGTTCTAGATCACCTACTCCTGCCATGTACTTTCCCATAAGCTGGCAGGAGCAAAACTAGTCACGCCCATAAACGCCATGTTTATTATCTGATTAAACCTTAATTCAACCTGATCAAACCTGATTAAACCTGATTACTACCTGATGAAGCCTGGTTACTACTTGATCATACGTTATTACTACCTGATCAAACTACATTTGACCTGTTTAAACAGGTTTAATTAGCTAACAATTAGGTTTAGTCAGGTAGTATTTGGGTTTATTATCAAACCTGATTACTACCTGATCAAACCTACATTCAACCTGTTAAACAGGTTTAATTAGCTAACAATTAGGTTTAGTCTGGTAGTATTTGGGTTTATTATCAAACCTGATTACTACCTGATTAAACCTGATTACTACCTGATCAAACCTACATTTGACCTGTTAAACAGGCTTAATTAGCTAACAATTAGGTTTAGTCAGGTAGTATTTGGGTTTATTATCAAACCTGATTACTACCTGATTACTACCTGATCAAACCTACATTCAACCTGTTAAACAGGTTTAATTAGCTAACAATTAGGTTTAGTCAGGTAGTATTTGGGTTTATTATCAAACCTGATTACTACCTGATCAAACCTACATTCAACCTGTTAAACAGGTTTAATTAGCTAACAATTAGGTTTAGTCTGGTAGTATTTGGGTTTATTATCAAACCTGATTACTACCTGATTAAACCTGATTACTACCTGATCAAACCTACATTTGACCTGTTAAACAGGCTTAATTAGCTAACAATTAGGTTTAGTCAGGTAGTATTTGGGTTTATTATCAAACCTGATTACTACCTGATTACTACCTGATCAAACCTACATTCAACCTGTTAAACAGGTTTAATTAGCTAACAATTAGGTTTAGTCAGGTAGTATTTGGGTTTATTATCAAACCTGATTACTACCTGATCAAACCTACATTCAACCTGATAATTAGCTAACAATTAGGTTTAGTCTGGTAGTATTTGGGTTTATTATCAAACCTGATTACTACCTGATTAAACCTGATTACTACCTGATCAAACCTACATTTGACCTGTTAAACAGGCTTAATTAGCTAACAATTAGGTTTAGTCAGGTAGTATTTGGGTTTATTATCAAACCTGATTACTACCTGATTACTACCTGATCAAACCTACATTCAACCTGTTAAACAGGTTTAATTAGCTAACAATTAGGTTTAGTCAGGTAGTATTTGGGTTTATTATCAAACCTGATTACTACCTGATCAAACCTACATTCAACCTGTTAAACAGGTTTAATTAGCTAACAATTAGGTTTAGTCAGGTAGTATTTGGGTTTATTATCAAACCTGATTACTACCTGATCAAACCTACATTCAACCTGTTAAACAGGTTTAATTAGCTAACAATTAGGTTTAGTCTGGTAGTATTTGGGTTTATTATCAAACCTGATTACTACCTGATTAAACCTGATTACTACCTGATCAAACCTACATTTGACCTGTTAAACAGGCTTAATTAGCTAACAATTAGGTTTAGTCAGGTAGTATTTGGGTTTATTATCAAACCTGATTACTACCTGATTACTACCTGATCAAACCTACATTCAACCTGTTAAACAGGTTTAATTAGCTAACAATTAGGTTTAGTCTGGTAGTATTTGGGTTTATTTTCAAACCTGATTACTACCTGATTAAACCTGATTACTACCTGATCAAACCTACATTTGACCTGTTAAACAGGCTTAATTAGCTAACAATTAGGTTTAGTCAGATAGTATTTGGGTTTATTATCAAACCTGACTACTACCTGATTACTACCTGATCAAACCTACATTCAACCTGTTAAACAGGTTTAATTAGCTAACAATTAGGTTTAGTCTGGTAGTATTTGGGTTTATTATCAAACCTGATTACTACCTGATTACTACCTGATCAAACCTACATTCAACCTGTTAAACAGGTTTAATTAGCTAACAATTAGGTTTAGTCTGGTAGTATTTGGGTTTATTTTCAAACCTGATTACTACCTGATTAAACCTGATTACTACCTGATCAAACCTACATTTGACCTGTTAAACAGGCTTAATTAGCTAACAATTAGGTTTAGTCAGGTAGTATTTGAGTTTATTATCAAACCTGATTACTACCTGATTACTACCTGATAAAACCTACATTCAACCTGTTAAACAGGTTTAATTAGCTAACAATTAGGTTTAGTCTGGTAGTATTTGGGTTTATTTTCAAACCTGATTACTACCTGATTAAACCTGATTACTACCTGATCAAACCTACATTTGACCTGTTAAACAGGCTTAATTAGCTAACAATTAGGTTTAGTCAGGTAGTATTTGGGTTTATTATCAAACCTGATTACTACCTGATTACTACCTGTTCAAACCTACATTCAACCTGTTAAACAGGTTTAATTAGCTAACAATTAGGTTTAGTCTGGTAGTATTTGGGTTTATTATCAAACCTGATTACTACCTGATTAAACCTGATTACTACCTGATCAAACCTACATTTGACCTGTTAAACAGGTTTAATTAGCTAACAATCAGGTTTAGTCAGGTAGTATTTGGTTTAATCTAACTACTAAAAACTAAAAAACAGGTTTATGGGCGTGGCTAGTTTTACTCCTTCCGGCTTATGGAAAATTAAATGGCAGGAAGGAAGCGGTCTAGAATTTAGGATCTTTCTCCATTAAGACCTAAGAATGCTATAATAGTGGTTAAGTTATTATAAATGAAATTTGCAAAAACATTGATAACTTATTCTGTGCCTCTGCCTCTTACAAACCCAAATTGATTAGTTATTTAAAAGGAGTTTGAACAAAACTGAATTGTTTATAACCTGATAATAGTGGGTGTATGTGCTTGAAATGAATAAGCGGTTGTATCAAACGCAACGCGCTGTTTGTTTTATTGATGAATCGGGGGTGACAGATGGACAAAGCCGGTGCTATCCGACGCACGTCCATTTGCGTAGATTGTGCGTATATGAAATGAATCGCAAATACAAAGTACGAAACCGTTTTAAATAAACTTGAATATTGATGAGGGTAAATAGCGATTGTAAATTTGCAGCACATATGATCCACACGTAAGGTTTCAGTAATGCGGCCGTTAATTAGGCGGCAGCGGGGTCCTGGGCCGGGAGAGATACCGACCCGGGTCACCAATTACTCGGTCAGTTTGTAGAAGGTCGTTACTCGGACCATAAATCTCACTAACCACACAAGTATAGATAGTTAATCCTGAGTCGGTAGCCCATTCCAAGCATACCAAAATTTCAAGCAAGATGCGATCGATAACTTGTTATCACTTTTTAGTTTGATTATGTCTCATAGCGGTTTGTATACTATGAAACTGAGTATATCATGCAGAATTTGTTCGATAACTTGTTATCGTTTTGTAGCATAATTATATCTTAAAACGATTTGTATGTTATTAAACAAAGTCTAAAGTCTATCAAACGAAAGTTCTGCAGTCATGCAGAATTTGTTTGTAAATTCAGGCTAAATCATTTAGATGATATTAAAAAATGTTCAAACGAAATTTTGTAACAAAAATCAATTTTGGATAGTTTACTAAATTATTAAGATTATACTAAAAACTAGAACGTTCTATTAAGTCTACTAATTCCGTAAGAGTTGTCTAAACTTAATCTAATAAAATTCTTCTTTCCTAAATCGCAGTCTAGAAACCAAATCTTAAATAAGTGAGTATATATAACTACTATCTATATATACCTACTATGTATTTCACAACGATTAATAATATATTAACTATTCAGCTCATTTATCTTTACTTAAATGCAGTCATATTAAATCTTTAAATGAGTGTCGTAATAATTTAGGTAAAATTGTAAATTAATATAAGAGTAGTTTCATATATGAATATGTCTGTGTTAAAAGTAGTTTATGTAGAATATAAGTGGGCTTTTAATTATTTGTTGAATTAGTGGTTGTAATATAGTGCAGGTGATAAAATAGTGGATGAATTATGTAATGAAGTAATGAAATGTGAGTGTGAGGAAGTAGGGGGTGCGGAGCGCGCGTCGCATTTCCATAAGTCCGTAATTGTAAAAGTTTAGCCCGCAATGCACAAATGCAATTAAATTATGTGCAACCGTAAAACAAGCGGGGCACGACGAGAAAAGGGAGATGTGTACATGGTAACATTTCAAACAAACATACGGACGGACATGGAGTTATATTACCGGAAAAATAAAATCATCAAAGCGACTATTAATTATAAACCTTGCGTTGAAGAATAGGTGGAGAGGAAAGAATAAAAAATGTTATTTGGTTAGTCAGAATCTGAAAAATATATGGGTTGTGGGATTAACCCGCCGGCGACAAAACAGTTTCTCTTCTTTCTTTGGCGTCTTTATTTATCGCGTCTCGCTGCTAGAAGAGGTCGCAACAGATAATGCCGAGCCGCTATTTCTTCGATCTGATACGTACACACGCACGCTTTGGGGACGAAAATCATGTTAGTGGATGGAATAGTATTCAACCCCATTCTTCTCATTCTCAGGTCACATCGCGAAACTTGCTAAAACAATGCAATCCCGAGCACGCCCTTGAGACTGCAGACATTAATTTTTGTGATTAGTTTCTTCTACGTGCATGCACAAGATGACAATGGGAATGTTATGTTGGATGGCATTTATATACTCCCACAGTAACGGTAATTACCGTTGAATCACACAATGGGATATAATTTAGATATTTCTGCAAGTTCTTTTTTTCAAGTTGATTCCTGGATTCTCACGTTCGCGTAACAGCTTGTGTCTAATTAATTTCGCGGTGTTGATTAATGGCTCGGAATGTTTAAATGGTACAAATTGGACCGATAAATTATTATACGAGCTTTGATTAATTGATATTTTATTACTTTCTTTGCTAATTATACGATACATAGAAACTTCAATTAAATTAACATTAGTCGGTAAGTAATCATTGCGTGTATATCAACCATCAGTATTTTCGTTTAGTGTATATATTCCACTCTGTAACTACTTAAGACTTCAAAAAATTTATTAGAAAATGGTTGAAGTTCAGACAACCATTACGTAATTAATATACTAGGTAGAACGTTCTAGTTTGTAGTATTATCTAAATACTTTAGTAAACTATCCAAATTCCATTACAAAATTGGCTAGTGTTCGAGAGGAACACCCTACCAAAAGACCTAGAACGGCAATACCCTAAATGCTTGAGTCTGAAAACTATTGGGGAAATGTCCAAAATGCAATACACAAAATGATTAGCTACAAGGAGCAAAAAGAAAGAACGTGGCAGAAAGCAGAGAAAGAACGACTAAACCCGAACCCCTAATCAGTATGGCCGGAAGGGAGAAGTAAGGTTCGTAAAAACATTCTAATACATCAGCATCTTAAAGTTATGCGAGGAGCAATGCCAGGATTCCCGGGTTTCAAGGGGGTATCCCAAAAAAACGTTATGTTAGGTTTTGTTAGGTATTACAAAGGCTTTAGGAAAGGAAAGTCCACGGTCACGGCCGCAAGACATATCCTAACCTGGCGGAGGAAGAAAGAAAAAAATCATTAAAAACCAGGAAACTTGTCGCTCTCGTGACGATAGACCTAAATAATTCGTTCAAATCGGCACCGTGGAATAACATAGTAAAAGAGTTGGAAAACAGAAAGTTGTCCGAATATCTGGTAGGCACGACAAAGAGCTATATCTATGACAGGCTGCTGTCGGTGGAGGGACAGGACGAAATAGAAGTCACGGCCGGGGTTCCCTAAGGGTCCGTGCTGGGACCGCTTTTGTGGAACCTATTGTACGACGGCGTTCTGAACGTGACCTTACCGGACGGTGCGGAGACCGTTGCTTACGCGGACGATCTAGCCCTAGTGGTCACAACAAAAGGGGATTGCGAGCTAGAGTGTAAAACCAACGGGGCACTAGAAGCGATCCAAGAGTGGATGAGCGCGAACCGCTTGGAAGTAGCACATGACAAAACAGAGGCAGTACTCTTAATTGGGAGGAAGAAATGCGGCCCGGTAGAATTTGCACTGGGTGGTAGAACAATACGCCCATAGAAGCTGTTGAAATACCTGGAAATCGTTTTCGACGAAAAGCTAATCTTCGGGATGCAGACAAATGAAGCAGGTGCCAAAGGTGGCTACTAACTCACTCATTTAAGATTTAATTTGTACTGCTACTGCAATTTTGAAAAGACGAATTTGATTAGAAAATCCCAGACTATGTGCGATACGCATAAAGGTAGACTTCAGAGCAAAGCGGCTCTAGCGTCACTAACGCAGCGATATTGACGCGGCCACTTGGAAACATATGAACGAGGTGCCATTCTAGCGCAGCGACACTGATGATCTGACTGATGATCGCAGCGACACTGATCGCTGCGCTCGAATTGCGCCTCATACGTTCCCATAGAGCGTCAGTATCGCTGCGTCAGTGCCGCCAGAACCGCTTTGCTCGGAAGTCTAGCTTAAATGTGGACTTCAGAGCAAAGCGGCTCTGGCGTCACTAACGCAGCGATACTGACGCGGCGACATAGCGATAGTATTATGTACTATGGAAATGTATGAGGCGCCATTCGAGCGCAGGGACACTGACGCACCCCAATGCTCTTTAATCTAGCATTAGAATACGCAGTAAGGAAAACCACGGTAGACACCAACGCATCGCTGCTACACAAATCCACCCAACTAGCAGGATATGCAGATGACAAACATACTTGGAAGAAACCTAACAACAATGAAAGAAACTTACATACAACTAGAAGGCGCGGCTCAAGAAGTGGTCCTAAATGTGAATGAAGATAAGACCAAAGTGTTAATACAGACCCGAAGCAACAGGAGGAGAGGCCAGAACATGACAGAAGGCAACCAAAACTTTGAGGTGGTCAATGACTTTACCTACCTAGGCTGTAACATATCCAGCAAACGGGACGAAATTAAGGAAAACCAACGAAGAATCAGTAATGCCATTAAAGTATACTACCACATCTCGGCCGTAATCAGATCAGGGAATGTTCACAGGAAAACAAAACTGAAACTTTATCAAACAATAATACGCCCAGTGTTATGCTATGGAAGCGAGACCTTGACGCTCTCACAAAAAGCGCAAACAATGGTCAACGCATTCGAAAGAAAGATCTTACGCAGAATACGGAATCGGAATACGGACCAGTCCAAGAAAACGAACAGTGGAGAATAAGATACAACCACGAGATCTACCAGCTCTTCGCAGAACCAGACATAGCAACAACAATAAGATTACAAAGGCTTAAATGGGCCGGGCATTTACAAAGAATTGAAGAGTCAAGAGTAGTCAAGAGGATTTTCAACCAAAAAACGGAAGGTAAAAGACCGGTTGGAAGACCAGGGGCGAGAAGGGCAGACCAAATCCAGGAGGACGCTCAATCCATGCTCGGAACTCTAAACTGGAGAAAGGCGGCGGAGGACAGGGATGGCTGGAGGAAGAAAAGAGAGGAGACCAAGGCCCGATTTGGGCTGTAGCGCCATTGGATGGATGAATTAAGGCAGTAGTTAACTAAGAAACTTAAAATAATCCAACGAAAAATGGAAAGATCAATAATCGGAATAACCCTACACAATCATACCACCAATGAGAACCTATGGAGGAAAACCAAACTGGCAGATGTGATCGAGCGTATAACTAAACTTAAATAGAGATGGGCTGGCCACGTGGGTCGAATGAAAGACGAAAGATGGACGAAGAAAATATTAGAGTGGAGACCAATAGCCGATTAGCGTAGCAGAGGAAGACCACCGACACGTTGGACCGCTGACCTAAAAAGGATCGCAAACAACTGGATCCACGAAACTCAAGACGGAAGATGACGGAGTGCTAAGGGGAGGCCCATGTTCAGCAGTGAGCGGAACGGACTGGTGAGACTAGGATGAACGTTCTGGTTTTTAGTATCATCTAAATAATTTAGTAAACTCTTCAAAATTGTGATTTTTGTTACAAAATTTCGCTTACTAACTCACTTATTTAAGATTTAGTTTGTAGACTGCTATTTTGAAAAGACGAATTTGATTAGAAAATGGTTGAAGTCCCAGACTATGTACGATACGCATAAAGGGGACAAAATTTTTCAACACGAGCATCGTTAACGTATACGCCCTCACGGAAGAGAAAAGCAGAGAAGAAAAAGACGAGTTCTATGAAAACCTAGAGGCGGTTTTCGACAACACCCCAAAACACGACATAAAAATAATCATAGGAGAATTAAACCCAAAAATAGGAAGAGAAAAACAGTTCCAATCCAATAGGGAAATCTACAAGCAACAATAGAGAAAAACAGCCGGCAAGCGGAAAGTAATGATACCAGAACGAGAGTAATAAACTTCGCGACCTCAAGAGACCTGCTAGCAGGAAGCAAGGGTGCTTCTTATAATCAGGTCTCTGTTAAAAATTCTTTGAAATGTTTTACAAATTTTGCCCAAATTATTCGAAAGTAATAATAACGGAACGAGAGTAATAAACCTCGCTGCCTCAAGAGACCTGCTAGTAGGAAGCAAGGGTGCTTCCTAGTACCAGGTCTCTTTGTTAAAAATTCTTTGAAATGTTTTACAAATTTTGCCCAAATTATTCGTGAAACTTCAGCTCCAAGCTCTCTATAAAGCCCTTTCCTGAAAACTTCTGATTGAACCTGTTCATCAAAGCTTATTCAAAGCTTTCCACAAATCTTGTCCAAACCGTCCATTAAACCTGTGCCAAACCTTTCGTCAATTCTCATCCGACTATTAAAAAGGAAATATATCTCGAACCTCGTCAAAAATGTTCAACACAGTTTATCGAAAGCTGTTCTTAAACCTCAACCAAAAATTCCATCAAATCTGTTACAAACCTTTCCTCAAATCTCGTCCAAGACTATCAAGAAGGAAATATTCCCCAAACCTAGTCAAAAATGTTCATCAAAGCTTTTGGATTTTTGATTGAACCTGTTCATTAAAACTTATCGAAAGCTTTCCTTAAACCACGTATAAAACGTCCATTAAACCTTTGTGCCAAACCTTTCCTCAAATCTCATCCGACTATTAAGAAGGAAATATTTCTCGAACCTAGTCAAAAATGTTCAACAAAGTTTATCGAAATCTTTCCTTAAACCTCGTCCAAAAATTCCATCTAACCTTTTACAAACCTTTCCTCAAATCTCGTCCAAGACTATAAAGAAGGAAATATTCCCCAAACCTCTTCAAAAATGTTCATCAAAGCTTTTGGATTTTTGATTGAACCTGTTCATCAAAGCTTAACAAAAGCTTTCCTCAAACCACGCCCAAAACGTCCATATAACCTTTGCGCCAAAACTCTCTTCAAATCTCATCCGACTCTTAAGAAGGAAATATTTCTCGAAGCTCATAAAAAATGTTCAACAAAGTTTATCGAATTCTGTCCCTAAACCTCGTCCAAAAATTCCATCAAACCTGTTACAAACCATTCCTCAAATCTCGCCCAAGTCTATCAAGAAGGAAATATTCTCCAAACCTCGTCAAAAATGTTCATCAAAGCTTATGGAAACCTTTCTTCAAACCCAGTCCAAAACGTCCATTATATCTATGCCAAAACTTTCCTCAAACCTCATCCGACTATTACGAAGGAAATATTTCTCGAACCTCGTCAAAAATGTTCAACAAAGTTTATCAAAATTGTCCTTAATCCTCGTGCGAAAATTCCATCAAACCTGTTACAAACCTTTGCTCAAATCTCGTCCAAAACTATCAAGAAGAAAATATTCCCCAAACCTCGTCAAAAATGTTTATCGAAGCTTATGGAAAGCTTTCCTCAAACCTCGTCTAAAACGTCCATGAAACCTGAGCCAAACCTTTCCTTAAAATTTCCTTTCCTCTCTCGTCCAAGACTATCAAGAAGGAAATATTCCTGAAGTCAAAGGAAAAATATACACAAAGTGACATAAGTATACGGGAAAAGCTTGATCACCTACTAATAAACGCTCGTCATAGGTCCAACTTTATGAACGTAAAAACCTGCAGAGGAGCAAATATCGACTCGGATCATTTCCTGATAAAAGCGAAATTAAAAGCGAGAATCTCAAACACCAAACAAATCAGAGGAGAAAAGATACCCATTTTTAACACAGAACTACTACAGAACGAGGACAAATAAATGCTTTAAGAATATAACTTAAGGGCAAAGCTCTCAGAAAAGTTTGGAAACACAATGTTGACGTATACAATATGTTTTTTGATTTTAAACAAGCATACGACTTCATAAACAGAGACGACGTACGAAAGAGAAACTGTACGTGATACTGACAGAACTGGGCATACCAGAAAAGCTGGTAAGACTTGTCCAACTCACCATGTCACAATGCACCGCACAGGTGCGGGTGTAGGGAAATTTATCGGAAAGCTTTAGGAGGTTGGCGTCTTTTTGGCTTATTCTCTGGCTTATATAGTACTAAAGTCAGTAGTTAGGGTCTTGTATATGACCATCTTCGTCTTTCTAGTAATGCTAGGGTTTGGACCAGCCCGACATCGTAACCAGATTCGAAATAATGCGGTTACAATGGGCAGGATATGTAACAAGAGTCCCGGAAAAACAGCGTGCCAAAGGTTACAACGGGCAGAACATGTACAGCGTACCAAAGAGGCTATTAGACGCCCAACTACAGGGAGGGCGAAAAAGGGGTAGGCCAAAACTCAGATGGGAAGACGGAGTAGCAGAAGACGCATCAAAGTTCGAGCATTCAAAGGACTTCGAGGCTAGAGAGGACTAGTACAAAACAAGGACGAATGGAGGAAGACACTTTGGGAGGCCAGAACCCGCACAGAGCTGTAGTGCCACAGATGATGACGATGAGTAAGCGAAATTTTGTAAAAAAATTGCAATTTTGGATAGATTACTAAATTATTAAGATTATACTAAAAAGTATAGAACGTTCTATCTAGTCTACTATCAGGTATTTGGTAATTTTTTTGTGTGTGCCTGTATTTCGCAATTTCGTAATACAGGTATATCAGGTCCTTAAAGACCAACCAGTGTCGATATACGTGAAACTGCAGCGCATCCGGTGGGAAAGCCACATTATAAGAATGCCAGATGGTAGAAAGCCCAAAAGAATCCTGAACGGCCGAATGGAGGGGAAGAGGCCGATAGGAAGACCAAGAAAAAGATTTGAGAATGAAGTAGACCAGGACGCCACACAAATCCTTAAACTAGGAAGATGGAAGGAAGTGGACCGAGAAAGAGAGGAATGGAAGAGGAAGCTAGGGGGGGCAAGGCTCAAATTGGGCTACATCGCCGGAAGAAGAAGAAGATAAGGGCAAAGCTGCCCATGGACGAAAGTATTTCAATAGGAGGAAGGTGGAAGAAATGCAAGGAAGCACTCATATTGACCGGCTCAGAAGTCTTGGGCTTGCACAGGCAGCCTAAGACCAATGACTGGTTCGACGCAGAATTCGAAAAACAAACAGCAGAAAAGAATGAAGCATATAAGAAGATGACGCAAAGAAGAACGAGGGGAAACGTGGAAGAACACAGAAGAGCAAGAAGGCGTGAAAATTGCACAAAGAAAAAAAAACGAGCTTTTGAAGAAGCACAAATAGCGAATTTAGAAAAACTCCGGCAAAATATCAGTTCCGGACTTTTATGTAAGCAGATCAACGAGCAAAGAAATGGATACATACCCAGGAACGTAGTATGCAGGGACGCCAATGGAAACCCACAAACAGACCCAACGGAGATACCAAATAGGTAAAGCAATTTAACCGTTTGACTGCTAAGCAATTCTTTCAAGAACGCACGAAAACTGCGGGACATTTTTTGACTTGATGTTTGAAACTCGCGGCGCAAAAGCGCTGCGGTGCGGTTTTCGAGACAAATTAACGCAGCGCTTTTGCGCCGCGTAGCAGTCAAACGGTTAAACAACTCTTAAACGCGAACACAAACGCAAACGAAACCCCAGAAATATATTTGGAATTTATAAATACAATCAACCTTCCCATAGCTCTATAATATTATTAGAAATCTAACCATTTGTGTAAACATCTACTTCCTTTGCTAACACCACACAGGATATTGAATTATACAACAAATATTTGTCAGTCATTCAGTAAGCCCCCAGTCTCGCTTAAAAACATAACATCTAAACAAGTTTGATTTATTATATTATAGATAATAAAAAGACTTATTATAGTAGCTCTATAACATAATAATATTATAGAGCTACGGAAAGGTTGTATATATTTATATAGACAAGCTATATTCCGCTTTAATAAGATGAGTTCTACCTACTCTGCGAATTACGTAAGCGCTGTTTAAATTTTGAAAACATTGTGATACACTTGTTGTGGATAATCTAAACTAACCGTAATGTTATTATTATTTGTCAATAAACTACTATTACTTGAACACTGTGAATAAATGAGCAGCATGTTTATATTTGATTGCATTACAATCTGCACCAAAATGGTGGGTGGCAGTACAAGGAGATATTCGGGCTTATGACGGATTTCGAACACCTCTTAGTTTCAGAGCGACATCGTTGCCGCCGCCCGGCTGAAACTTGGGGAAATGTTCTCTCTAATCGCATTATTTATGTTTGCTTAGCCGGGAATTCGCGCACTGGTAGTCGCACGTCGCCCTGGAAACCATCAAACTATACATTGACACAAATCTCGCTGCAAATACAACCGATTCTGGAATAACAAGCGACTGTTTCAAGGTTTTATCATTGCGCGATTTAATTATTGAGCAGCGCTTTCAGGGCAAGTTGGGTCGCAAAGGCACTTAAAGAAATACGAAACTGTCGTTGAGGATAATTACTCCGATGTTAAATATCGTGGAACTTTGAATATTTCCGGATTGAATAAACTATTTCAAAAAATATCGCTTGGCTATAAAAATTTTCTTTTAAAGAAAAACTTCCTTATTCGCGGCTTGGGACTCACTCTCTTTCAACCGGAAATGACGTTGACTCACGGGAATAAGGCTAGGTTAACTCATATCAGTCGCTCTTAAATTAAAACATTTTGGCCGTAACTTGCTTGAACAAAGACAACAACATTTTGGTCGCAACAAAGTCGAAGGAAAACTCCAATAGGCGCGATTTGAGAGCAAGTCAAACTTTTTACGTTGCTTACGTTGTTTCTGTTTTTGTTTTCTTTAATTGATCTAAAAATATATGTGTTTTCATGAATGTCACTTTTTGAAGTAAAACTAAAACTTCTTAATCGACTAAATTTGGTTGAATTTGTTTCCATTCTGTTTCTACTATTATTATCGTATAGGGCCATTAAAGACCACGTTAGGCAACAATTACCTGTTTCTGGTAGTCTTACATGTAGCCCAAAAACATTCATTGTCTGGCAGCCTGTCTTCTTCTGTCCAACCACAGTTCCTTTTTGGTTCGAATTGTTGTTCGATTCCTCTCATATATCGATAATTTACATAAAGTTTAACATATTCCCTTTTGTTGTCTTCGGTAACTGTTATTGAAGCTCCATTCGGCTTAAGTTCGTAAACTTTTAAAATACCAAAACTATTATTTTCAACAGAAAACGTTGTATCTAATACTCCATGAATATTATTATGCAGCATCCAAGTAAGACTGCGGTGAAGTTCCGGGTCCACACGATACCGAGAACGCATCTAACAAAGTGAAAATAAGAAAGATGTTCTGGATTTATTGAAGAGTCGGGGTTGATTTGTAAAGTATAATGATCATCTCTGCTGTACTGAAAGAGACCATATTGCGGATTTAACATTTTTCGTGATAGTAAATGCAACCATTCTCTGGCTACGCCTCCATAATCCAAACCTTCTTCACCTCGGAATTTCACCATTAGGCGTTTCCGCATATCTTTCGGCCTCATTTTCATAATCAATCTATAACTCTCCTCAAACACTTCATTTCTAGAAACTTCCAATCTACAATGTCCACTTTGAGGTTGAAAAGTAGTTAACTCCGCTCTAAAAGCTCTTAACTTTCCAACTAAATCCCTCCTATACTTCAGCAACAATTCTGACTCATTCAGCAATCCTTGAGGCAAATCCCTATTATCATTTGTTCTAAGTGTATTATTTTTAGTACCATTTTGAACAGTCGGTTGGGCGGTGATGGGGGGAGAGGCGGGTACAGGAGTTGTAGGCGTGGCGTTGCTACCAGGTACTGAAGGTGGGCTTGCAGGCGGTGCGACTACAGCAGGTGTAGCCTCTGGAGCTGGAACGGTCGCTGGAGGCGACTGTCTTCGAAGAATGCTAGTAAGGAATTGAGGATCCGTATACTGCGTCGTACGATTATTGTGGTCTACAAAAAAAACGTGCCCGGAAGATGTTTGTCGCATTTCCCATCATGGTGGGAGGGGACCTAGTTGATCTGGCGAGAGACCTAAGGGTGTCATATCTTTTGGTAGACGTGGATCATGCCATGTTGATACGCCTGTTGGAATATGATAAAAATACACCTGGCCTTGTTGCGTTGTGCGTAACACGTAGCCAGGTGGTAAGTCAAGTCCGGACGTATTTCCATTTTGATTTTTCGCCTGTTGTGTATTCACAGAATTCCTATTTCTTGCTGATCTCCGCCGCCCACTACCGTCATTCCTTCTTTCCTCCGAGCTTCGTTGCCTAACATTCCTGGGGACACCTCTCTGAACTTGGGGACTAACAGATTATTGCCCATTAGGTTTTATACCTTTTAGGTTTAAACCCTTAAACTTGTCAATCACTCACCTAAACATTGCACGGTTTGAGATGTCTTCTGAATTCAGTCCAACCTGTTTGAGATCCTTTCTAAGCTCCCATTCTGTTTTTATAATATTTATATATAATACAATATCAAGTTTAATACTAATAATAATAATACGTATGGGCTACTAATGGACCACGTGAAGCGTCTACTTGATGTGGGATTTCTTAAGGTGCCACACTTCATTCATCTTCACAGTGCGCTTTCTTCCTTTCTTCAGACCAGGTTGTTCCAGTCTTGTTCCAAGTTCTTGTCCTCTCGACTCACTTTCCATTCATATACTTATTGTCTGAATATGCGTATGTCTTGTGTGTCTGGGACTGTTATTCCAGCGTCTTTCAAGACCTCTCTAACTTCGGAGATCCACTTCGTGTTCTTTATGCTTTGTACACACCAAGATTTTTTTTGTCAGTCGGGTGTCCGGCATTCTCTTGATATGTCCGTAGAATTTCAGTCGACGTTTCCTCATGTCGTGCACTATGTTGTATATCTGTATATCAACCGGTATCCTTCTTCACTCTTTTTGGGTCCTAGAATTTTTCTAACAATTTTTCTTTCTAGTTCTTCATGTTTTCTAGGTCACCTTTCCGATTCATGACCAATGTTTCAGATACGTACAGGGTTTCTGGTTTGATGACTGTGTTAAAGTGTCTCACTTTGGAGTTACGTGATAAACATGACTTATTGTAGATGACCCCAGTCTTCCAGAAATATCTGGTCATCTTTTATTTCCTCTGTTCGTAGGCTGACTTCTCTATTCCATTGGCCTGTATCATCTCTCCGAGATAATTTGTGAACCCTATTGCTATTCCCATACTTTGTTGTAATTATTTCCGGTGCATCTTTCTGGTTTGACGAATATTCCGTTTTCTCGAAGGAAATCTGTAGTCCGACCTTTCCAGCCATTTCTTTCAGAACCTCGATCTGTTTAGCTGCTACTACTACTATTCGTGTCCGGATCACACTATGCCCTTCCAAAAGTTTGTGGCTCTGATGGCCTTGTAATTTGCTAAAATTAGGTCGTCCCCTGTGCAGCCATGTCGCATGTCGGTGCAGTTCAGCAGGTGTGGAGGATTTTGGATTTCTCCGCAGGAACACTGAGGGTTTTCGTCCTCTGGTAGCATTTCCCATTTTTGCAGGTTTTCTCTGCACCTCGAGACTCCTGTGCGAAGCCTGTCGAGTGTTCTTCAGATTGGGTATGGGAGTAAATGTCCCGGTGTCAGCTCCTCTTTTTCTTGGGTGATTGGGCTTCAGCGTGCCATTTCTGGGGCCTTCTGGCTTCCTAAGAGACTTGCAAAGGTGCTGTTCTGGCCAAAAAAGCTGTAGCTAGTTGGTGGCCATAGATCGGGTGTCTTGGGTAGATCTCTTGTCGTCCCCTTTCTGCCTCAGCGGCTACCTCTCTCCTGATGCGAGGCGGTGCTATCCCGGCGAAAGAGTATACCTGATGAAGTGGCGTAGGCTTCAGGCAACCTGTTATTAGGCGGACTGTTGACGTCTATTTGCTTTGCATGAGTGGATGCACACCATACAGAGAAGCTTAATGCAAGGGCTGAGGTTCTCATTGTTGCTGGCTGTGCTCCCCATGACCTACCAGTCAGTTCCTGGAGAAGGAACTTGTTTCTTGTTGCTACCTTTTTTCTGGTGTTGGGGCAGTGGAGCTTATATGTGAGAGCTCGATATAGTGTTAGCCCGAGGTATTTTGAAGTTGGGCAATGTTTTAACTGTTGGTCACACCACACTATATTCATCTGTCTCCTTGCACCCCTGTTGCGAAGGTGGAAGGTACACACTGTCAGTTTTCTCTTTACCTCATGGAAACTATTGCCTTGGACTGCTAGCGCTGTGTCGTCAGCATACATAAAGAGTCCAGGAGGTTTCAAGATCGCCCACTATGCCAACTTGGGTAAACGTAGGCACAGAAAAGTATGTCTAGCAGTTGCACTAGACGTTGAGAATGCGTTTAACACCGCGCCCTGGCGGCAAATCGTAGACGCAAGCAGAAGGAAAGGAATATCTACATATTTAATAGAATTAATTAAAAGCTACTTCACGAACAGGAGCCTAATAATAGACAACACAACCAGGCGGGTGACGTGTGGTGTCCCGCAGGGGTCGGTTCTCGGACCGCTCCCGTGGAACATTCTCTACGATGGCGTTCTACACCTAGAAAAGACAAAAGACCTTAAGAACTGTAGACTGGTAGCATTTGCCGACGACCTCCTTGTGGTGTCCGCGGACATAAATGCGGAAGCCGTGGCAGCCAGGGTTGAAACTGCAGTAAAAGCCATTCACAGTTGGATGGAAAGCAACGAACTGCAAATAGCTGCAGAGAAGTCCAAGGTCATCGCACTTATAAGTCGCAAGAGAATAGGCGCCGTAACTGTAAACATCCTAGGCAGGTTGATGTCGGTAAAACCGACAATAAAATACCTCGGCGTCGATATTGACCAACGGCTATCCCGGAGTAGACACATCCAAAACGCGGCCATGAAAGCCGAACGCGCTGGAGCAGCACTCCGCAATCTAATGCCAAAACTGAAGGGCCCTGCTACTAAAACTAGAAGGATATTAAGCGAAGTCGTAATTGACTCTTGGTACAATCGTAAACACGGGGAAGTCAACTTCTACCTCACACATATACTAAGCGGTCATGGTAATTTCGCCGCTTATGTTAAGAGGATAGGAAAAATAGAAAGCGACAGCTGCCGATACTGCCTAGCAATGGATACTGCTGAACATACTTTCTTTCAATGTTCGCAATGGGCTGATATTAGGGCCCTAGCAGAACAGGAGATGAGAGAACCCATTAACACACAAAATATGGTTAATCTCATGATTAAGAGCGAGGACAACTGGAAGACAATAACAAATCTTTGTTCCGAAATCCTTAAAAGTAAGGACGAAGACGAAAGAAGGGATGTTGTGGCAAAATACATAGACCTCGCACGTGGGGCTACATAGACCTCGCACGTGTAGTCTCTCATCTGTGAAAAACCGGAAGTGGAAACCAGAAACGGTAGTCGAAAACGACTTATATAACTACACAGTTTGTTTATAAAAAGAAATATACCTATAATTATTTCTTTCTATTTTGCGTCTATAATGAAGTCATTAAAGTACTCATATAGGTTCGTTAATTTCTCGCCGAGTGCGATACAATTTTCTTAATATGTATCGGTGATTTTTTATTTAGAAAACTGGAACTTAGAAAAGTTGGAACCGGAAGTGTCAAGGTCAATGGAGGTTAAGAGCCTAGAAGGAACCATCTTTCCCTAATTTGATGGGGTAATCTAGGTTAACCTATATCAAATCTAGATTGGATTATGATTAGGTTTTGTTCTTCTCTCTGTAGTTATCTACATTGGCTCTATCTCCCTTCTTATGAAGAGGATGTATGACTGCACTCTTCTTTTAATACTAATAATTATTATTACTTTATTGTACAAGTTCAAACTTTATTGTAATGCGTGCCAGAAGAGTGAAATAAGTTGAACTTGAACCGATGTTGAACGCATATGTAGTTTAATTTAAAATTGGTATCGGCATATTGGTATTGATGTGACACCGGGGTTAATTGGAGATAATTTAACTCGATATTGATGTCGATGGCGTTCTGTTTGTGACTTCTGTTTGGAGTTACGTCAGCACTTGGACACGCCGATTGGATTGGAAGTATGTTTATGCGTGATCCGAAATTGATTTTTAAGTGCTTCCGTTATCATAATGCATTAGATGAGGACGACTTCTTGAACTCGAATCCGTGTCAAATTGATGATGCGGCGGCTCGTGGGAGTGGCGCATTACAATATACCCACTGAACTAGCGCACTCAAATATATTTCACTGAGTTCTTGCAAAATTATTTAAGTTGCGTGACTAAATTATTACTTAAATACTTCACTTCGACGTAGCGAGTAGTAGGAGGCAGGATCGAGTTTGATAAACGAGAGGCAGGAGTGATTGACATTCAAAATTAAAGAATTTTAATCAAGTCGGGGGGAAAAAAACGGATTCGCTTCGAAAACAATCCACCGCTCCCCTACCCCCGACGAATGATTATAACGCAAAAAAGATGTTCCCATTAAAATTCTGAAAATTAGTTAATTACAATGAATTTTAAAGAGATTTCTAGTCCACCGTCTTTGTTAGTTGAATTCACCTTGGCTCAATTATTCGATGTCAGAATGTACGTAACACGGTATCAAGGGGGTGGTGAAGGAAGCGACGCGCGCCCCTGTGACAACAACAATAGGCGAACGAGGAGTAAATTGGCGTCCGGACGGATTTACAAGCGGACGGGCGTAAACAAACAGACCGGCTGCTGCTATATATATAAAAAAAAAATGCGACAGAGGGAAAAAAAACTTTAACCGCACAAACACAATGGATTCAACCCATTACCCTTACTGACTGAAATTTTAACTCTTGTCTTAAAAATAGATTCTGCAACGCAGTATTTAAGCTAAGTAGTTACATATTTCAATCGCTATTTGTTTGTTATTACTTATAGATAGATACCATGGAACGCAGATAGATAGATAGATAGATGATACCTTGGAACCTAAATAGATCAATCACGTAACCGAAGCAAAAATAAAATAAAATAAGGAATTGAAACGGCGAGATCAATATTTGTGGAAATGAATTTTATTTCTTCATAAAAATGTCTTCGTCGTCTTAAGACGTGATTTAAGCTCTGCAATTGCGGATGCGGATGCGAATATTCGCAACATTTTTTTAGCCGTTTTCTATCCTTTGGGTGTAGGCCTCTTTCAAATTTGACCATGGGCTTCGGTTTTGCGGAACTCGATACCAATTTAAGCCTGCGACCTTCTTTATCTCGTCGTACCATCTTTGCTGGGGTCTTCCAACACACCTCCTCTCTTCCCAAGGTCTCCACCTGGTGATATACTCGCTCCAGTTTTCTGACCACGTATCCTGCCCATTGCCATTTTAGAGAACTAATTATTTTTATTATGTCGACAACTTCAGTTTTTTCCGTTATCCATGTATTTGTTTTGTGGTCACTCAGGGAAATTCCTAAAATTTGTCTTTCCATGGCTCTCTGATGTACTTCCAATTTATGTTTGATTTTCCTGGATATTACTCAGGTCTCGCAACCATACATGACAACAGGTAGTATATACTCTTCTTCTTCTTCTTCTTTCGAATAGGCCTACTTTGGACCACGCTTGTTCAACTGTTGGGCTTTGACCTTTGCCCAGTATTGTCGCATCTTCTGCCGGTGTAACTCCTTTCTCTCTTCTGTCCAGGGGGTCTTCTGTCCAACGGAAGCACTTAAAAATCAATTTCGGATCACGCATAAACATACTTCCAATCCAATCGGCGTGTCCAACTGCTAACGTAACTCCAAACAGAAGTCACAAACAGAACGCCATCGACATCAATATCGAGTTAAATTATCTCCAATTAACCCCGGTGTCACATCAATACGAATATGCCGATACCAATTTTAAATTAAACTACATATGCGTTCATCATCGATTCAAGTTCAACTTCTTTCACTCTTCTGGCACGCATTACAAAAAAGTTTGAACTTGTACAATAAAATAATAATAATTGTTGGGTACCTTTCCTTCGAGGTTTTACCTGAAATCCACGGACTTCCTTCAGGGTGCGTCTCACACACTGTCTGTTTTTGAGATCTGTTATTCCCAGTTCTTTAATATCCTTCTCGGTCTTTGTCAACCAAGTGGTACGAAGCTTCTTGTTTTGCCAGTAGGTGAACTGACGGTTGGTTAGTCGGTTTGGAGCCAATCTTGCAACGTGGCCATAGAAAGAAAGCTATCCTTCTTTTCCTTGCAAAGTCAGAAAGCATCTAAATATGTTCGTAGAGCTCAGAGTTATGCCGCCTTCGGAATTCCCCATCTTCCTTTACCGGGCCTAGGATCTTCCTGAGGATTCTCCTCTCTCTGATTTCCAATTTCTCTATTAGACCCCTTCGGTTCAAGGAAAGACACTACATGGCATACAGGGCTTCTGGTCGTAAGACTGATGTGTAGTGCTTAAGTTTCAGGTTGTGTGACAGGCATTTCTTATTGTAAGTGTTCTTAGTCAGCCGATAGGATAGTTCTAACTTGCTGACTCTCATGGATAATGATGCTCTTTCTGATAAGTTGGGTTTAATCCATTCGCCGAGATACTTCAATTTCTCAGTCCTCTTGATGTTTCCCTGTTCTAGTAAAATCTCTCTGTTTGCTTCTCTGATGTTGGTGAAGAATTCTGTTTTCTCCAGCGACACTTGAAGACCCACTTTGGCAGCCTGTTTTCTGAGGCAGTTTACCTGCATTGTTGCCATCTCAAGAGAATCAGCAAACAGTGCCAGGTCATCTGCAAAGGCCAGGCAATCTACAACCTTGTTTATTGTTTTACAGTGAAAAATCTGGGAAATGCCAATGAAATTATATACCAATACATTCGAAACCTTTACATTCCAAAACATGCTAGAAACAACTGCCGTGACCTGCACAGGTCCACCGTCGAAAGAATTGATTTTCGATCTTGCTCCGGTCGTCTGCGCAGGTTCAAAAAACTGCACAGGTCTATTCCAACACACGCTCCTGTCTACCTGCCCAGGCAAACCTGCACAGGCAGACCTCTCCGGCGGACCATAGGCGGACCGTCGTGTGTATAGCGGGCATTAAACAGTACTAGATTTTTAATTGTTTGTTTTTAAGGTTCCGTACCGAAAACGGAACCCTTATAGGATCACTTTGTTGTCCGTCTGTCTGTCTGTCTGTCCGTCTGTCTGTCTGTCAAGACAATTTTTCTCAGGAACGCGTAGAGGTAACAAGTTGAAATTTGTATCAAATACTCGGGTCTGCGGGCTCTTTCAGCTGTGAAAAAATCAAACTTGTAAGTCAACGCGATCAAAAGATATGACCGTTTATGTCGCATATTTTGCGATTTCACAAGGGAATCAAAACCTATAGGGTACTTCCCGTTGACCTAGAATCATGAAATTTGGCAAGAAGCGGTGTCATACAGCACATGTAAAGGGAAAAATCTGAAAATCGTAAATATGTGGTTTAATTACAATAAAAAATGCGAATTTACTATTAGAAACTTATGAAAATACACTAATGTTGTCGTAGTGGTATTGTCAGGCTCCAGAAGCATATGGGTTGCATACAGTTAGGTCCTAAGGTTAAAAAGTATGTGTTGGCACTAAACTGAATTTTCTTTGTTTATATTCGTTATGCATTTCATCACGTACGCTCTATATACATAATATATACAGGGTATATATTATGTCTAAATTTTGCTTGTTTTTAACCGACATGCGACATACTCAAGTCCCGTAACATCCTGTATATATTATATTTCGTCTAATTTTTCTTTATAATCTACATAATATGTTGATAATCTACATAATAATACTATACTATAATCTACATAATCTACATAATATGTTGTAGATAATATGATTTAAGTATATTATACTTAAATCACGTTCGCCCTATATTTTTTGGTAGTCAATTGCCCAAAAAGCAGTCAATTGAACAACTGAATGTTAAGAGTATCGAATTGGATCTAGAAATAGTTACATATTAGTTTATATTAGATCTATAAATAGTTAGATCTTAATATAAGTTAGTGAATAAGTGTAATACTAAAATAAACTTTTCTTTTTATAAGTTTAAAAATATTCGCGTTATTTAAAAAAAATACCCTGTATACCGTTATACAGGGTGTATAAGGTATACAGGCAAAATTGAAAAGTAAAAACAAATAGTGAAGTTCCAGAACCCCTAAACACTCATAGTGAATGAGGGATGTATGGTAATAAAATATAGGGTAGAATTCCATCGTACGACAGCGACATCTTGAGGTTATGCTTGCAGCGGTACTATGATGGTCGTGATTTCATGAGGGCCACTTGTCAAGTTAACTGAATGTGCTTGCTACGTCCTCCACAAAAAAAGATACCTTACTTACAAGTTTGTACGGAACCCTCGGTGCGCGAGTCACAACTCGCACTTGGCCGTTTTTTTTATAAGTGAGTAGGTGTTCTATCTCTTTCTTGTGTGGTGTATTATTTCCAATTATCCTTGCATTTTATCCAATTCTTCTTGCAATGGCGGCTTTACGATGAACTTAATGTAACGCGACGCGACGCGATGTGAAGTGATCTTTACTTTAGGTATGTCCGCCGGTGAGATCACTTTTCACTGTAAGAACTGTTGTGTGTTTGTGTAAACTACGTATAGAATACACTCACTCGATTATCCTGGAAACCGTCCATTTTAGAACAAAAAAGGAAAATTATCCTAATCGGATCAACCTAATTTCCATCGATCCGACCCGATCCGGAGAGTTTCGGCCGGATCGATGTAAATTCGGCCGGATCCGGCCGGATTAAAAATGACACCGAATTACAATCCCTAGTCTCTGGTCCTAGTTGTTCCGTGTCTTTTTCCGAGGAATCTATCAATCTCATTCTTTTAACCCATATAGAGTTAAAAGAACCCACATTTTCATTATTTCCATTCTCATCTGAAACATTGATAATGCCTCACAACAGAATTCATATTCAGTACCATAGTTGTCAACTGTCAAATGTCACTTTTCATACACTCTGTTTTGCGGCAAGCTTTGGCGATCATAATTTAGTTAGATTAGAAGTTTTTAGTTAGATTAGAAGATTTTAGTTTTTAATCCGGCCGGATCCGGACGAATTTCCATGGATCCGACCGGATCCGGACGGAATCGGCCGGATCGATGGAAATTTGGCAGGATCCGGCCGGATTAAAAATGACACCGCTTTACAATCCCTAGTTTCTGGTCCTAGTTGTTCCGTGTTTTTTCCAAGGAATCTGTCATTTTCATTCTTTTAGCCCATATAGAATTAAAAGAACCCTCATTTTCATTATTTCTATTTTCATCTGAAGCATTGATAATGCCTCACAACAGAATTAATTTTCTAGTACCATAGCTGTCAACTGTCTCTTTTCATACACTCTGTTTTGCGGCACGTTATGGCGATCATAATTTCACAAACATACCTTAACGTAAAGATCACTTCACATCACGTCGCGGGCGTTAAGTTCATCGTAAACCCGCCATTGCAACAAGAGTTGTTTTAAATGCAAGAATAATTGGAAATAATTCACAACACAAAGAAGATAAAGTTACAATACCAAGGCGTCATAATGAGAGAACCAAAATACGCGCAATTGCTATACCAACAATTGCTAGTACAAGAAAGGACCAGACGAAAAGGAACATCGGAAGACGCAAAATGTTCTGGCTCAAAAACCTAAGAGATAGATTTGGCTGCTGCAGACTCGCATATTTCGAGCGGCAGCAGATAAGGTTCGGATAACTGTGATGATAGCAAACCTGTGATAGGAGATACACTGCTAGAAGAAGATCGCTATTTGAAATAAATTGTCTATGCAAACAAAAATCTAATAATATCTCATAAAAAAAATGAGTGTCCAAATTTTGTCTGCAGAGTATAGACTTTACTTAACGTTATTTCCGTCAGAAAAAAGTCTGGATTACTGCAAAGTCGGGCCTAAGTAGTTTAACTTCAAGTTGAGAAAAGTAAAAATGTTGCAACTGTTAAAGAGCGACATCTATATAGATATGACTTAAGCTAACCTTATTTCCGTCAGTCAAGGTCAAGTCTAGTCTAGTATTACCTGTCTAGTTTTGTCTGTCTAGTCTTGTGTGCCTAGTTTTGTCTCTGTCTAGTCTTGTCTGTCTAGTCTTATCTCTCTAGTCGGTCTAGTCTTGTCCGTCTAGTCTAGTCTCTCTAGCCTTGTCTGTCTGTCTTCCTCGGTATTGTAGTTGACAACCTACCCGTCTGACAATGCGGGAGACCCGAGTCGGGGAGGCAACAACTAGGGCAGTTTTCACTAACTCAGCCCACCCTGAATGAATGCAAAATATGCAAGACCAGGGAACTAAATAAAAATAGTTTTCAATTTAGTATATTTTGTAACTAGGGCGGAAAGTTGTCCTTTACACGCGAGAGCGAAATTGGGCGCACGAAAGAAGTGAGTGCGCACTTTCGCTGGAGAGGGAGCAATTGACAATTCCGCCCGTAGTACAAGCAATACTTTTTATTACTCTTGCGAGGGGATGTATCTTACAAGTTTGGGATCCAGGCGCCATAAAAAATGGAATAACAAATGAAGAATTTGCTTTTTTAATTGTCTCCGGTGGTGTGGATTCGTCATAAGAACTCTAGTCAGTCTCCGGTATCACCATAGGAGACTGACAAGAGTTCTTATGACGAATCTACACCACCGGAGACAATTGAAAAAGCAAATTCTTCATTTTTTATTCCATTTTTTTTTTGGATGGTCCCTGAATCCCAAACTTGTAAGATACATCCCCTCGCATCAGTAATAAAAAATATTGTTTGTACTACGGGCGGAATTATCAATTGTCATTTCGGTCTCGCGAGAAAAGGACAACTTTCCGCCCTAGTTACAAAATATACTAAAAAAGAATTTACACTCATTTTAAAACGTTTTCTTTAATTATTATTATTATTTTTATTAGTAATGAAAAAAAAATTCTGACAGTTCACGTCACTTTTTTAATATCGAGGTCGTGATTTATTTTTAATTATTTGTTTTTTAATGTAACCTAGCGATACTTGCATGCGTTACCCAGGTTATGTGGAAAGACAATGAGAAGCGGCATTTCTCGTATTAAAAATCGTGCGTCAGGAAGTACTTCGCAGGCATGAGTAATAAAAAATTATTTATTTGTTGACGATATCTTTACTGGTCCCGCCATTAACGGTGTTGCAAAAAATCGCGGCAGAAACCGAATGTTAAATTACAGATTTTCCCTAAATAATTTTCTACTTCAAATTTCAGTTATAGAACTATATTTCCTATCATTTATTCATGATTTATTTCACATTATTTTGATGTAATATACAGAACTATGGTGTCATTAGTGCAGCAATAAACGAGTATTAATGAGTTCGGCTTGGTATTTTATCAGTTCGGTTCAGTATTGATTTGTTGGAGCGTGTTAAATGCAGACGACGGCTTTTGGAGAAGTTTGGACAAGTAGTATTAAACAAGTATCGAGACTGAGCCAACTAAGTCGCATTCTAAGTTGGACATGTAATACCTGAGTTGAAGGTTTCTGGCTGCGAAACTCTCGGCTCGGCAGTTGTCTTGAAAATTGTGCAATGCGTGTGGGTTTTCATTTGAAATTGTGTCCCCATCGTGGGGAGGATACGAGAGAGAGGTAGTCCTCGTTAGGTGTATTTACATAACAGTATTTCCCTGGTGGAACGGTTTCTTTACAATTACATACCCAAGTATATATGTTCAAATATTTTATTATACCGTTGCATATGTTAATTTACCAGAATAAATTGGACGGTGGTATATTTCTCGGGAAAAGTAAATTCGGTTAATTTGTACGGTCATATTTCGTGAATGATTCCATCAATCTCTTACTTCGAGTTTTTTTCCTCGCCCTCTAACAGAAGTTTTCCATTTACTTTTAAACGCGCACATACCTATACTAAGCTTCAATTGCTAAAAGCTTTTAGGGAAATTAGAAGAAAAAAAAATCAAAAATCGACGAATATATTTAAAGCCTTAAATAAGAATCGCCAGTTTTATAGCGCACACGTGGATTTCAAAGATAACTTATTTTTTCCGCTTCCAAATACCATTACTGTGCAGGAATAACGAAGAGAAAAAATCGTAAACGCGACACATATAATCCTCCTTCTAAAAGTTTCGTGATGAGTTATGGATTATATTTTGTAAATAGACTGATGGACTACCAGACGATAATCCGCTTTCTTAAAACCATTAAAAGTGTGCCTCCATACACATCCACTCTCATATCGTTCATTTCATAACATACCGAGACAGAAAAAATATCATATTTCGAAATAATATAACTTGTTTGTCATTTTAAGTAACAAAATCCATGTCTAAATATTGAATTGATTAATTGTATGATTTGGGTATTCAAAATTTAGAAATTTTTAGCATTGAAATTTGCTAGTATTTTATCTTCGATACTTTTTATCTACGATTTAACACACACGTACGTAACAGTCCGCGATTAATGATAAGTTATGATTAATAACACACACGTGCGATTGGTTTACGATTCCTTGACTGGTTGAGAGCTGCTACTATGTGCTCATACGTTCCGTGCCCACCGTTCCACAATTCAAACTAACGGAAATTAACATTGCGTATATTGGGTTGCCTATATCTATGAGCACTCTTATTCCTGTTTAACCCAAAGTATTAAATAATAAGGTATGTAACCATTAAGAATGTAATTCTTTTCATTTCTATCAAGTTAAATAATGTCCAGAAACAGTTATATATGAAAATACAACTTTTGTTTATTTGTTTAAATATATTTGTTTAAATATAAATTTGTTTATTATAATGTTAAATAATGTACCTAATAAGAAAAAAAATGTTACATCAAAAATATTTTTTTTATTAAACAGAAACAAATTAGTGTAGTCGTAGATAAAGTATAGTACATAACTCGAGTTGTATGGCAATTACGTACTCGTGGAATTACGCACAATCCGCGTAGCAGGGAGTGCGTAATTCTACGAGTACATAATTGCCATATAATTTGAGTTATGAACTATACTTTATCTACGACCACACTAATTTGTTTATGTTTAATAAGAAAAATATGTTTGATGTAACAATTTTTTTTAACTGTTCCGCTCATACGTAATTTGCTTCTTACAACTCTCGTTACATAATATACTATTGTCATATTAATATCATTATTGGTGTAGATGACACCTTACAGCTAACCATATAAGTGAACCCTGTAAAACTAACCCAAGAACACCCCGGGACAGATAATGGCATTTCGTTAAGGACGTGGTTGACATATCTCTATATTAATACTATCTACTTCCTCCTTCCGCACTACGCGCGATTATGAGACCCTTTTCCTTTTCGATGATTATTGTTTCGATTATTTTGTGGATATCGTTCCAGTCTGTCTGTGATTTTAGAAGTTTGGCCATCATATTTTTGGGGATTCAGTGTGTTGTAAGCATTTCGCGCTCTTAGTCCCACCTCGAACACTCGAAGATTCTGTGTTTAACACCGTCGATCAAGCCGCAGTATACGCAGTTTGCGTCAGATGCTCTCCCGATGTTGTGGAGACATCTCGGAAACATCCATTGCCTGTGAGGGTTTGGATTAGGTTATAAGTTATTTCCGCGTGTTGTTGACTTTTCCAGGTATTGATGTCTGGGATAAGAATCCCCGTCCACTGGCCTTTTGTAAAGTTGTTCCACGCTTCCTGCCATGCTTCAGTCATATATGTATGAGCGATCATCCAGAGGATTTCGCGTAGCAATCCTCCAATGCTTCGCCTACGTTCGTCACAATGGGTGCGATACCTGCAACTTCCAGGATTGTATCGCAAGATACTGTTCGGTATGCAATGGAGACTCGTATGACCATTTTCCTTTGGTATACAGTATAACCATTTTCTTTTGGTATATAACAAGGTGAAGCGGTGGCTCAGATAGCTGAGCACTTGGCTCTTGAGTCAGACAGCGTGGGTTCAAATCCCATACAGAACCAAAAGCAGCAAACATTAAAAACTAATGGCTGCAACCCACCACACTCAATTCCCCAATCCGGCTTAGGCAACCGTGGGTTATTAACTGCCTAACACCTTCTCTGGACAATTTGTCGTTCGGATTCTATGTTAAAACGCTAGGTCCCCCATATGCAAATCTTAGTGCTGAGGTTGGATATGAGGCAGAGATGGACGTCTATGTTCAGAAATGGACTGTGTAATGAGGCGATTGAGATTGAGATGCAGCTAGCTGGTTCATTTTCACTTTAATTAGTGAATCTGCCCATATAGGAGCGTCATATAACATGGCAACATGAGCCACAGTGCTTAGAAGTCATCGTTTACTGCTTTTGGGACCTCGCACATTTGGCATAAGTTTTTCGAGTGCCGCCGTGGTTATGATGACGCTTTCCTCCGCGTTTTTGATGTGGATCCAGAAAGACAGGTTTGTACTGCTGACAGTACTGCTGCTGGATCTCCGTTGCACTTCGCTGCACCTTGTCGTGAAGAGGACCGACAGATCGGCGATTGTAAGGTTCAGCAAGGAAGGAATAGGCAGAGGGAAAATAATCAGGAGCAGAGACCGGAACAGCCTCGCTGCCAAAGTCCCCTGGCTGGAAGCACCAAATAGCAAGCAAATACCATTTCGAGAAAAACTACACAGCAATGTGTAGTAGTAAAGTCGATTGGAGCGACGAATCCTCAGCATACCACATAGAGCAAAATGCTATCAAGTGGTATACAGATGGTTCGAAGACAAAGGAAAGTACAGGTGCAGGAGTGTTTGGACCTCGTACCAAATACTTCGAATCCATGGGAACATTCCCTAGTATCTTCCAAACAGAGGTACACGCAATCGAAAGATGTGCATAATTTAAACTCGTCAGGAATTATCGCAAAAAAACGAAATGCTATCCCGTCAGACAGCCAACCAGCCAACAAGGTCATTAGCTCATACATCAACAGATCCAAACTGGTATGGAACTGTGTGGGAAGGCTAAGTAAGCTTGGCAGAGAAAATAAAGTTACGCCATACTGGGTACTAGGACACACTGCTATAGACGGAAACGAAGAAGCCGATCACCTAGCAAACAAGGGATCCAGTAATCCCTTTATAGGTCCGTAACCCTTTTCCGGTACGAATTTGAACACCGTCCACAAAAGCATAGATGAAGAAATAAGAGAACAATGGATGGAAACCTGGAAAGAACTTCCAGGGTTAAGACAATCCAAAGTAATGTTGGGATCTGTTAACCAGAAAATAACAAAAGCTTACCTGAAGCCAAACAAGCTTAGAATTCTGACAGGAGTCTTGACTTGACAATGCCGACTTAGAAAACACCTCAAGACCCTAGGCCTAGAAGAAGATGACAGATGCAGATTTTGTGGTTCAGCGGAGCAAACCCCCATACATCTGCTGAAAGACTGCGGAGCAATACTCCGCAAGAGACAAATGTATCTTGGGGCCCACTGCTTCAACGCAGAGGAGTTGCAGTCCTTGAATCCCACCTATATCCTGAAATTCCTAAAGGAATCAGGACTAGAGGAGGCGCTCTAAATGGGTAAGTATACCAACGTTTAGAGAAAAGGGTGGGGTAACAATAGATCTACGAAGGTCGTAGTACAAGTCGTCACCACCAAAACTACAATCACAAGACAGGTTCTTGTCAATAGTGATTTTAGGGAATTTTGTGGCTTAATATCCACACTCATCACTTTGAAGGATACAGGTGTCAACTTTCTATTGCCCGTTAGCATGATAGCTTCTTACTTTTCTGGTGCTAGGTGGACATCCTTTGGTGATTTGTTTCATGGCTTGGTTTGCTCTAAGCATAGTTCGGCTTTCCGTTTCCTACTTTGGTAAGTGCCAGTTCATCCGCAAATCCTATTATGCTGATCCCCTCTGGTAGTAAAGTCATAAAGTACATTCCACAGTATTGGTCCCATTAGAGAACCTTGTGGAACACAACTGCTGACGTCATACACAAACAATCCCAGAAAGACACGACTAGACAGACAACACTAGACAGACAAGACTAGACAGACAAGACAAGACAAGGCAAAACAAGACTAGACAGACAAGACTAAACAGACAAGACTAGACAGACAAGACTAGACAGACAAGACTAGACAGACAAGACTAGACAGACAAGACTAGCCAGACAAGACTAGACAGACAAGACTAGACAGACAAGACTAGACAGACAAGACTAGACAGCCAAGGCTAGACAGACAAGAATAGACAGACAAGACTAGACAGGCAAGACTAGACAGACAAGACTAGACAGACAAGACTAGACAGACAAGACTAGACAGACAAGACTAGACGGACAAGACTAGACCGACAAGACTAGACCGACAAGACTAGACAGACAAGACTAGACAGACAAGACTAGACAGACAAGACTAGACAGACAAGACTAGACAGACAAGACTAGACAGACAAGACTAGACAGACAAGACTAGACTGACAAGACTAGACAGACAAGACTAGACAGACAAGACTAGACAGACAAGACTAGACAGACAAGACTAGACAGACAAGACTAGACAGACAAGACTAGAGAGACAAGACTAGACAGACAAGACTAGACTGACAAGACTAGACAGACAAGACTAGACAGACAAGACTAGACAGACAAGACTAGACAGACAAGACTAGACAGACAAGACTAGACAGACAAGACTAGACAGACAAGACTAGACAGACAAGACTAGACAGACAAGACTAGACAGACAAGAGTAGACAGACAAGACTAGACAGACAAGACTAGACAGACAAGACTAGACAGACAAGACTAGACAGACAAGACTAGACAGACAAGACTAGACAGACAAGACTAGACAGACAAGACTAGACAGACAAGACTAGACAGACAAGACTAGACAGACAAGACTAGACAGACAAGACTAGACAGACAAGACTAGACAGACAAGACTAGACAGACAAGACTAGACAGACAAGACTAGACAGACAAGACTAGACAGACAAGACTAGACAGACAAGACTAGACAGACAAGACTAGACAGACAAGACTAGACAGACAAGACTAGACAGACAAGACTAGACAGACAAGACTAGACAGACAAGACTAGACAGACAAGACTAGACAGACAAGACTAGACAGACAAGACTAGACAGACAAGACTAGACAGACAAGACTAGACAGACAAGACTAGACAGACAAGACTAGACAGACAAGACTAGACAGACAAGACTAGACAGACAAGACTAGACAGACAAGACTAGACAGACAAGACTAGACAGACAAGACTAGACAGACAAGACTAGACAGACAAGACTAGACAGACAAGACTAGACAGACAAGACTAGACAGACAAAACTAGACAGACAAGACTAGACAGACAAGACTAGACAGACAAGACTAGACAGACAAGACTAGACAGACAAGACTAGACAGACAAGACTAGACAGACAAGACTAGACAGACAAGATTAGACAGACAAGACTAGACAGACAAGACTAGACAGACAAGACTAGACAGACAAGACTAGACAGACAAGACTAGATAGACAAGACTAGACAGACAAGACTAGACAGACAAGACTAGACAGACAAGGCTAGACAGACAAGACTAGACAGACAAGACTAGACAGACAAGACTAGACAGACAAGACTAGACAGACAAGACTAGACAGACAAGACTAGACAGACAAGACTAGACAGACAAGACTAGACAGACAAGACTAGACAGACAAGACTAGACAGACAAGACTAGACAGACAAGACTAGACAGACAAGACTAGACAGACAAGACTAGACAGACAAGACTAGACAGACAAGACTAGACAGACAAGACTAGACAGAGAAGACTAGACAGAGAAGACTAGACAGACAAGACTAGACAGACAAGACTAGACAGACAAGACTAGACAGACAAGACTAGACAGACAAGACTAGACAGACAAGACTAGACAGAGAAGACTAGACAGACAAGACTAGACAGACAAGACTAGACAGACAAGACTAGACAGACAAGACTAGACAGACAAGACTAGACAGACAAGACTAGACAGACAAGACTAGACAGACAAGACTAGACAGACAAGACTAGACAGACAAGACTAGACAGACAAGACTAGACAGACAAGACTAGACAGACAAGACTAGACAGACAAGACTAGACAGACAAGACTAGACAGACAAGACTAGACAGACAAGACTAGACAGACAAGACTAGACAGACAAGACTAGACAGACAAGACTAGACAGACAAGACTAGACAGACAAGACTAGACAGACAAGACTAGACAGACAAGACTAGACAGACAAGACTAGACAGACAAGACTAGACAGACAAGACTAGACAGACAAGACTAGACAGACAAGACTAGACAGACAAGACTAGACAGACAAGACTAGACAGACAAGACTAGACAGACAAGACTAGACAGACAAGACTAGACAGACAAGACTAGACAGACAAGACTAGACAGACAAGACTAGACAGACAAGACTAGACAGACAAGACTAGACAGACAAGACTAGACAGACAAGACTAGACAGACAAGACTAGACAGACAAGACTAGACAGACAAGACTAGACAGACAAGACTAGACAGACAAGACTAGACAGACAAGACTAGACAGACAAGACTAGACAGACAAGACTAGACAGACAAGACTAGACAGACAAGACTAGACAGACAAGACTAGACAGACAAGACTAGACAGACAAGACTAGACAGACAAGACTAGACAGACAAGACTAGACAGACAAGACTAGACAGACAAGACTAGACAGACAAGACTAGACAGACAAGACTAGACAGACAAGACTAGACAGACAAGACTAGACAGACAAGACTAGACAGACAAGACTAGACAGACAAGACTAGACAGACAAGACTAGACAGACAAGACTAGACAGACAAGACTAGACAGACAAGACTAGACAGACAAGACTAGACAGACAAGACTAGACAGACAAGACTAGACAGACAAGACTAGACAGACAAGACTAGACAGACAAGACTAGACAGACAAGACTAGACAGACAAGACTAGACAGACAAGACTAGACAGACAAGACTAGACAGACAAGACTAGACAGACAAGACTAGACAGACAAGACTAGACAGACAAGACTAGACAGACAAGACTAGACAGACAAGACTAGACAGACAAGACTAGACAGACAAGACTAGACAGACAAGACTAGACAGACAAGACTAGACAGACAAGACTAGACAGACAAGACTAGACAGACAAGACTAGACAGACAAGACTAGACAGACAAGACTAGACAGACAAGACTAGACAGACAAGACTAGACAGACAAGACTAGACAGACAAGACTAGACAGACAAGACTAGACAGACAAGACTAGACAGACAAGACTAGACAGACAAGACTAGACAGACAAGACTAGACAGACAAGACTAGACAGACAAGACTAGACAGACAAGACTAGACAGACAAGACTAGACAGACAAGACTAGACAGACAAGACTAGACAGACAAGACTAGACAGACAAGACTAGACAGACAAGACTAGAGAGACAAGACTAGACAGGCAAGACTAGACAGACAAGGCTAGACAGACAAGACTAGACAGACAACAAATCGATTCTTGAAATTTTGTAAATTTTTCCATTATGTAATTCCTTCTAGAGTTTCTACGCTACGAACTACGATAGTTGTATGGTAGAGATAGTTATAGAAGTTTATTGCTTTCTAGAAAGGCATATTCTGAAAGAGGTTCACTCAGATAATAAAAACAAGGATATAACAGGTTATTGGTACATTATATTATGTAAATGTTTAAAGCTCCTTGCCACTGTCTCTATTACGTGTATTTTGTGCAGCTATAACGCACGTGCCTCCAAACTTCTATAGTCGCACTTGATGAACATACTTTTTACTCGTACAGTATGCGCTCCAGTTGACAACCAACGTTAACAACAAAATTTAGTATTAAAATTGGACACTTAGAATTGATAGACTAAATTTTCCATGTGCAATGAATTAGTTATTTTATATATTATAGAAGTCTCCCCTAAATTTCCAAAACTCCGGGAGTTTAAGGGGCAATAGTTCACCCAGCGCACAAATGTCCCAGAACGCGTCAAGTTGATTTGTGGCGAAGACCGCAACACCAGACACATTCCCTCGTCCAGATATATAGCCAGCAGTTGTTACTGCTCGATAAATGTACAAAAAAAAACATAATATAAAAATCAATATCAATTTTTTTTAATTGCTGCAGATATAGATGATCGATTGAAAATAATGCGAAACTCGTTAGGTCAAGAGCTAGGGCTATTATTAGCGCCTCAGGCGCCTAATTACAATAGATAGTCGCCGCAGCAAAAGTAAAAAAGGGAAGACCACACGCAGACAAGAGACACTAACGAGGTGTCAATAACATTCCATGTTATTGTATTTTTGTAACGACGAAGAAAATCAGGCGAGAGTTTGAAATAGCAAATTGTTTTTATTTTGCAACGCAGAGCGATTACAGCCAGGGTGTTACAGTCAACTTGTCAATGATAATGCGGTAAATAAAATATGGGAGACATTTTTCACACAGCCTATTGTTGTCTCCAGTTGCGAATAAATCCATCAGATTTCCACACAACTCGAGTAGGTCTGCCTATTATCTTAATAGGATTAAAACATGCTGCGTCCTCGACAGATCCGATCAACAATGGACAGTTTTAGCAGCTCACAGTACTTTATGTGCTGCCGCCGCTGCTGCCACTGATGCTATATTGCTACGGCGCACCATGCAGACAACAAAAGACGCGGATTATGTGTAATGAGACGAGCAGAAGCGGCTAGAGAGTGCTCGTTCCACTGAAATATTCCGAACACATAGTCTATGCATGTTTATACATTGAATCTTCACGAAATCTCTTATCTCACACCTACAGCTACTTAGTTGAGATTGTTGCTTAAATTTCGGAGTTAATTAAAAACATAAACGAATTGAAAGTGAATAAACCTAGAGTAAATATTGGTTTAGTTAATAATAGGTTGTGTGTTACTTTATGTAAACATGATATTATATAATTTGGTTGGATATCATACAAGAGCTATTATACGCGAGCCTATAATGGAGTTGAAGAGCTTTTAATCGTTATCTCGGTTGTGGGGTCCACTCACTATCTTTGACTAAATTTATATGCAAATTCGTGCTATGTGGATACAAGAGGCAATCGTACCTCAATATCAAGTTAAAATATGGCTAGAAAACAAATATTACTTATTACGCAACGGGGCGCACGTTGCCCAAACACGGAAACCATAATTAATCAAAACACAATAAAAGCCCGCGATAACGACGAAATGAGATAAGTCAGATCTGTTCGAGTCATAAATTGGAAATGAGTTCCTGACAAAAGAGCATTTCTCGAACACAGTAGTAATTCCGGGACGTCTGTTAGATTATTTCGTAATTTTACGTCTAAGTGATCTTAACAGGAATTGTAGAGTTTCATTTATCACGAACGGCTGATTGAACCAGCAAACCAAACACTTCCCCCACATCCCTGTCAGCGAGTTGCGCGCCTCCACAATTCCAATTTATAGGTCTACAAATAAAACCAAAAGACAGGTGGAACTACTCATATATATATATATATATATATATATATATATACATATATATATATATATATATATATATATATACATATATATATATATATATATATATATATATATATATATATATATATATATATATATATATATATATATATATATAGGGTTTTAGGTAAACATACGGCAAAAATCAAGGAGTCATTCCTCGGCCTATTTTAAGAATATTTTATGCTATGAGGATTTCTGAAAAACCCCTTTGTTTCGAAGATACTGGGTGAACAAAATTTGCGACAACCATATTCGCTATTTGTTGAAATCATTAATGTAAATAAAAGTATGGCGTACGTCAATGAGTTTATCTAGTACAAAAAAATGATGAGTTTATCGAGTACAAACAATTGTTGACGATAATTTGGAACGGCTGTTTAATCAATAAACGTATAAGTGGATTTCATTTGAATACGTCTCGTCAATGATCATCACCTGTATCGGTCGCAGTTGTTTATTGAGTGGCATTTGGCTGTTTGACGTGCATTTAATACTTAGTGAAATCGTCTACCATCTATACCAGTGGTTCTCAAACTGGGAGCCGCGGGCGTATGCCTGCGGTGTCGCAGCAATAATCAAGAAATGTAAAAAAATGTTAAGAGAAAATTATATGAGCAATAAACGAATATGAGTTCCTACTTTTAATGCAGAATTATGGACAATTGGCTAACATCTGGGGCTTTAAAACGGAAAGGTCATGAACTCACAGAAGCTTCTAAAGCGATTAATTCAATGACAACCAGCATCGTCGGAGGAGACGAAATACCCCAGCAAACACCTGTGAGTCTAAATCATTCAAGTTCGTCTGCCTCAGTTCGCGAAAATGCAACTCAAGACCAAATGTAGATGAAAGTACAGACGTTGGGACTTGCTGTTTTTCTTGTGTTTGTAAGGTTTTGTAAGGTATCCATCCATTCAAAATGCAAATAGAAGAAGAACTTTTGATGAGTGAATAGCTTCAAACTTACACCACACATGATCTTTTAGCCACTACATGATTTAAAATGGAGCAAATGGAGCAATATTTGCAGCGATGAAGCGGCTGCAATGGTTGGAAAAGTAAAGAGAGCCGTTTCTAGAAAGAATCAAGTGGCAGACAATGCCACCAGCAGCCACTGTGTCATCCATCGACATTCTCTGGCAACTAGAAGGATGCCGCAAGATTCAAGAGTCATATTGTCTGGCGCTGTGAAGATAATTAAGCATGTTAAGAGCCGCCCGCTTCAAGCACGTCTTATCGCCGAAGATCTGGATATGGATCACTTCCACCTCTTGCTGCACGCATAAGTGCGATGGCTATCAAGGGGAAAAATTTTCAAACCGTTTTTACGGTAGCTGTGCCACGAAACTTTTGTAGCCTGACTAGGATGCCGCGAGATTTTTTTACCACGATAAGGGTGCCGCGGCAAAAAAAAGTTTGAGAACCACTGTTCTATACGAATGCCAAGATGACCGACATGAACTTCATGCGTTCGGGCCCTTTTTTGATGGTTTTACATCAAAAGAGAGCGTACGATTGTCACTAGCGCGAACAATTAATTTCGACTGGTGTTGATAGCGCGTATCGAATTAAAGATCGCGTAACGATTAGAAAAAGAATTAGGTAAAAAACCGCACGGCGGTTTAGAGTATTGTGTTTGGAGTCGCAGCGAGAGAAGCACGGCCGGTGTTTTTGCACGTTTTGTCTCGGCCGGCATGCTACCACGCTCATTTTGTTGAAGGAAACTTTTAGGGTATTTTGCTCATTCTAGAAGATATCTGCATTGCAAGGGTTCTCCTCCTTTTCCTCCTTTGGTTTCCTCCTTTGAATTAGTTGGCGATATGGAGGATCGTTTCAACAGAACAGGAAAGGAATACATTTTGTACCTAGAAGGTGAGTGGCAAAATTACCTCAATTTGTAGTCCCATATTTTAATTTGTCATTGTTAAATACACTCCAATCAAACTTTCTGATGGCAATCCATTAGAAGTTAGAGGATTGTACATTGAACGATTTCCTAGCCGTAATATCGCCGAACAATAAATCTTCGAAAACTTTCATAGACGTCCTCGTGACCAGGACCATTGGATCGAAATGGAGGGCCAGGAAGATTCATGATAGTGAGAACGGTACAACTGGAACAGAATGTGCTGGACATGATAGGAAAATAGGAAGATACTTTGAATAGAAGAATAGAAGAAGATAATTTGAATGTAAGTCATTGGACAGTTTTTGTTGTATTTTTTTTTTCAAATGGAAGCTCGTTTATTAAACAGCAAGAGTAAAACGGCGTAGATGAAGCCGTCGGGTCGGAAGCGCTCGTCGGCGGCGTTTAACATCGTGTCGGTGATGTAGTCCAGGTACTTCTGCACTTTGATAGCGGCGACGACGGTGGTGTTGTAAGCGTCCTCGACGCCGTTGACGACGCCGATGAGTATGTTGAAGTGGAACATGACGGGTGCGCCCAAGGCGCCGCCACAGAGGAACTCGTCCTTTTCGTCGTAGAGGCAGAGCCTGTCCTCGGCCACGCAGTAGTCCTTCACGATCATGCCCCTGCTGCTGATCTGGGAGCGGTTGCCGTAGCCAAAGACAGCGACATCCTTGGCCATGAGCTCCTGGGCGCTGGCGGTCCAGGGCAGGCGAGCCGGGTAGACGGTGCGGAAGGGATTGCTTCGGATGAGCGCGATGCCGACGGTGGGGTGCAGATGGACGCTCAGCGGCACGCGGTACTCGTCCGGCACGTCGCTGGTGATGATGCTCTGCGTGATGAACACCGTCTTGGGCTTCACCCGCACGATGGGTACGGTACAGACGGCGCTGGTAATGATCCAGTTGTCGGAGAGCAGGGTGAGAGCATCAGTGACAGATCTATTCGTACCACATTTACCATGTTCAGGCACTATTACCTGCTGACTATCGTCCACGTATTGCGTTATCTCAATGGCTTTTGCAAACATTAATTCCAATCCCTCAATTCCTGACACAGATTCGCTTTACTGATGGAGCCAGTTTCTCAAGAAATGCAATAAGGACTTTTCATAACAACCATGTGCGAGCAGATGAAAATCCGCATGAGGTAATTGAAGATCGATTTCAACATTAGTTCTCCTTGAATGTCTGGGTTGGAATTGTGGGTGGCTATCTAATTGGACCGGTATTTCCACCAGCAAAACCTACTGATGAGATGTATCGCAACTTTATGGATGAAATTGGCGAAAAGAATTGCAATGCGGTTTATGCGCGATGGTTCACCACCACATTTCAACCATGTGGTTGCTTGATTTTTTAACAGCAACATCGGAGACAACGGAGATCGCTAGATTGGTCTAAGTGGGCCACAGGCTGGATCTCCAGACATAAACCCCCTGGATTATTTCTTCTGGGGCTATCTGAAGTCATTAGTTTACGCTACTCCAATGGAGAATTTGGACGAATTGCGAAATCTGATAATTGCTGGCTGTAACTCAATTAGAAGCAACCCTGATGTCATTGAAAGAGTTCGGCGCTCAATGACGAGAAGATTGAATGCTTGTATCCAGACTAGAAGAAGCCATTTCGAGCATTTATTGTAGATTGGGCAACTTTATTTGTACTTTTTGATAACAAAACGTTGTTACTGTCGCAAATTTTGTTCACCCTGTATCTTCGAAACAAAAGGTTTTTCAGAAATCATCATCAAACAAAATATTCTTAGAATAGGGGTGTGTGTGCGTGCATGTATATTTTTTTCTATTATCTATGACAGGCCCTTGAGCGACCCCTTCACTTTCTCGAACGGCCCATCACAGATTTTATTTCATTTCCATCAATAATATTTGCCAAGTTTAATTTGTTAATAAATTGATAATTTGAGTTCATCGTTCAGTCTTTGTATCACAATAACTTTATTTCTTAGACAAACTTACTAAAGCAGAACATCTTGAATATATAAATATATTCAACCTTATCCAAGCTCTATAATAATTATTAAGTCCTTTTACGACTACAAAACAAATCTCGTGTTGGAACATAAAAGATATTTGCGTTATTCACTTGGACTCCGTTCACTTTCGTGACACTAAACCAGAGAAACTATATAAATAACATTGTTTTTAAGATCAGATCTTTCTAAGTAATCCAAAGTGAATATACATCTGCAAGCGATTTCTCTTTCATCAGTGCAGCTTTGCTCTTTTGAATTATAAAATGGAATACACTTACAGTAATTTAAAAACCACGTGCTGGGCTGTCGAAGATAGGTTATGTTATGACATGTGTGTGAAAACACCTGAACTTTTGAAGTTTCCGTTATTGACTTATATGATAATTGTATATAGGGTTGAAAGGTTTAGTTTCAATCCTATATTCAATTATTACTTGGAGATTGCAGATTTTTAAATTTTTACCTGGCCTGTGTTATTCGTTATTGATTTATATGATAATTGAATATAGGGTTGAAAAGTTTAGTTTCAACCCTATATTCAATTTTTACTTGGAGATTGCACATTTTTTAATTTTTAACTGGCCCGTGGTAAAAAAAGGTTGCTCACCATTGATACCATTACCTTATATTATTAATATTTATGGGTGCGGGTAGATGTTTGTTAATTAAATGTTTTCACAATAAAATGTAATTGTCGAAAGCAGATGGCTTCTGCGGCAGGAAGTGGAAATAGTTTTATTGGCGGGTAAACGCAGACATCTATTTATAGTGAAAGTAATTATCTTTCATTGCCGTCATTTTGGTCCTCATCCAGTAGTAAATTCCAACTTAATTATTGGCTGTTTATTAACTTATTTTAACGAAGGAAAGTAATTAGAAATATAGAACGTTCTGCACTGTTTCCAAGCTTTTTATAACCGCCTGCCAAAATTTTAATATTTTCATATTTTGACGACAAGTGACGACGTGTCAGCTTACTTTTGCAATGAATGAAAAAGGAAAACGTTTCAAATAGACTTTTTCATAGTTGAAATTTTTTGTGCGCGTTAAGTTTTCGGGCAGCAAACCAAAATGTGCCCGAATCTTTCAGATGCCCGCCTTTTAAACAAGGCGGACGCATGCGCTTAACTAACCGTAAAACGGTGCGGTGGACTGTTGTGTGTATGGCTGGCCTAAGTCGTCTTCGTTTTCTGCTATCAGCACAGCGTCGTCGGCATAGCACAAAATTCTTACCTCTTCATCTCCCATTTTATATCCTCTCAATAAGCGAACCTTCAGAATAATCTCGTACATGATGATGTTGAAGGGAAACGGACTTAATGAATCCCCTTGACGAAAACCGCCATCAACTGGTATTGGTTGGGTGAACTCTCCATCTAACTTTGCCTGCATTTGGTTTGCTGCATATATGTTCTCTATACTTTTTATCAGGTTGTGTGGGATTTGTCTGTTGTGAAGAAGATGTGAAACATCTTTTAGTTGAACGAGGTCGAAGGCTTTGGTAAGGTCGATGAAACATATGTAGGCTGGTTTATTATATTCGATCGACTTTTCTGTTACTTGTCTTATGACAAAAACGGCGTCCGAGAAAGACCTTCCCGACCTAAATCCCTGCTGTTCATCTGCCAGCGAGGTGAGGCTGTTAATTTTGTTCGTTATTACTTTTGTTGTCAATTTCAATGTGATGCTCAAGAGGTGCTTTCCTCTGTAGTTCGAAGGTATTTTCTTATCCCCTTTTTTGAACATAAGGATAGTGGTGCTGATCCGCCATTCATCTGGGATTTTGTGGTGATAGTGAATCTTTCTGCTTAGCGTTGTCAATTCTTGTGTGAGTTTCATTTCTTATTCTGTCTTGTCCAACGCCTTTTCTGTTTTCTAGCTTTTGCGGTGCCAGTTGCACGTCAGGTGTATCAATTTGGGAATTTTCATTGATAACTATTTCTGGTGTGCCCAGTTCTTCTTCTATATTTTCTGCTCTATATAGGTCAGTTAAGTAGTTGACCCAGTCTTCTTTGTTTATGTGAGTCGTTTCAACCAAATCATTGACCTCTCTTCTCTGTGATCTGATTAATCGCCATATCTGTTTTTGAAATCCCTAGAAGTCATTTTCCATGCGTTTTGAAAGAATTTCCCTGTACTGAGTTTTGATCAATCTTACTAATTCCTGTGTTTCGTTCCTGATCCGTCGATACTCGTTGTATGATTGTAGCGTTCCTAATGTTCGGTATGTGAGGTAAGCTTGTCTCTTCTCCTTGCATTTTTCTTTGATTTCTGGACGGAACCATGGCGTTTTATTTGTATTTACATGGTTCTTTTTTACAGTTCTAGTTCCTAGTGCTTCATGAGCGGCGGTTTTTATGTTGTGCTTGTGATAAGGCGTTAGATAAACTTGCCAGGTATGGCATACGAGGTAAAACTGGGAGGTGGTTTAAATCCTACCTAACTAATAGAAAACAATTTGTAAGGGTGGGGCAAATGAATTCCAACACTATTTCAACTTATGTAGCGGTCCCACAGGGAAGTGTGTTAGCACCCATCCTGTTCCCGATATAAACAGCCGATATGATTAGTTATGTGAGAGGAGACAGGATTTCTCTCTATGCCGATGATGCCAGTGTACTTGTCTCAAATAATAGCTCAGAAGTACTCCAATTGGAAGCCGCTGACGTAATAAGTAAGTTATATACGTGGTTTTCTACCAATAACTTACTATTAAATGGAGAAAAAACCAAATATATTAGGTTTCAATCAGCAAGACTGGTTAGAACTGTTGGAAACCATAATATACAGGGAACGGGATAGATAAAATTCCTGGGTATGCTGCTCGAGGAGCATCTTACGTGGAGCAAAATGGCTGAACATATTATCAGCAAAATAAACTCGAAGGCATATCTTATTAGAACTATACGGCAAATCTTCCGAGTAAAAGGCTGTGGTCCTTATGTCTGCTGAATAAAGCGTTCTAACATCTAGTATTTGGTGTGGATGGAAATGTCTATTAGTCACTTAGTAATTAGTTAGTAGTAATTAGTCAATGTAATCAATTTGTTGATTGATGGCCCCTGGTGTTTACGAATGTGAATTTATACTAATGTTTACGATCAAACAACGTATCACTGTCAAAGCGAATAATATGTTTGGGAGTCCTGTTGGTGTTTGCAGGGACCGGTACGAATTTATGGACATGTAATGTTCTGAGACCACGTTTGCATCTTTAATCTTTACATTCATAATCTCGGGGCTGTTTTTCCGGGAAATCGCGACGTGATCTTTTGGAACTCGTCGATGGTGTCGACAGAATCTGTATTATTTTATTTTTATTATTGACGAAAATGGTAACGGCATCTAATCAATTAACTTTTAACGTGTCTCTTACTGCGGCCGTGTCTGAAGAATCAAAGGTCCCAATGAATGAAAGGTCTAAAAAGGTTTGCCTTTTTTGATTCTATACAGGTGATTCCTGAAGAAACCATGTCCGGTTAAGACCTATGTGACGTGAAATTTGGTTTCCCCATGAACTCGTGTTTCTCATCGCTCAACATCAGGGATTATGATCCCCGTCCATTGTCCCTTAGTTGTCAAATTCCATCTCCTTTGTCATTATTTGTAAAGCCATGCTCAGGCTCTACCTATCGCTCTCCGTGCTATCTTTGCTTATTTGTTTCCCATTGAAAAGTTCTTCTCATGCACCATTGCATGATGCTAAGGTTATTATATTTGCGATCGTATATTTTTCGTCGGATACCGGAGCTGCGTAAAGCATAGTGCTGCAGATAGAAGAACTCGCTAGCTTCTTCTAGGACCACCGACATTTTTTCCTCATCCCTGTTATTCAAACTGTCTCTCCTTTTGCTGCGGCCAATTTTAGCCGTTTTTCGTCCATCCAATTGCCAACTTATACAATGGCTCTGTTATTTAGTTAGCCCTGAGCAGTAACCCTCTTTCTGTTTTTCCCTTCACTACCAGTGCCAAGTCATCGGAAAACCCCACTGTCTATACTGCTTCTGGTAGCTTAAGTCTGAGGACTTTTTTTGTATAGGTTGTTCCGCACGATTGGACCCAGCACCGAAACCTTGTGGGACCCAAAGGCAGACGTCGAGCTCCTATGTCTTGCTGCATGCTTGTAGAACAAGTTTTCTGTTGTGCCGAAAACTCCATATCAGTCGTAGTATGTACGGTGGCATGCGTCTTGTTAGCTCATCCAGGATGTTTTGCCATGCGGCTAAGTTGAACGCATTTTTGAGGATAGACAAGACTAGGCGGACAAAACTATACATGGAAGACTAGGTAGACTAGACTAGATGGGCAAGAAAATCAGATAAAATTAGAGAGACAAATTTAGACAAGTCAAACAAGTCAGAAAAGACTAGAGAGACAAGATTGGACAGACAAGACTACACAGACAACTCTAGACAGGCAAGAACAGACAGGAGAAAATAGACAGGAAAGATAGCAAGTACAAGACTAGGCATGCAAAAATATTTGAACAAACTAGACAAATAGTACTTTACTGACAAGACTGGAGAGACAAGACTGGACGGACAAGATTGGAGAGTTAATACTGGAGAAATAATATTGGACAGACAAGACTTCATAGCCAAGACTAAATTGACAGAATTGGACTGACAAGAGTGGACAAACAAAACTAGATGGACAAGACTGGACAGATACGATTGAACAGACAACACTGGGCAGAACAGACATTACTGAATAGACAAGACTGGACAGATAAGATTCGACGTAAGAATAGACATACTAGACAGGACCGACAAGACAGAACAGACAAGAGAGGACTGAAAAGACAAGACAGACAAGACAGGACAGACAAGACAAGACAAGACAAGACAGACAAGACAGGACATACAAGACAGGACAGACAAGACAGGACGAACAAGGCAGGACAGACAATACAGGACAGACAAGACAGGACAGACAAGACAGGACAGAGAAGACAGGACAGGCAAGACAGGACAGAAAAGACTGAATAGACAGGATTGGAGAGTCAAGACTGAATAGACGGGATTGGAGAGTCAAGACTGAACAGACAATAGTGGACAGACTGGAATTACAAGACTTGACAAACAAATCTCGATCCAACAAAATTGGACATACACTTATGAACAGGCAAAATTGGGCACACAAAACTGAAAGGACAAGACTGGACCGACAATAGTGAACGGAAAAGATTAGACACAAAACACTGGACAAACAAGACTTGACAGAGAAGACTGGATACATTAGACTGGACACGCAAGACTTGATAGGCAAGTCTATGCAGAGGAGAATAGATGTACAATATTAGGTAAACATGACTAGATAATGAAGACTAGGCGAGCATGTAAGAAAGAATTGGAATGCATAGGTTGATCGTCGTAATATAGCCGTATATAGCTTTCTCCATTGCATAGAACGATCTGTCGAAATGCAACGGGGACGTTACATTCATTTAACGTCCCCGTTGCATTTCGAGAATATTGACTGTCTTGTCTGTTCTGTCATGTCTGTCCTGTCTTGTCTGTCCTGTCTTGTATATCCTGTCTCGTCTGTGCAATCTTGTCTGTCCTGTCTTGTCTGTTCTGTCCTGTCTGTCCTGTCATCTTTGTCCTGTCTTGTCTGTCCTGTCTTGTCTGTCCTGTCATGTCTGTCCTGTCTTATCTGTCCTTTCTTGTCTGTCCTGTCTTGTCTGTCCTGTCTTGTCTGTCCTGTCTTGTATGTCTTGTCTTGTCTGTACTGTCTTGTCTGTCCTGTCTTGTCTGTCTTGTCTGTTATGTCTTGTCTGTCCTGTCTTGTCTGTCCTGTCCTGTCTGTCCTGTCCTGTCTGTCCTGTCTGTCCTGTCTGTCCTGTCCTGTCTGTCCTGTCCTGTCTGTCCTGTCTTGTCTGTCCTGTCTTGTCTGTCCTGTCTTGCCTGTCCTGTCTTGTCTGTCCTGTCTAGTCTGTCCATTCTAACGTCTCCAGTCTTGTCTGTCCAGTCTTATCTGTCGTGTCTTTTCAGTCCTCTCTTGTCTGTTCTGTCTTGTCGGTCCAGTCTAGTCTGTCCATTCTTCAAACACGGCAGAGTCGGCCGCAATGACTGTTATTATGATTAACCAATGAATAAAATAAACAATTCTAAAGTTAGTGTGTTGTATATTGAAGGTTTACAGACATATTACCTACTGAAAATAATTTATAACGTTGTTTATTAATTCCGATTCCATTTCTAATTTTAAAGATCGCAAAAAGGCAAACCTTGCGTTATAAGTCTTGTGAGAATATGTAATGAGTGTGGTAATGTATGTAAATAAATTAGTTAATAGGGAAAAGATAGAAGTTGGAGGCAGCTTTAATTCCTCAAAAGCAATTAGTATTCGAGAATAGTTAAGTTCAGCTTTAAGTACACATATAAGCAATTATCAACATTAGTTTAAGCGCAGAGATTAAACATAACTAAAATTTCAATAGCGTAACAGCAGTGTGTCGCTTTTGTGGTTGGCCTTATATTCCCCCATTCCGTCTTGCCAACTTCGAAACGATGTCACCAGATATCGTAATGAGAATAATGCATGCATAATACCCCATCTTATCCGCGATGCGATCTTACTCGGGTCCTGCTTCCTTCTCCTTATCGTTTCCTCGTCTCAGTCGTTCTCCAGACTAAGCCGCCGGCCGTCCCACTCCAATCCGACCAACTTGCCAACTTGTCATACGCACTTGCAGACTATTCTATTACTTTATGCCCGGCTTTATTAGAACACTCAAGCTTTGTACATATTCGTTCATTATTATAATGCCAACTACTCCGGCCCGCTTTATTGTCAACTCGAGCTAATATACACTGGAAATTACTTGTTAACTTGTCTCTCATTCTTTATGCTCACTTAATTGTTTTTAGATAAAATTTCAAAACATAAATTTCATTTTTATTTTTGAAATAAATAATTGTATGCATTCATACGATAATATTATAGATCGTATAATATTGTGTCTTCTTGATCTCTTGAAACTTTCAGATTTCAATTCTTTTTTTACGATTCCTTCCACCTCTGTTATTCCCGGAAAATGTGCATATTTCATGTCAAGAAGGTCGCTTCTACACCGAAATATACGACAAACGAGCGGCTACGTGACCTAAGTCCATCGCGGTAACAAATTGAACACGTTCAAACGTATATATTTTATCATCCGTTTGATTTAGACAAATCCCATCATAACACATTTACATCAAAACCAACTATTTCAAATAGCCTACAAACTACCTTAAATAAATTTATTTAGATTTAAACTGAATATAATAGAAATTCCCAAATCCAATATTGTCGAATAAAAATAAACTTTGTGGTGTTATGATTTATATTTACAGGATTTTGGGTGCGAGATCGCTGGATTATTTTGGTCGCGAGGGTGTGAAACGGCATCTGTATTATAACTCAATATAATAACCCTTTTATAAGCGCATTCCGCTGGAAAGCGGCGCCATTTGTGACACGTCCCGATTCTCTCGCCGAAATATTACGCAGGAAGCCCTAATTATATATACAAGGTACAAATACTCGCCCGATTAACTTCATCGAATAAATTTAATGAAATCATCTAACCGACTTTGCAAAGCTACGCAGAGAAGGTTTACAGAATCGTTAGATTAACAATGACGATTTAATTAAATTAAGTTAACATTCAAATTCCAATTTCTTTCCTCTATTAACGGTGTTAGGTGCGTGTACCAGTTTAATAAACAATTTATATAGGAAATGTAAATGGAGTACTTAGTAATAAGTTTAATAAAATAAATATTTTATGAAATTTAAACGCGCGATTATGTAAAGTAAACGGTCATGCAACTTGCCTCGATAATTTAATATTCACTGAGTTCCTATATTATTAATTTGAAATTTAAGATACGGACAACATTTTACATTTTGTGGGGACATTTGCATATATTAAGACGGGAATAAGACGCGCGTAAATCTTAACGGAGAAAACATCAAGTTTCACTGCAAGGTGGTTGGTGTATAATAGAGCTATAAGTCCTGAGATCGATACTAATAGGCCATTGTTCCAAGTGATGTATAACATGTCGTATCATTACAGTCTACATCGATACACTTGTTGAAGTTCACTTATTAAACTTGTTAAATATTCCATTAAAACATATTAACTCACACAATAACCGAATGGGTTTTGTTAATTAAAGTTTGAATCGGATTAATTTTGATTAATAAGCTTGGAGAGTTACAACGAAAAACCGATGTTTTTAACCAGAATTTTTCAAACCAAAAGAAGCACATGCCTAATTTATATCAAGATAAGTAGAGCGTCTATATATCAACCTGTGTACATCATAAGATTTTAGTACCCATTGTTACATGATAATTATTTTTCGGTGGTGGGACGACACTTTGAATTAACATGAATTGTTTATGGATTATTATTTTATATTTCTAGAAAGTTTCGTAAGATTTTATTAAAAATATTGCGTTTGAGGTTTATCGTTTAAAACATAAAGATATCTTCGTCATAGCTGGAGAAAGCTATTGTGTACACATTTCGTAATACCAAGAGTGGATTAAAGCACCTTGTGTAGAAATGTGTAAACAGTAAATTCTTTCGTACAGCTTGTACTAAAATGGTAGGTTGTTTTGTAGATTTTAAATGCAATACAATTCTTCAAATAATTTGTTTTATAGATTCAAAGATAGACTAGACAGACAAGACTAGACAGACAATACTAGACAGACAAGACTAGACAGACACGACTAGACAGACAAGAGTAGAAGACAAGATTTTCCACTTTGGCTTTTAATATGCAAAATTTAAAAAATAGCTTTTTTCTTGTATTATCTTCTAGATAAAACAAGAGCCCCCGTGCATGTCTTAACGAAAGATAAGGCGGCAGGTTTCAAAACCGGTGGCTACAGAGCATCTCGAAGTTACGTACTTTTGACGTTTGTATGACGCGTGAATCCGCTGCGAAAAACGTTCTTTGCTTAAAGTACTGCTAATTTTTTGCTTGTGTGTGCAATATCAAATCTGCTCAATGCAAGGTAATGCTAAAGGTATGTAGAATATTTGAATATTTTTCACATAATTAAATAATAGTTTATGCTCATTCACTGGCTAACAGAAAATTCGAAAATCGAAGAAATCGAGAGGTCGATCATCCACAGACTTCAATAAGATCAGCGATCCTTCCAAAAGACGGAAGACCCATAACCTGCGCGAAAATTTCAGCACGGACGAGTTGGCCTTCGCTACGCAAAGAAGTCTCGCTCATCAGGAGATGGAGAAGATGCATCTATATTGATGGATATCACTACCAAATCTCCTACTAGAGCAGCTAAAAATAAGTCAGCTTACGAAACTGCTAAAATCCTACGCCCACCTGAAATGTCAGGCGTTACTTGATGTTATAAAAGCCAAATTGACTAAACAACAATATGAAGACATAAGAAGTTCTTTAAAAAGGCAAAAAAATTCGAGGTGGATCCACCATTTTGTTTTTAAAAATCCAGATAACTGATTCGTAATCAACGACCTAAAAAACCCATTTGTAAAAATTTTGTAATAATTTGATGTTTTCTAAAAAATGTCCGCCATATTGGATGCGCCATTTTGTTTTTGAACATTGTGATAACAGTTTCGTGTTCAACGGCGTAAAAAACCGCGGTAACCAACATTTCAGATATATAGAAGGAGGTATTCTATTTTTGTCCACTTTTTCGGCAATACAGTCCACTGTGCGCCGCCTCCAGTTTTGTAGGGCCGTTTACGCAAAAACCTCCATTTTCAGGGGGTTTGACCCTCTGGAGGGACACGGTAAGACGGAGGACGAAACTTGAGGCGTTAACGTGCGGACGGACATTTGCAGTTAAAGCATCGAAGACGCGCGGTTAGAAAGCCTAAGAACTTCCGCGCCCGCGGTATAATTAAGCCAAATTTACTCTTTTCAAAAACCAATGTGGTGCGGTTCCCCGGGTGAAATTTGGGAAACGCCACACATCAGTCGTCTCATAATTGAACGGAATTTCCGATTCCGTCCTGACCTGGCACTTTCGGCCGAAAGCTTCCCAACACTAACCCCAAAAGTTTGTAACAAAAAATTTACCACTTTTTCGGAGACCACGACCAACGATTCCTGTAGAAAATTTATAGAGACGCATCCTGACACCACTCTCGTCGCTCTGCGACATTTATCGGCGACGTTATTCACACTTTACTGCGAATCCGGGGCGTCCGACTAAAATGCCGCCTCTGGCGGCGGCCGCGGTCTTAGAAGATCCGCGCATCAGATTCTCATATCCAAACGACGGGCAGACGACTCCACGTGCAGATTTCCGGTGACACGTTCGGTTTGCGTTAGTTAGGCGTCTAAGATTGACACTTTTTAGGGTTCCGTAGCGAAAACGGAACCCTTATAGGATCACTTTGTTGTCCGTCTGTCGGTTTGTATGTCTGTCTGTCCGTCTGTCCGTCCGTCTGTCTGTCTGTCTGTCAAGACCATTTTTCTCAGGAACGCGTAGAGGTAACAAGTTGAAATTTGTATGAAATATTGAGGTCTGCGGTCTCTTTCAGCTGTGAATAAATCAAACTTGTAAGTCAACGCAATCAAAAGATATGACCGTTTATGTCGCATATTTTGCGATTTCACAAGGGAATCAAAACCTATAGGGTACTTCCCGTTGACCTAGAATCATGAAATTTGGCAAGAAGCGGTGTCTTACAGCACATGTAAAGGGAAAAATCTGAAAAGCGTAAATATGTAGTGTAATTACAAGAAAAATGCGAATTTACTATTAGAAACTTATGAAAATACACTAATGTGTTGCGTGGTATTGTCAGGCACCAGAAGCATATGGGTTGCATACAGTTAGGTCCACCTAAACATACCTTACTTACAAGTTTGTACGGAACCCTTGGTGCGCGAGTCACACCTGTCACACCTGGTTTTCTGTACTTAAGAAATTTTAAGAAAAAATATCGAAAAGTGAAGTGACTGATAGTCGGGTGGGTTTGCAACGCCCCGGCATTCGGACCATGTTCGTGCGATGAAAACTGTGCGAGTTGTGGGCGAAAAAGTGAAAAAAGTTAAAAATTTCGCCTAGCCGCCCCCGGAGGCGGCTGGTCCGTGAAATTATTACAAAAAAAATACTTAAATCTTTTACAAATCCGTTGTTTAATAAATGTAATCGTTTAAAAATATATAAATATTTTTAATATAATTTTAAAAATTATCAATTTGTTTGCCCCCTTTTTAGTACAGTGACGGCTCGTTACTCTTTTAGTATAATTATATAGATTTGGCATAAGAGGAAAAGCGGGTACGTGGTTACAATCCTATCTAAAAAAACGGACACAATACGTACAAATACGTTCGAATTCGAATAAATCCGAGTGCTCAAAAATAGTGTCTAGCACAGGGGTCCCTCAAGGAAGCGTGGTAGCGCCGACGATATTTATCCTGTACTTGATTTTGACTCCCTGGAGGGGCGCTGGACGGAGGACGAAACTTGAGGATGCGTAACGTGTGGACGGACATTTGCAGTTGAAGCATCTAAGACGCTCGGTTAAAACACCGACGAACCTCTGGCGGTATAATTAAGCCAAATTTTCCGTGTTTGCAATCGTACGTGGTTACAATCCTATCTAAAAAAAAAAAAACTGACACAATACGTACAAATATGCTCGAATTCGAATAAATCCGAGTCTTCAAAAATAGTGTCTTGCAAATAGGTCCCTCAAGGAAGCGTGGTAGCGCCTACGCTATTTATCCTGTAATTTATTTTGACCCCCTGGAGGGGCGCGGCAGGGCGGAGGACAAAACTTGAGGATGCGTAACGTGTAGACGGATATTTGCAGTTGAAGCATCTAAGACGCGCGGTTAAAACACCGAAGAACTGCCGCCTCTGGCGGTATAATTTAGCCAAATTTGCCGTGTTTGCAATCGTACGTGGTTACAAGCCTTTCTAAAAAAACAGACAGAATACGTACAAATATGCTCGAATTCGTATAAATCCGAGTCTTCAAAAAGAGTGTCCGGCACAGGGGTCCCTCAAGGAAGCGTATAAGCGCCGACGCTATTTATCCTATACTTGCTTGACTTAGTCCCTTAGACAAAAAGTTTCTTCAGTTTCAGTTTTTTAATCTCAAGAACTAATTTACAAGAATCATTGCAAGAGGCAAATATGCTTCTACATGACTAAATCGGTTCTTTGCAAACAGACTACACCTTAATATGGATAAAACGGAAACTATCATATTTCAAATGAAGGGAAATGAATATGTCAGGAATATATCTATTGAAACTGATAAACTTATATTAAAAAGATTTAATTTCACAAAATTCCCAAGAATCAGTATTGAACAACACCTATCATGGAATATGACAATTGATAGCATCTGCAGATCACTCAACAAAAAGGTATTTTGTTTGAGACATACCTAACCTAAACCTAAACTTAACAGACAAAAAACATACAAAACCTAAACCTAACCTGAGGAAACTTCTAATAATCCAGAAACGGCTAAACTATTATTATGTAGAAATACAGTCTGCTCTGTTCCATGCAACTACCAAAAGTGCTAAAAGCACAAAAAGAAATATTCGTGCCATGCTGGGCCTTCCTCGTGCTGACTCCACTTCGCAGAACTAAACCTGTTCACGGTTCTAAGATTGTATACGTTACGGTAAAAGTAAGTAGTTTGGAAAATGTACCTGCTTACCTATTTCCTGGCATATATACACATATACCTTCTTGGTTAGTAAATGTAAGTTCAACTTACATTTACCAACTATTTCCAGCAAATTTGTACATACACCTAGGTGTTACTCCATATACAGTCGTACTATTGTAGGCGATAAGTCGTGCCTACTCCCAAAGTGCTTACTAGATACCAAGTACTTGAACAAATAGTTGATAGCGAAATCTAGGATGAATCGTCTATACTGTCCCATGATTGTGATGGTAACAATAAGCGAGTGTCGTTACATATTTCAAATTTCAAACTGCTTAACCTGTTGGATGTGGATGTGGATGTTGGCAAATGTATAGAGGTTTAAGTTAACACACAAATCGCACGAGCTGTCAAACAAGATTTTTAAAAACAATTCATATTTAATTTTTTGGGCGTGATTAGGGCTCATAAATAATGAATTTCGAATTACAATAAAAAAATATTATTTATTGTACACGCGGATAAAATTAAGGTGTAACTGTAAAAAAAACTGTTCAAAATGTATTAATTGTTTTTATGTATAACAAAATAATGCAAATTATTACTAATACATTTTAACCTTAATATACAAGTACGTTTTATTTCTATTTATTATTTTCAACTTTTACCTATATACGTTGGAAAATGTGTACTTTTACCGGTAAAAGTAGATATAGGAAGCTGATCTCAAATATAAACTCATTTAACTATCAAATTGGTAATTGTATACATATACCGGTAAATGTTTACATTTGCCGATTTTGTACTTTTACCGTAACATATATACTGGAAACAACCAGCTATATACAAATACTATATGATCAAAAATGTGGATAAACACAAATGTAATATTAGAACTCGTCTTAAATTATGCATCCCTCAAACAAAGACTACCACATGCAGCAAATCTCCCGAAGTATTTGGCATTTGTATAATTTGCTTCTATTAGTTATCACCGAGGAACATAATATTCAGGTAAACTTTGAGAAACATCCTTGTGGCGTAGTCCCCATACACAATTGAAGACTATCTCGATTTATGTAGTATCATTTAACTTGTATATAATCAACATGTATTGTTATTTATATATTGTTGAGTTTGAAGATTTTAATAATATTAAATAGTAACATTTGTATCTTTTCTTCAAAGATTATAATTTCTAGGAAATCATTGTATACATATCCGGATTTTTTTGGGAAAATTACAGGGTTATATAGAACCCAAAAACTTTCTTAATGTAATTCAATGTCAGTTCTGGTGTTTGCCAGTGAAGTAGCTGTTTTTAAGAAATGTTTTTTTTTATAAAAAGATACTAAAGATGTCAACTTTATTGACGGTATGAATACAATGATTTCCTAGAAATTATAATCTTTGAAGAAAAGATACAAATGTTACTATTTAATAATATGTATTGTTGTATTTGAGGTTTTCGCGGATGGAAACATGTGTTGATTTGTTTTCTCGGAAATTCCGTGATGATGTTGAGGGTTGGCTCTGAAAAGAACCGGATCCATGACGTTTCGGACGCACATATCTCTTAAAAATGGCGAATCTTACTTCGCCGAAACGTCGAGAATCCGGTTCTTTTCAGAGCCAACCCTCAACATCAACGCGGAATTCCCGGAGAAAACAAATCAACACATGCTTCCATCTGCGAAAACCTCAAATAAAACAATACATATTGTTTATATACAAGTTAAATGTTACTAAATAAATCGAGATAGTCTTCAGTGACTTGTGTATAGGAACTTCGCCTACAAATGCCAAATACTTTTGGAGATTTGCTGCATGCGGTACTCTTTGTTTGAGGGATTCTTAATTTAAGACGAGTTCTAATATTATATTTGTGTTTAACCACATTTTTGGCCATACGGTATTTGTGTATAGCTGGTTGTTTCTAGTATATACAATCTTAGAGCCGTAAACAGGTTTAGTTCTGCGAAGTGGAGTCTGCATGAGGCAAATGTAGGAAGGCCCAGTATAGCACAAATATTTCACTTTTAGCAAAAATCAACCCAATATGTATTGCTTATATACGTCAAACTGACCAATAAATAAATTTGAATTGGAATTTCACTAGGCTTGCTAAATTTCTGATGTGTCTACTAGAAATTTAGCAACTTGGTTTTTAACAAATCGAAAATAAAAGAATTATAGCAAATTGAGTTATCAAAGTGTGTCGATATATTTGGAAATGAAGTTTTATTAGTTGTAATGAGAACGAATATATTTTTGTTTTTCCTCCGATCTTTGCGATTCGATGACAAAACAACTCCAATTGACAGTAAAACTTGCGCAGATTCCGGAATTTTTGTGGTGAATTGTCGTGAAAGTTAGTCACTTGGGGAACAAATAACTATAGACGAGAAACTTGAACCCTACCCGGGAAGGATTCGTCCATCTCGTTATTTATTTTATTTTAGCGCTTGACCACACCAAGTTATTTATTCTAATATTGAAAATATGAACACAATAATAATAATAAATCCAGTGCTTAACATAAAAAAAACATGTTTTGTTAGTTAAGGCTATCGTTAGAAATGCGGTGTATACTGAAAGTTAAACTAAATTACATATTGATTTATATTATCGTAATCTGTATACAATTCTGCGTGTTTTGATATACAGTATGTAAAAATCGGAGAGGTACCGAAAATCGCGATATTTTATATCGCGTATTCTTCGAATTAGGGAATTTTGACATGTCGTGGATATTAACATATGATACATCAAAAGACGCGAAATTTTGTATAGAACACACAATTGATGATTTGTTTCGGTTTTTGTTACGCATAAACCTAAAATAAGCGATTTCAAAAACGTTAAGGTTTGAAAACTGTGTACTTTTTTTAAATATTCTGACTTATCGCAACTAAGTTGCATAATGATTTATATTAGCGTAATCTGTGTAAAATTCTGCGTGTTTTGATATACAATATGTAAAAATCGGAGAGGTGCCGAAAATCACGATTTTTTCCCAGCAATTTTCGAATTAGGGAATTTTTACATATCGTGGAAATTAATATATGATACATCAAAAGACGCCAAATTTTGTATAGACCACCGAATTGATGATTTGTTCCGGTTTTGGTGACGCATAAACCTAAAATAAGCGATTTCAAAAACGTTAAGGTTTGAAAATGGTGTACTTTTTTAAAGATTTTCTGACTTTTGGCAAATTAAATTGCATAATGATTTGCATTAGCGTAATCTGTATAAAATTCTGCGTGTTTTGATATAAATATGTAAAAATCGGAGGTGTCGAAAATCCCGTTTTCAAACCCTTCTTCGAAATCGCGAATTTTGATTGTTGAGATTTTTTGAATCTCGTGGATATTAACATATAATACATCAAAAGACGCGAAATTTTGTGTAGAACAAACAACTAAAAATCATTTTCTGCTTTGGTGAAACGTAAGTCTGAAATTAACGGTTGTAAACACGCACAAAATAACGTACTTTCGGATTTTTGGGCGAAACTTTGTTCAAAATAATCTAAGTTGACTGAATCTTTTTCTAAATCATTCTAAATTAATTGCAGATTAAAGGTATTTATGATACTTGCACTGGCAAGGAAAATAAACCTTTCACATTCTCTATAAAGCAATTCGATGGATTTTTAAGAGACTTTTGAGAATTTTGATCTCGCGGGCCAGATCCGCCCTTCAGTTTAATTTTATCCGGCCCTCCTAACAATTTTCAAATCTTATTAAACCTGGATATTAAACCTCTTATTAAACGAGTCTGTAGACTTCGTCTCAGTGTAGGTTAAGCAGTTTGAACTTTGAAATACGTAACGACACTCGCGTATTGTTACCATCACAATCATGGGACAGTATAGAAGATTCATCCCAGAGTTCACTTATCCCGACTTATTGCCTACAATAGTACAACTTGTATATGGAGTCATCAAACCATTTACATTTCATGTTTCAATTTGCCTTTTAAATTGTAATTATAAATATTACTCAAATGTCAGCTATCGGCTGTCAGATCTGCAAATGGGCATTATTTTTTAAATAATTATTTTCTACCTCTTTAAATTGGATTTTTGGAAAATGGTAATACACCTGTTTCTTCATTTTTAAAGAAGAATTTAAATACCAATTTCGACATCTCTAACATCTGCAATTTTTGAAATATAAGTAACTGGGAAAGAATGTGTGAAATATGTTGTTTGCAATTCGTAAACGATTTGTAAAGTTCATGTTAAATAGATAAATAGAAAAAAAAATACGACCTTAGATTGCCTCAAATTGCCTTATCGTCCATGTAAGTAACTTTCTAGGGCCATTGTTTCAGTTGATGATTGCATTTTTTTAAACTAAAACTAGAGCTTGTAATAGAGCTTGAACTAGTAGTGTGTCCTTAGTAATAAAAGTAATAAAATAAAAGAATAATAGCAGTTTATGATACAAGTGTGTGAAGAAGGTTATTGCACAAAAGCCTTTCACACACGTGTGTAATACATTATTTTATCCACGAAGCATATTAAAATACTGTTGAATCTACAAAAAAAAATTATTATTTCTTACCGATAATATTGTAAAAATGGTAATTTTGACAGACAACATACTTCAAATCACTGACACAATGAAGTTAGAACGTTCTGCGCTTCCGTGGAAAAAAATTCGGGTAACGTAAAGAATACGGGATTGTTTTGAAACTTAGTCAAAAAGCATATATTAAGCTTCTAAATTGTCTACGTTGGTTTAATAAATATTCGTATTTTTGTTGAAAATAATTGTTGACATTTTCACACAGATTATTGACAGATAGTAGATGCGAACGCAACTAATTCGACGTTTCAGGTTTATTATTTTTGATTGATTCAACGGTCCTTGCCATATTGTAAACAAATACATCAAAGAAATCAAATAAGAGATCCCGACTAAACAATTTAAAAATTACTTGAATGTACCTTGCTACATTGTCCTGAATTAAATGGAGTTCGCGCTGCTGCGCGTATGTGGTCTTAATTTACCTAATTTACCGGGGTTAAACCAACGGTACTTGCCACATTGTTCTATGTTGGATCGAGAGTTCGCGCTGCCCCGGTTAGATTAGGTTGCCCGCCGCGTAGCGGACAGATAAATTAAGACAACATACGCGGGACAGCGCGAATTCTCGATCTAATATAGAATAATGTGGCAAGGACCGTTGGTTTAACCCCGGTTGGATTAGGTTGCCCGTCGCGAAGCGTACAGATAAAACAAGACAACATACGCGCGGTAGCGTGAATTCTCGATCCAATATAGAACAATGTGGCAAGGAGAGTTGGTTCCACCCCGGCTAGATTAGGTTGCCCGCCGCGAAGCGGACAGATAAAACAAGACAACATACGCGCGGAAGCGCGAATTCTCGATCCATTATACCTGACAAGGACCGTTGGTTTAACCCCCGTTAAATTAGGTTGCCCGTCGCAAAGCGGGCAGATAAATCAAATTAACATACGCGTGGACATCAAGACAACTACAATGTGCATGCAATTTCTGTGGGGGTGGCGTTAATACGTAAGTACAGCTTTTTTAATATCTTTAACAACATTGCAATATATCCTAAATGTTTTATTTTAGGATTCACGAGTTCCTTAAAACGGAAATTAGGTATTAAGGGTTTTTCTGCATTTTTTTTTTAAGTTCCAATTCCAAAATTAAGTACAAATTAAGTTTCCAATTACATATTTGTATTGTTTCCTGTTAAAATTGTAATGTTTCCTTTTTCTTTATTGTCAACCAAACTTTTGATTAAAATTCGCTATTCTAAAAAAAGTATTGATATTTTGATATGTATAAGGGATAATATTTTTCTTTAAAAAGAATAATAAACGTGGCAACGTCGAGTTAGTTGCGTTTGCATCTTCTGTCCTTCATCTTGAAAATGTCAACAATTATTTTCGACAAAAACACGAATATTTATTGAACCAACGTAGACAAAGTATGAGCTTAATTTTATGCTTTCGGATCTTAGTTTAAGAGTGCCAAAGACGATTAACAATAGTTACACCAGGTAAAAAATCCGCAACATTAAATTTCAAAACAATCCCGTATTCTTTACCTTAGCCAAAATTTCTGACTAGCAAAACCACAGTGACGGGAACCCTATTTGGTCATTGTCGATGTAATGTAGGTAAATCTTGATTTAATATAGATTAGCTTATGGTTAGGTTAAGTTATATTAGAGCCAGATAAATCCAGACTGAAAGGCCGAGACTTCTTGATTCAAAATAAGAAAAATTAATTCAATTTTGATTTACGTCAGAAAATATATTTTCACTACGTCTATGTTTTTTGTTTAGTGACGCAACTTGTTGCCATAGTAACAACATAAATCGTTTAAAGAGTATATTGTTTTAGCCTTAAGTATATGAAACGACATTTTAAATTATTTGAATAAAACTAATTTTCTGATTTTTTTCTGATCATGTGATCACATGAAACAAATCACAAAATTAGTTTTAATCAAATAATTTAGAAATCGTTAAATAATGAAACTCCATTTGATTTGCATTGGACTTTTACGCACGATTTGGATACTTTTACATACGATTATAATATTTGCATCCTTCACATACAATAATGTATTTATTAATGTGTTAATTTTGTTAATTTTTTAATTTATTTAATTAATGTGTTAATGTGTGAGAGTATATAATCATTTGGTAGGTTAGAAAGTATATTATCATTTGGTAGGTTAAAATGCTGTATGTTATTTTAATGATGTGAGGGAAAAGAGAATTTGCGAATTTAAATTAAATCTACCGAAAAAGAAAAAAATATATCATGTGTTAGCCGCCCCGAAAAATACGGCAAATGCAAATTAAAGAGAGCGCGTAACTCTGGCGTTTCAGTGAAATCTTTGTGAAGTTGCAATTTCCATTTCTTTGTTGTTGTGTTTATTTATTTTTTCGGAGAGTGGGGCAGCGATTCAAAGGGAAACAAATCTTAATGATTTGTTGCGGCGAAAGAGAGACTCATTTACATTAAACTTTGCAATCCATCTGCGAATTATTAATATCACCAGAGCAAGTAATTGTTTGTAAAAGAATATTATTTATCACGTAACGATCGGTAATCGTTCGTCGTGTTTGCTTTATAGGGTTCAATCTATATGTAAATGGTATGGCTTTGGGAAATTGTTAATGTAACAGCGGGAATTAGTTGAGTTTGCGGCGATTAATGATAGAAACATTAATTTAATTGTGCCCCCAAAGTCACAGAGATTTTCTCGGGGAAAACGCGGATTAATCTTTGCTGAAAGTAATGCCAACCCGCCTATTTTAACCGGAGAAACTAGAGTCCGTTTTTGCCGGATTTCTTGTTTGTCATTCCGGCTACAGCAGTCGTCTAACAAGGCTAATAGGGTTTATACTTTGTCTCTATAGTTTAGTTAAGAAGGTTTACTGTAATTTAACAAAGTTGCGGATTCATTTACTAATTATTCATTAAATTCGCAAAAAAATTGAATGTTGAGATGGATTGAATGTTTGGACGCATCACAAGCGCTGATAGAATCACAATTGAAATTAATAAAGGCCGACTTATAAATATTCAAAATGTAAATGAATGTTTGTAAATTTAATTTGCGGATGTCCCCTCCGTCGTTTACCTAGGCGTCGTGTTGTTTAATTAATTTTCGGCGCGTGCATTTTTTCGTTTTGGGAAAATTTCTAATGGCCATTATCAATCAATCGAATATTTGCCCCCCGAACTAATTAAATATGTAACGCGCGCATTTGCATCACGGCTGTTATACAAATGCACGATACACCTCATGAATACCAAATCCGATATTAAACGCGACGTTTGTGCCCACTAAATTAAATTCGTTTTTTCATGTCATCTAAAGGCCCTAAACAAATTCCTAGTCCTAAATAAATGTTTCAGCTCGATAATTCCTCTAAAACAAGTCTCCCGATTTGTCGTAAATTTATAGTGTAATATGCTGGGTACACTATTCCGTTCATACTAGGTATATCAAATATAATAATTTAAATCAAATATTACATATAGGGTATTTCAGTAAGCGCTTCCTTTCTTTGAATTTAAATAAAAAAAGTGTGTGTGGGATATCATCGAAATTTTTTATTTGTTTGAAAGGCCTACCGATACCATTATCTATGGAATATCTCTCTCTAGTCGTTTACTTCATGGTTGAAGTGATCCCATGCTGGCGTTTTATTATGTCATAGCGGAGTTAGCGATCTTCCTTCATTTACCCCTGTCTGCCGCCGTTCTTATATTTTCTAGTAGTGGGGTCCCATGGTGATCTCTTCCACCATCCTCGAGGTCGTGCACAGATTGTCACACGTTCCACGATTGACGTGTCCAAAATATTTAAGTATTTGTCGATTGATAATGGTTGATAGTCTTATGTCAATGTCGAGTTCTTTTGGTATTGATGCATTAGTTCTACGCGCTGTCCAAAGAATCCTTAGTAGCCTTCTCTCTCCACGTCCACATCTCGCAAACGTCTATTTCCTGCCGATCTGCTCCTTTCAGAGACCATGCCTCGGCTGCGTATAGTGCAATTGGAAACACCAGTGTGTTCACGAGCCTTCGTTTTTGTTTCTTTCGTGATGTGGTCATCTTTCCATACTTTGGTTAGTTTTGTTGCGTAGCTGTTTTCTCAAGAGTTATGCGTCTTCTAATTTCTGTGGACGTATTGCTGTCGCTATTTATGCAGGAGCCTAGATAAAATATGTTGTCAACGTATTCTACGTTCATCAGCATTGTTTTTTGGTGATTTAGGTAGTTTTAGTTCGGTCATTTCTTCTTCGTTTTGTGCGATGCTTGTAGTATCGCCGGTAAACCGTAAGTTGGTCATTCTCCTACCGCCAATGACTATTCCGCCTCTCCAGTTCTGCAGAGCTTCTTTTAGTATAAACTTGTATATGTGGAATAGTAAGGGTGATAGTACGCATCCTTGCCGAACTCCTCGTCCTATCCTAAAGAGTTTCTTCCCTCGAACCTGATGATTCCTTTGCTGTTCACATATAAAGTTTTTAGCAGAGCGATCAGGTTGGGAGTGGTTCTCATGTCTAAGAGGGCAATACATAATTGCCAGTTTACACCGTTTAACGCTTTGCTATAGTCCAGGGGTCGGCAAAGTGTGGCTCGCGAGCTACATGTGGCTCTTTTGGTGTGAGTTTATAGCTCTTCAGAAACATATCGAAACAAAAAATCTCAAAAAGAATAAACAGCCCCAAATAACCTGCCCCTTTTCGGAAGTCTTAGGACCGCCGGCGCCGGCACCGCCGCCAAGTTCTTAACTCACAGTCAATCTTTTTCACAATTTTAACAATAAACCAGATATTGTGAAAAAAATCAAAAGCTTACCATTGTATGCCAAAACTACAACAGATAGGACAAGAAAAGGTCATCAGTCAAAAGTCAAAAGCCAAAACAGTCAAAAGTTAAATGCATGCCAACAAGTTAAATTAGCATCAGTCATAAAAATAAAGACATAGACATAGCTAATAATAAAGACATAGCTCGCCATATATCATCAGTTGGTTCCAAAGATGAGGAGAAGATGTAGAAAAAACGAATGTTTGAATAAAAATCACATCGAACAGATGAAGCTAAAAGTATGGTGCGCAATAAAAAAGGATTCGTTACAATTTTAAAACAAAAAATTGATCATGACGTGTTATCTTTCCATTGCATAATTCATAAGAAAGCACTTTGGGGACAAACATTTCCAGAAGATATGGGTAAAGTTATGGATGTGGTCAGGGTCGGACAGGCTGGAAGGGCCTGGGCGCCTCCCCATAAACCCGGGGCGCGGTACGGGATATTGATAATTGTAAGTTCTGGATATAAAGGAATGATAATATAATTCACTGTCATTTTGACAGTTTTTATCAGCTCATCGTCATTTTGGACAGTAATTAGCATTTTTGATAGTTATTATTAATTTTGAGAGTTATTACAATGTTATTTGACATTTATAAACTATTTTACGATTTTTACCACTTTTGACAGATTTAAATTATAAATGTAGCTTTAATGATTAAGAATAACTGATTAGACAAATACACATAATTATCCAAAGATGCAAAGAATGTTGTTGCCATTTATGACAAGTTTTGGGAATATAAGTTTTCGATGAACTTAACGTAACGGGACGTGACGTATAACTCAAACACTTTCTTTTATACGCGCCTAATTACAATTGCTTCCTTATAATTGCTTGTACATATCAGAACTGAACGTAACTTAAAAGCTGCAAAAGTTTAAACTTCGCTTGCCGTTACGTTAGCTGATTGACATTACTCTTTTTGCCAAACAACGCATGAACGCCCATCAACAAATTCAAGAGTGACATTGTTATTGTGTTGTGATTGGTGGTATTGTCTTGTGATTTATATTGTGCAATAGCCAGCAACTACAATAGAAAGAAAAGAAAATGTCGATGGACCTTTCACAAATATACCGTTAGTTAAATTCACGCCAAATCAGTTTACGTCGCTTCGTGTCCAGTTACGTTAAGTTCATCGTAAACCCGGCATTAACCATCCAAAGTTCTGCATATAAAGGAATGATAATGTCATTTTTGACAGTTATTATCAGCTATTAACATTTTTATAGTAATTGCCATTTTTAACAGTTAATAAAATTTTTGACAATTATGAACTACTTTACTGTTATTAGCACTTTAGACAGATTACAATAATAAATGTAGCGGCAGGCCCCGCTAGCCAGACCAGCGGAGTCGCGCAGGGGGGTCATTCAGGGGAGTCGCGCAGGATAGGGCCCGGCTGGCAAACATCACCTCAACTATATAGCCAGTCCGACGCTGGATTTGGTAGTCAAAGCCAGCAATAATATTATAGCAAAGGCGCTTAATTACCGCCAAGTATGTAGAAAATTCAAAAATATGACTTTATGAAAAAAATTATCCGTGGCTCTTGATCCTGTTTAAAATCATTTTAAATACAAAATTGGCTCTTAAGTTTATAGAGTTTGCCGATACCCTGCTATAGTCGAGGCAACATAGATTTGTGGGGTTTGCAAATTTTCTGGATTTTTCAATAATTTGCCGCACAATCACGATCTGCTCTCGAGTGCCTTTACCAGCCGCGAATCCAGCTTGTTCCTGTGGAATTTGTAGGTCTAAGAAGCTTCTGAGTCCTTGTGGCAGAATTCTGAGCATGATCTTGCTTGGGTGGGAGACTAATGCGGCAGTTCTGTAATTATTGCATTTGCGGCTTGATTTTTTTTGTGCAGTGGAATGAAGATAGATGTATTCCAGTTAGTTGGCCATTGTTCTGAGTGCCATACCTTGTTGTAGCTGGACCAGAAGAGGTGGATGCCTTTTGGGGACAGCTGCTTCATCATCTTCCCCTGTACTTTTGTTGTACTTCAGCATGTTGATGGCTTGCTCTACTTCAGCTTTTAAAATGTCAGGTTCCTGTTCTACTTTTGTGATGGGTGGGAGACGAACTGTTTCCTGATGACCTTCGTCCGCGTAAAGGTCTTCACAGTACTTTCGCCATATCTTTACTACGTCGTCGATGTTGGTCATGGCTTTCCCATCTTTGTTTTCTATTTTCCACGATCTTGGTTTTAACTCTCTCTCTCGTGATTTCTTTGGAATAGATCGCGTGTTTCGTTCATGTTTGACAATCTTTCAATCTCCTTGCATGTTTTACGGAGGTGTTAGTTTTTGTCTCGTCGACATAGCCTTTGTATTTCGGGGCTTAAAATTCGATATTCTGTTCTTCGGTTTCCTAACTGCCTAATGGTTTTTCTTCTCTTCGCTACATTCCCGGTTTCGTCAGTCATCCATTGCTTGTTTTTAGCCTCTCTAGCACTCTCCCACAGGATCTGCTCTTTGGTTGTCAGCATGGTTGCTTTTATTCCATATCATCGTTCTTCGATCTGCATCTGACTTGTATGGAATATAACATCCTGGAAATGTCCGCCGCGACTTCGCTGACTCTGACTGAGACGCATATATAGACTACTTAAGGAAACCCCACAAGAATAAATCTAACGGGGTCAAATCGCACAATCTCAGTGGCCAGTTCACATCACCTCCATGTGAGATGACCTCAAATCCGCAAATCGCTCGTGCAGAATGTCCAATGTGGCAAGAACTGTGTGGCACGTAACGCCGTCCTGTTGAAACCACATGTCGTTGGTGTCCATATTATCAAATTCAGGCCAAAAGAAGTTCGTAATCATCGACCCATATCGTCGACGGTGATGACCTGGTTAACGCAACGTCGTTCTCGTAGGAGACGTCAGTCTCTTTGTTTTTCAAGAAATATGGACTGATGACCCAAAATTCACACCAAACAGTGACTTTTTCTTGATGAATTGTACGCTCTTGGGTCTCATGTGGATTTGTATTGTCCAAAATTCGACAATTTTGTTTATTGAATAGGAACGTCAAATACTATTCATTCCATTTCACAAACGCGCAGTCCAGGCCACCGCAGAACATCATGGCTCAAGAACCTTCGCCAATGGTTTGGACAAAGTACAAGATCCCTATTTCGAAAAGCTGCAGATAAAATTCAAATAATGAAATTGGTCGTCAACGCCCTTGGAGGGCATGACACATGAAGAAGAAGAAGAAGAATTTCACAAAAAAAATGGGTCTCATCGCTGAAGATGATTTTTCGATGAAAATTAGGGTCAGTTTCCAGCTGCTCCAGGGTCCATTCAGCGAACACACGTTGGCTATGGTCGTTTACCTTAAGCTTCTGGGTCGATAGAATTTTGTACGGGTACAGGTCAAAGTTATGACGGAAAATTCGCCAAGTTGTTGTCTGCGAAAAGCCGGGTTCTGGTGAGCGACGCGAAATCGACTGCCTCGGATTCCCCTGCACACTCTCACGGACAGCGGCGATGTTTTCGGCAGATCTTGCGTTTCGTTGTAGTACTGGTGTTGGTGTATTTTTGACTGAAGCAGTGGACTTTTAATTATTATTATTATTAATTTATGCACCACATTGTGAATAGTCCTCTCAGAAGTACGATTATGGCGACCGTAAACGGACACAACGCGCGGAATTATGCCCGAACTTTTTTGAACGATATATCCGTTCATGGTGATTTGGCAAAACAGACTGAATAAATGACAGCCAGTTCAACAGCTGTAGCTTCAGTATTATGGTCGCTACCAATTGTCAAAGTTCAGAAGTCCCTATTGGAGGACCCTATATATTACGATAATTTTATTTTGATTAACTACGTCGTGCGTGAATAACCTTAATGGGAATATTTTAAATATTTAATGAAATAATTAAATATTTATTTAATGTATTTTCAAGCCAAATACAGGTTACTCCTCACATAACGACCTATCTACTTAACGACTGCTCAGACTGTCTGGTCAAATTTTCTGTAGCAATTTCTTCATAAACCGATCCCGTTTTAGAATGAAATAAAACCGAAACGTCTAAAATGCACTTAATAATTCTACTTGGTTCAGTAATCAGTTTGTAATTAGATTGTATTTTTGAGTTATGTAATTCATTTTGTAAAATGCAAACTCGGATTAAAATAGACTTTACTCAATCATATACAGTTACTTCTCGTTCTTTTTCTTATAATGGAGCTAACAGTAGACTTCCGAGCAAAGCGGCTCTGGCGTCACTAACGCAGCGACACTGACGCTGGGCGCGTAAGTGTCGCTGCGCTCGAATTGCGCCTCATACGTTTCCATAGTACATAATACTATCGCTATGTTGCCGCGTCAGTGTCGCTGCGTTAGTGACGGCATAGCCGCTTTGCTCGGAAGTCTGCCTTAAGACATCAAGTTTGGTATTTCAAAATAAATAAAAATGAAATCAGTCCTCACTTATCGCCAAATTCGTTTAACGGCATAATAAAAAAAAAAACGGACCTCAGTCATTAAGTGAGAAAATGAATACATAAATATGTACTTGAATACATAAATATGCAATATGATTATTTAATACGTGTAATATATTTTAGGAATCTTGAAATGAGTTTATTTACTATATGAACATAAACTCGTTCCCTCCCTATTCCACACCTTTACTACGCGAAAATCCACCTTGAATTTCAAAGGCTTTTCGAGTTTTATATTCCTGCAGCCTCATAAACTATTAATATCAAAACAACCCGTCCAAGCTGCATAATTAAAACCCCATACTTTATTCAGAGCTTAATCATCCCTTAGCCAGCAACCTTTTTTTTGTCAGAGAGCAAAGACTGGATGGTTGCTAGCCATATTTCCGCACGAGAATGCAAATATATAATCCACCGTCAAGATATCAGTGTATTAAGTAAATATATAACCGAGATACACTGGTAGACAAAGGGTTTCATTAAAGATCTTAAAGCCCATCCACTTTACGGAATGCTGACGCCGCTAACCCGGACTATCTCGTATAATATCATTCCTGCACCGCCCTCATCCACTTGCAATTTACAAACTTACCCTTATTATATATTACGACAACAAAAATGAGTGCGTGTGACCTCTAAGCGCGGTTGCAGTGAAACTTCTTTGTATGAATCGAAAATTCTTTAATGAAGAAATTGTATCAACTGGTTAAAATGATAATAATATGCAAATTTTGACTAATAATTAAAAATATTAAGTTAAAATAAATATTAAAACAAATTTTATTATATTTTTGAAATTAAAAAAAAAATCGCATGATTGTATCTATAATGTAGTATGGTTTCACCAATATTAAATTATCATTTAAATCACTAACCGTTACCTGTCTTTCTACACAAATGTCAAATAAAAACCTAACCTAGCCAGCCATGCGTGAGGTGTTCAAGCTGATGTAAGTGTATTCCAATTTATAATTCAAAAAAGCAAAGCTGCACTGATGAGAAATAAATCGCGAAACGCGTCTGCAGATGGACATTCACTTAATTTAAATAAAAAGAAATGATGAATAGGAAGGTTGCGACTGTTACTACGTGGTAATTTATACTTACATTGAATTGAAAAATTCACTATGAAAAAGTGTGGTTAAAACATAGTGTTTTTTTCAATTCAATGTAGAAAAAAATGATCTTAAAAAACAATGTTATTTGTCTAGTGCTGTTAGTAGCATAAAAATGTACTGGGACTAGTAATAACATGCAAATGTCTGTTCGTAATATTCACGAATATATTAAACGAATATATTAAACGAATATATTAAACGAATAATTCAATATCCTGTGTCGTATTAGCCAGGAACTAGTTGTTTCAATATGAGATTTGCTCATAGTCTTAATAAGACTTAATATTATAGAGCAAGGCTGTCCAACCAGTCGATAGCGATCTACCGGTCCATCGCGGCGTGATTTTGAGTCGATCTTTAAAGATCTACTAAATAGAGTTCTCACGCTTCTATGTACTTACTTAAAAATACATTACGATAAATATAAAGCCAAAATTAAAACGCGTTTCTGGCTAGCCTACGATCAAATGTTGCTTCATGGACCTCAAGTGGGCCGCATCCCCATCAGTACAACAGCTATTATGAGCCTTACCACGGCTTGCATATAATATGTTCGCTGGCTTCCACGATAGCAGGATTCAATAAATTTATACATAAAGGTAAAAATTGCATAAAGCCAAAAATTTATACATATGGGTAAAAATTGTTTAAAAATTTGCAAGAGGTTACGTTAATTTACAAAATATATTTATATTGTCATATTCATGAATGCAACAAAAAAATCCAAGCATATTACATTTACAATTTTCGAGAAATACAGTCGCGAGAGGAACTGAAAAATTAAGTGAAGATATAATTTGTCAATTAAAAGAGAATAAAAAAATATGTGTATCCCTTTCTTTACAATTCGTTGAATCCACTGATGAGACGAATACTGCACAATTAGTGATATTTATCCGGATGCTATTCGATGATTGTATAGTAAAAGAAGAAATACTTAAATTAATACCTATGCATGGAAGGACGGGAGGACAAGACGAGAGGGGACATATTACGAATTTTTAATAACTTTCTGAAAGAAATGACGTTTCCTATTTTTAAATTGTTTTCTATTACTCCGCATGCTGCTCCATACATGCCGGTTGTAATAATGGCTTTATTGCTTTATGCCACCAAGATGATAATTATACACAATTTTTAGCATACCACTGCATTATTCAACAACTAGTTTTATGTTCAAAGCGACATAATACACACAATGTTATGGAAACTGTCTTTAAAATAGTCAATTCTATACGTGGCAGTGCCCTTCAGAGACGATTGTTTAGATTATAAAATTAGGATAATTATAACGAACTTTTGCTGCACACTAATGTGCGTTGGCTCATTGTCAGTAGAAGTCGATTTTTCATGCTTTTTCTAGAGTTATTAGAAGACTTAATAAGTTTCTTCTCTAAAAGAGGTGACAGTTACCTACAGTTAACAAACAAAGAGTGGTTATTTGATATGTCATTCTTGGCAGACTTTAGTTCAAAACTAAACGATTTGAATCTTGAACGACAGGGTAATGGCAGAAATGTATTCGACATGAAAAGCTCAATAAGAGTTTTCTAGAAACCTATAATACTGTTGAATATAAGCATTGCAAAATATTTTCAGGCATATACCCTATTAAATACACAAATACACAAAAAATTAATTTCGATTTTCGTATTAGGTTATTTTTACACGAAAAACCGATTGTAAGTGGCAATGAATGTTATGTATTTTTTTAAAATTTTCTCCCCCCGCATACAGCATATATACAACAATATATACAAAAAAGTAGATCGGCACTACAAAAAGGTTGGATAGCCCTGTTATAGAGCTATGAACAGGTTGAATGTATTTATATATTCAAGCTATATTTAGTCTTTAATAAGTTTATAAAATAAGATAAGTTTCTAAAAATGACAATAATATGCAAATTTTGACAAATAATATTCTGTGAAACTGTTTAATTTTGAACAATAAAACGTATAAAAATAAGTTAGTTGTCAAAGTGACAATATGCAAATCTTGACAGATAAATGATAAATTAGATAAATGTTAAATTAGTTGGAAAATATTTTGTGAAACTGTTCAAGTTGGTCGTCAAAATGGCAATTTTCAAATTTTGACGACGAAAATATTAAATCAATTTTGACGTTATTTTAAAAGAGAGAAGAAAATGTATCAAGTTGTTTGTCAAAATGACAGAAAATACAAATTTTGATTGTACAAATACAAAATTTACAAATACAAATTTTTCTAGCGCATTCACTAACAAGCCCAAGACAAATAACATTGTTTTTAAGATTATTTCTTTCTATTCGAGACCTATATCTCATCGGTGCAGCTTTGCTTTTTATACAAATCTTGATTGCATTTAATGATGGTACCATTAAATTAATTGTGCCTCCAAAACCACAGAGATTTTCTCGGGGACAACACTTTTTATTAAAATTAATATTAATAAATTCAATTTTATTAATCTTTGCAAATTGAATTGTGATTAAATTGAATTCACTGTCAAAGAGAGTATGTTAAAAGAATCGACTTAAACAGATTTATATAAATATATTTAAACAGCAGAAATCTTATCAAATTTATATTCTTCTTTGGTGGCGTTACAGCCCTTGGCCTGCTCCAAAACACCTTTCCATCTTCCTCTGTCTAATACTAGTTGTCTCCAATCTATCACTTTCATTGTTTCCATCAAAGTAGGGAAAGATGATGCGTTCTGGAGCCTCCACCTCCACTTCTGGTCTTTTAACCTATTTTTTACCACTGTACACAAGCAGGTACAACGGTATTTATTGTAACCCTATACTGAGTGTAGCACTTTGGTTAAAAATGGGTTAATCAGCTTTTTATCAGATTTATTCAGCTTTTAATCAAACAGCTTTTAATCAGGTAATCAGCTATTAATCAGCTTTAATCTCATTCGGTTAGGTTAGTTGGGTTAGCATTAGAGTAGGTTAGCCCATCAATTGGGGATTATGTGGAAATCATAAGATTCCATGTGAAGGATTTTAAGGTATTTGCCGAAACGGAGATAAACTTCATAGTGGTGCCGTGTGAATATATGGCGCTGTTAGATCCATCGATAATTTGAACTGGAGTAACTTGTCTAGAATACGGATTCTCGTACAACGGCTGTTCAATTCACTAATAAAGTTATCTACATCAATCCTTGAACCATCAATTCTATAGCTGAACACTCTTAAACTGACACAAGCTTGGATGATGTTCTGCTGGACTGGCTTCACTGTTGCGTGAAGGTATTTCTGAGATTGTAGATCTCCTGCTTACTTTAGCCTTATTGGGGATTGTTCATTGCATATTTTACAGATTTTTTTTGGCTGTCTGCGGCTCCAACTTTATCTTCTTGGAGGTGTAGGGTGAATAGTATTTAGACTCAAAAATCCAATCAAAATGCGCCGTATTTATCACGTGTTCAATCATAATGACTCATCCAGACAAGTTGAAACTGAAAAATGCTGACTTGAAAGTTCCATACTTGCACGTGTTCAATGGCTCATTCAAATTTGTCAGAATACACCGAATAAGTTCAAACTCGCATCCAGACAAGTTGAAACAAGAAAATGCTGACACGGAAGATCTTATCAACTATTTCACAATTCCATACTCGCACCCGTTTACAAGTTTAAGTTCAAACGCAAAATTGATTACGCGGCGTTTCTTATTGCTGTAGTTGTAGAATAGTTAAATTATTGCAGCGGTTGCAATTTTAAACTACACATGATTGTTATAACAACATTTCGGAAGTGGAGGTGGAGGCTCCAAAACGCATCATCTCTTCGCAATACTCTTTCCCTTCTTTGAAACAGGAAAATGCTGAATCGACAGTTCCATACTTGCACGTGTTCAATGGGTCATCCAAATTTCTCAGACGACACCGAATGAGTTCAAACTCTCATCCAGACAAGTTGAACAAGAAAATGCTGACACGGAAGTTCTTATCAACAATTTCACAACTCCATACTCGCGCGCGTTTACAAGTTTAAGTGCAAACACAAAATTGATTAAGCGGCATTTCTCATTGCTGCAGTTGTACAATAGTTGAATTATTGCAGCGGTTGCAATTTTAAACTGGACATGATTGTTTATAAGAACTATCCGGAAGTGGAGGTAGAGGCTCCAGAACGCATCATCTTTACCTACTCATCAAAATTACAAGGTATTAAACTTAATAAAGTCGGAACACAGCTTGAGGAAATAAATATATTCAACCTGTCCGGAGCTCTATAATATTATTGAGTCTTTTTAGGACTACCAAAACAAAACTCTTGCGAAATTTGTAACTTTTTGGTACGTTAGGTTAGGTTTTGGTTAGTATTAGTAAAACGATTAAATTGAATTTAGAAATTCATTGAGATTTCAATGTTAATTTTCGTTCAGAAGAATCTCAACCATAAATAAATTTTTGAAAAGATCAATTCAACTCATTGATGAATACTGTTCACTTCAATAAATGATATTTGGAACACAATTGATATTTGGAACGATTGATTGGAACGATTTGGAATGATATTTGGAACACGGCTCTTTCGGAGGAAGAAATTTAACAAATTCTCAGAATACAGTTTAAGTTTCTCGTTGTAAAGCCCCCATACACGTGCGAACAATTTGTATAAATTCGGTGTTTGTGCAAACAGTTTGACCGTCTATGGGGCTGTTTGAATGGTTGCGCAAACTGTTTGAGTAAAATCGGTCAGGATCGAAATAATTTGTACAAATACTCCTTGTTTCAGTACTTGTTTGACGTGTATGGTACGGTTTGTGCAAACTTTGGGTTAGTCAACTCCTGCTCCTAGACACTGTCAGGCAGTTTCCTTTCTATTCCGTGGTTGAAAACGTAGTTTCGGTATTTTTTTTTTTAGTTTGTTAGTATTTACCTCTCCAATATGGCGAATAAGACAACAGATGACGAACAGCGGGAACTTTGGAGAGAGTTTATTGCAGTGTATCGTGATTTACCTGACGTGTGGAAGGTGAAAAGTGACGGTTATAAAGATAGAAATAAGAAGGACGCGGCGTATAAAATACTCGTCCATAAAATGAAGGAAATTGAACCCAGTGGAGATAAGGCAAGTGTACGCGCCAAAATCAATTCATTCCGCACTGCCTACAGAAAAGAAATGAGGAAAGTGAAGGAGAGCATAAAATCTCAGTTCTGGAGATATTGCGTCTCTCATCACCGTGTTGTTTTTCACTATGAGGGGTGTCACCATTTCGAGTAGCTCGCTGAACGAAGCTGCGTCCATTCGAAGGTAGTTTTTGTAGTCTGCAGCTGACGTTATTTTGAGCTCAGTGACCAGGCGGTCATGACTGAATCGTTCCCCTTCTGGAGCCAACTCTTGACACACACTCTTCGCTTTCTTTTTCTTTTAACTATTCGTTTCTCAGACACTAGGGCCAGAATAATGGCGGCACAGCAATCGTCCGTATCTGACATGTTCAACGAACAACACCACAAATCGAAATGATGTTTGCGCAATAGGTTGCTACGTGTATGTGCTAGCGTATGTACAAACAGGCGTTTGTACAAACACCGAATTTGCGAAAATTGTTCGCACGTGTATTGGGGGCTTTATTTATGCTATATTTGTGCAAACCTCTAGTTTCTTATTTAAATTTTGAAAGTACTTTAATTAATTTATTTGTGAAACTTAACCTAAATCAAGTCTTATCTTGCGATCGGAAGCAGCTAACAGAATGTAATTTGCATATTTGTAAACAGCACGAAAAACAATTTCAGCAACACTTTGACATGAAATGTTCCTATTACTTGATAAATAACGATTCCACGATGTCATTACTTTTAAACGAGTTATCGCAGCGACTTCCAGTTTTCACTAAACGATTCAGCCAAAATTAGGCATTATAGATGTAAGGTTTTTTTTTATAAAAAACCTGCAAAAGTGCAAAAATTGAAATGCAAATAAATAAAAACGTCCTGTAACGTCTAACCGAGGCAATGCTGATAGCCTTTTATTTTTTTTTATTTTATTTTACACAATGGCGATGTAGAGAAAGCCTTCTTCGCTTCCTCTTCTGCACCAGGAGCAACGAAAATAAAAAATGTTTCTTTTCAGAACCGCAGATAGTATTTAAGACGAAATAATATGAGAGTAACTCAAATCCTTCTTTGGCAGAAATGACGAAATTGATGAATTACATCTCTGCGTCCATTTAGTCACTGATGAGTACGAACAGCATAGCTCTGAAAGCTTGCTTGCCCTCTAAGTTGGACGTATTTGCTGCAACAAATACCTTGTAAAGAATTGTGGCAAAGATCAATTCTCCATCCGTATTAGGTTGCATCCCTTTCATATCATCAGAATCTGATGATAGAATGACAGAATAGATGACAGAATCAAAACAAAAAGTTGTCCTGTGCAGGAGTTGATAGGCTCCAAACTGGAATGAGACGTGCTTTTGGTAAGCCCCAAGGAACATAGCTCGTGTACGTTTTGGGGAACCTATAAAGAGTGTAAAGTTTAGTGACCGCTACAAGGCGAAAGTTATTCAGGTTTTGCGTCGTAGCAATTTCAAATTCCCAGGTCTCCAAAAGACCTATGAATCAAACAAATGCGGCTTCAGCATGTTTGAAAGAGATCAATACGAAGATTTGAAGAACCAAGGACGTCGTCAACCTGATGGTTGCAATGTTCAATACAGGAGTAACAATAAGCAGAAGTCCTCTTGCACCTTTTTCCAGGCAGCAATGGGTCCATGCTCCACCCATTGCTGCCTGGAAAAAGGTGCAAGAGGACTTCTGCTTATTGTTACCTTATTTGGTTTATGTAATAGTTATTTACATATAGAGGGCCGGAGGTATAAGATTACGCCCGCAGCCGAAATTTGAGGCCCGACGGAGGAGGGCCTTTATGAGGCGAAGGGCGTAATCTTCCTCCGGCCCGAGGCATGTACAACGTTTTACTCACAACTGCAGAAAACTTACAAAATTTAATTAAAAATGGTTAAAACCGATGAAAAAAATACGACGGTGATTTAAATTCACAGCTCGTCACTTAGGTTATTTGTTGCTAAGGAAAAAAAAACAAAAATTATTGTAAACAAAAATTTTCATAATTTCGGAATGGAACTAAGCGCTGAATTCTCTCCGAAATATTAATGGAAGCTAATGAAGTTTAGTTGGGTCTGATTCCAAGCAAGTCTAAAGACCGATATGAAACGGGGTTTTCATCTTGGCAAGTCTTAAGATGATAGATCTTGATGCGGGCTTTTCAATGATTTTACAGACCTACGGGCAGGTAAAATTTTGACGGGCGTAATGTCAAATTTTCGGTCCTGGTAACTAAGATGTAAAGGAACAATTTTGATGCAGTTGTGCGTAAAGGTATTTAATATTATACTGGACGGTACGCCATGGCACCAGGACGGGATGGCACTGCACTTAGACATTCATTTTGTTACGCTCAGCACCAGAGGCAATAAAAATGTTAGGTTTTTTTGTTACGTTGGACATTTTTACGAAACGAAACTGTCGGCATCAGTGGCAACGAAATCATTGGCTTAGACATTTTTTTGTTAGGTTGACCTTTGTACCAATACTGCCCTTATAACACTGCCTTCATAACGATTTCGTTTAGCGAACACGTCAACTCTAACCTCTTGCCTTTATAATAGTACCTCAAGCCTTGGCAAGAGTACCCTTTCCCAATACTACCATAACTTCTGGAGAAACTATCATAAAGGCTTCAGGTACTATTGTCTAGGCTTGAGGTACTATTGTAAAGACTTGAGGTACTATTACAAAGGCATGTGCTTAAGTTAAACATTTTCACGGTATGATTTCTAACCTGACCTAAAAGAAGCCCAACCTAACATTTTTGTAGACACTGGTGCCGACAGTTTCGTTTTGCAAAAATGTCTAACCCAACCTAACTAAAAAAAATCTAAGAAAGAACGGACAAGAGAACTGACAAAACTGTTGCTTGGAGGTGTTTCTGTGATCGTAGGTCTCCTGCATACTTTAGCCTGTTGGGGATCGTTGATTGCATATTTTACATAAATTATTTGGCTGTTTGCGGCTGTTTGGAGGTGTAGGGTGAATATTCAGTATTTAGACTCAATAAGCCAATCAAAATGAAAATAACGGATAACAGAACAGACAAGAGAATGAGCAAGAGAGCAACAGACGAAAGAACCATCAAAATAACGGACAAGGGAACAGACAAAAGAGCGAACTTTTTTGAACGGGCATCACAAGAACGAGGAAAATAACGGACAAGAGAACAAAATAAAGAACGGACGAGACAACAGACAAGGGAAGGGACAAAAGAACTTACAAAAGAACGGACAAGAAAATAGACAAACCCTTTTTTGAACGAACAAGAGAACAAACAAAAGAACGAATAAGAAAACAGACAAACCCTTTTTTGAACGAACAAGAGAACAAACAAAAGAACGAATAAGAAAATAGACAAACCCTTTTTTGAACGAACAAGAGAACAAACAAAAGAACGAATAAGAAAATAGACAAACCCTTTTTTGAACGAACAACAGAACAAACAAAAGAACGAATAAAACTGACAAGAGAACAGAAAAAAGAACGGTCAAGAGAAGGGGCAAGAGAAAAAACAAAAGAACGAATAAAACGGACAAGAGAACAGAAAAAAGAACGGACAAGAGAAGGGACAAGAGAACAAACAAAAGAACGAATAAAACGGACAAGAGAACAGAAAAAAGAACGGACAAAAGAAGGGACAAGAGAACAAACAAAATAACGAATAAAACGGACAAAAGAACAGAAAAAAGAACGGACAAGAGAACAGACAAAAGAACGGGGAAGAAAACAGAACGGACAAGGGAACAGATAAAAGAGTGAACTAGAGAACGGACAAGAGAACAGACAAGAGCTAGTGCATCCCCTTCTCCGTTCTTTTGTCTGTTCTCTTTGCCCTTCTCCTGTCTGTTGTTTTGCTTGTTCTGTTGTCCATTTCCTTGTCCGTTGTATCGTATATTTCTATTCTCTTGGTCGTTCTTCATTATGTTCTCTTGTCCGTTCGTTTGTTTGTTTTCTTGCCTGTTCTGTAGAGTTATTTTTTCTCTTTACCTTTTTTGAACAGATAAGAGAACAACGATAAGAACGAATAAAACGGACAAAAGAACAGAAAAAAGAACGGACAGGAGAAAATACAAAAGAACGGACAAGAGAAGGGACAAGAGAACAGACAAAAAACGGACAGGAAAACAGGTGAAAGAACGGACAAGAGAACAGAAAAAAGAACGGACAAGAGAAAAGACAAAAGAGCGGACAAGAGAAGGGACAAGAGAACAGACAAAAAACGGACAGGAAAACAGGCGAAAGAACGGACAAGAGAACAGAAAAAAGAACGGACAAGAGAACATAAAAAAGAGAAAACTAGAGAATGGAGAAGCAAACAGACAAAATAACGGACACAAGAAGAGATAAAAGAATGGACTCGAGAACGGACAAGAGAACAGACTATAATGTGCAATATACACTTCTCTTGTCGATCTTCTATACGTTCTCTTGACAGTTCTTTCACCTATTTGCAAATCCCTCCCCCTTTCCGTTCTTTTGTATGTTCTCTTGTTCCTTCTCCTGTCTGTTGTTTTGCTTGTTCGATTGACTCTTTTCTTGTCCGTTGTTTTCTCAGTTCTCTTCACCGTTTTTTATCTGTTCTCTTGTTCGTTCTTCCGTCTGTTCTCTTGTCCGTTCTTTTGTCCGTTCTGTAATGTTATCGTTTTCTCTTACCCTTTTTTGAACGGACAAGAGAACAAACAAAAAATCGAATAAAAAAACGGACAATAGAACAGAAAAAAGAACGGATAAGAGAACAGACAAGGGAAGGGACAAGAGAACAGACAAAAGAACGGACAAGAAAAGATACAAAAGAACTGACCAGAGGACAGAAAAAAGAACGTACAAGAGTACAAACCAGAGAACGTGTAAGAGAATGGGCAAGAGAACAAACGACAGAACAGACAAGGGAACAGACAAAAGAGCGAACTAGAGAAAAGATAAGAAAACCGACAAAATAACGGAGAAGAGAACAGATAAAAGAATAGACTAGAGAACGGACAAGAGAACAGACAAAGGAATGTGCAATATACCCTTCTCTTGTCGATCTTTTGTACGTTCTCATGTCAGTTCTTTAACCTGTTTAGTAGTCCCTCCCCTTTTCCGTTGTTTTGTATGTTCTCTTGTCCCTTCTCCTGTCTGTTGTTTTGTTTGTTCTGTTGTCCCTTTCCTTGTCTGTTGCATTGTCTGTTCTCTTCACCGTTTTTTATCTGTTCTTTTGCTCGTTCTTCCGTCTGTTCTCTTGTCCGTTCGTTTGTTTGTTCTGTTGTCCGTCCTGTAGAATTATCTTTTTCTCTTTCCTTTTTTTGAACGGACAAGAGAACAAACAAAAGAACGAAGAAAAGAACGTACAAGAGAACAGAAAAAAGAACGCACAGGAGAAAAGACAAAAGAACGGGCAAGAGAACAGACCAAAGAACGGACAAGAAAACAGACAAGAGAACGAAGAAACGGACAAGATAGAAAAAAGGACGGACAAGAGAAGAGACAAAAGAACGAACAAGAGAAGGGACAAGAGAACAAGAGAACAGACAAAATAACGGACAAAAAAGATACAAAAGAACGAAGAAAACAACGGACAAGAGGACAGAAAAAATAACTGACGAGAGAACAGAAAAAATAAAGAACAAGAGAATAGATAAAAGAACGGACAATAGAACAGACAAAAGAACGGACAAGAGAACAGACAAAAGAACGAAAAAGGGAACAGACAAAAGAATGGACTAGAATGCGGACAAGAGAACAGACAGAAGAACATACAAGAGAACTACAAGAGAACAGACCGTAAATTTTGTTGTTGTGAGATTTATGTTTGGGTAAAGACGTTTTAAGAAATGTCAAAATCTTGTGACAGTTACAATATCTCTGTAGATTATGATTTTAGTGCTCTGTAAGAAAATAGTACATTTTGTATCTAGGGCGAAAGGTTGTCAATATTACTCGAGAGCGAAAATGTGTGCACGAACGAAGTGAGGGCGCGCATTCGCTAGAGAGTGTAATTGGCAATTTTGCCCGTGTTACAAGCAATATCTTTTATAATTCATGCGAGGAGATGTATCTTACAAGTTTGGGATCCAGGTGCCATAAAAAAAAAAAATGTAATCAAAAAAATCTGACACTCACGTCACTTTTTTAATACCGAGGTCTTGATTGTATTAATTTTATTTTTATTATATTGAATATTTGCGTGCGTTACCCAAGTTACGTGTAAAAGACTATTAATGACATTTTAAAAAATGTGCACCAAGATAGTACTATTGTGCATGAGTGATAAAAACATGTTAGTTACTCTCAAGTCACGGATGAAGAAATTTAAAAATGAACTGGTCTTCAAATGATTTTCCGAGAAGTGGAGAGCATGCGGGTCATAAATTGATTAAGCCTATTAAGAGACGCCACAAATTATATTAAATTAGTCTTGATAAACGCCGAGAGTTATTTAGAGCACGTTTTTCTTTCACATCTAACAATATACGACAGGAAAATGTTTACGTTTTAAATTTCATAAAATGTACCGTTTAGGACAGGATAGTCCCGTTTTTCCTTGCAGGATTTTTAATTTTCTCCCCTTTTCCTCAACAAAACAAATCCCTTACTCCTAAAATACAAAATAACCGTACGTTAAATCACCCAAAGCGCTTTTATAATATTACAAAAGCACATTTTCGTACCGTTTTTCTATACCAATGTCCCGTTTTATTGTCTTCAGGAAATATTTCCAACCTAATTTTACAACCCTTAACCGGCCCTGTTTTGTCGGTATGGTCTTGTCTGCTCTTGCTTAGTCTTGTCTGCTCTAGCTTAGTATTGTCTGCTCTTGCCTAATCTTGTCTGGTCCTGCCTAATCTTGTTGGTCTTGTTTGGTCTGCCTTGTCTTGCTTGGTCTTGAGTCTTCACTGCTCTTGCCTAATCTTATCCGGTCTTGTCTGGTTCTGCTAAGTCTTATCTGATTTTGTCTTACCTTGCCTGATCTTGACTGCTCTTTTCCAGTCTTGGCTGATCTTGTGAGCTCATGTCTGGTCTTCTCTGGTTTACATAGAATTATAAACTCATTTATTAATTATAAAGTCATTATTACAGCAGCATCTACGTCAATATATATATATATATATATATATATATATATATATATATATATATATATATATATACGTTTTGAGATTGTAATTGAAATTGTAATATAAATAAAGTAGTTGTCTTTAGGAGTTGTCTGTTTTATAATTGAATGTATTCGGAGCTATTAAAATCAATTGTATAATGAGTTTCGAGATTTTGTGCACATGGTGCGAGAGTGTTTGGAGTGCTCGCAATTTTCTTATTTTCGTGGCGGTTTTGCTGTACGAAGCGATTACAGTTAGAGTTATAAACGTTCGGCTTACGTATAAACGCGGCTTTTCCGGGCGTATTTTACTTTTATTTTAGCACGAATTCTATTTCCAACGTAACATAGAAACAAAGGAGAGTCGCGCGATTTAGTTTGATCTTAATTTTTAAGAAATGGACAATGGGAATTGAATAGGATTGAAATGGAATTTAGAGGAGCAGTAAAGGGTAAAGTGTACTTAAGAGTCGATAAAAGCCTCTGCTGTCGAGATGAGAAGCGGTGGAAGAGACGATGTGGAACGTAACATCGTTTCAGGTCACCAAAGTCTAGTCAGGTGCATACACCTTAATTAAGCTCAGCTATGTAGATGATGCAAGAGCACCTTTGATACATTTCCACGAAGACACGCCTCGGAACAGACGTGAGAGCAATATTTGTTAGATTATTACGGAATCGATTTTCTTATAACGGACCATTTTCAGAAAAAGAAAATTATGTAGATGTACAAAAACAACGTCTAGACTTTACTGTCATACTGGAAGCGTAGATATTCATATAACTATCAGTCGCAAGTGCGAAGAATATTTTTATCTCCGAAGTCTCAGATTTAATAACATTTTCCTTTAACACAGAATATTTTCAATTAAAAAATTTATTACAATGTATCGATTAACAAAATCTAATTAGAGTAATGGATAAATTTTAAATACCACTTAAAAATCGTTTAGGCTCACCCACAGATATTGTAATAAAACCCGGTAATTAACCCTTCTACCTTCGGTCACACATTACCGTGTAACATCTAAAACTTATTCTGGAGTTATTAAATTATGTAGCAGCATATTAATTAAGTTCTCATCACTCGCGTCCGCCATTTGTGAAATGGTTCCATTAAGTATAGTCTACCGCATTCAAGCTCTCAGCGTGAGGCTTACGCATCTTATCCTGGTGGGAGTACATGTTGTGGTATTTAGACAAGTCCCTGAAGTCTGGGATACTCCCCGATCCTGACCAGCTTATATCCGGTACGAGTATATACATCGTCCCGCGGGAATAAACATCCTCCTGTTATACGCGATATCTCCAAACATTATTTACTATTTGGCTGTTATTAATACATTAGCAAAAATATATTGGTTCGGTTATTTTTATTCCGTTAAAAAAGGTAATGGAGGTAATAGAAGGGGGATATGTGTTGGGTAGTTTTGTAATGAAAATGACAAGGGATTTAGAGAGGAAGAAAAATCCCAGTCGTCATCATTTCAGTATTTCGTGCAGGTCAATAATCAGAGCGAGAGGAGAGGCCTCAATCTACAAAAATGTTTCCCTTGTAATAACCAACATTATCTTTGCTTATTCAGCTATTTTCTCCGATTTTTCGCAGCACGTGCATTTTCAGCCAAGTGTTGTTTTACGAATACACTAGATACACGTTCGATCTATCATCCTTTCACTACACAACCGAAATGAAATAATAATCACCATCAAAAAAACTTACACCTCATTTCTCACTCAACAAAGTTAAGTACGAATTACAGTAAATTACGTGCAAATAGTATAATCTTTTACTACAATTCTCCGTGATAATTCACACGACTTAAAATACTTTATCTTCCTTAATTGCATCCTGTATTTCTTCCCGACTCACCCCCATCCCACCCCATACCGGTTTTAATTGTTAACGCGCACTGAGAAAATTAAATATTTATCTTCAGCGCTTTGTCAAAAAGGGTTAAACTTCTGCCCACCCCAGATTATTTATAGACCAAGGAAACGTGCACCTATAACAAAATACGATCAACCCTTAAACGCGGCGATAACACAACACAAAGACGAAACAAAAATTAATTTCCAAGATAATACCGACTGAGGGGGCAGATAACATCATTCTGCTCTGTGCGTCCGTAAAAAAAATCGCAGGCAAAAATATTATTAATTAAAATCCCATTAAAATATCAATATTTATATTAATGAAGTAAAATTTTACTTCAACTTCAACTCGTTTTTAGGGTTCCGTATCGAAAACGGAACCCTTATAGGATCACTTTGTTGTCCGTCTGTCTGTCAAGACCATTTCTCAGAAACGCGTAGAGCTAACAAGTTGAAATTTGTATCAAATACTCGGGCCTGCGGTCTCTTTCAGCTGTGCAAAAATCAAACTTGTAAGTCAACGCGATCAAAAGATATGACCGTTTATGTCGCATAGTTTGCGATTTCACAAGGGAATCAAAACCTATAGGGTACTTCCCGTTGACCTAGAATCATGAAATTTGGCAAGAAGCGGTGTCTTGCAACACATCTAAAGGGAAAAATCTGAAAACCATAAATATGTAGTTTAATTACAAGAAAAATGCGAATTTACTATTAGAAACTTATGAAAATAATACAATAACACTAACGTGTTATTGTATTATTATATGCGTGGTATTGTCAGGCTCCAGAAGCATATGGGTTGCATACAGTTAGGTCCTCCACGGTTAGGTCCGAAGGTTAAAAAGTATGTGTCGGCACCTAGCTGTTAATTCTGAATTTTCTTTGTTTATATTCGTTATGCATTTCATCACGTACGCTCTATATACATAATATATACAGGGTATATATTATGTCTAAATTTTGCTTGTTTATAACCGACATGCGACATACTCAAGTCCCGTAACATCCTGAATATATTATATTTAGTCTAATTCTTCTTTATAATTTACATATACTTAAATCACGTACGCCCTATATTTTTTGGTAGTCAATTGCCCAAAAGCAGTCAATTGAACAACTGAATGTTAAGAGTATCGAAATAGATCTAGAAATAGTTAATATATTAGTTTATATTAGATCTAGAAATAGTTAGATCTGAATATAAGTTAGTGAATAAGTGTAATACTAAAATAAAGTTTTCTTTTTATAAGTTTAAAAATATTCGCGTTATTTAAAAAAAATACCCTGTATACCTTTATACATGGTATATAGGTATACAGGCTAAATTGAACAGTAAAAACAAAGAGTGTTCCAGAACCCCTAAACACTCATAGTGAATGGGGGATGTATGGTAATAAAATATAGGGTAGAATTCCATCGTAAGACAGCGACATCTTGAGGTTATGCTTGCAGCGGTACTAAGATGGTTGTGATTTCAGGAGGGCCATTTGTCAAGTTAACTGAATGTGCAAGCTACGTCCTCCACAAAAAAAAGATACCTTACTTACAAGTTTGTATGGAACCCTCGTTGCGCGAGTCACAATTCGCACTTGGCCGTTTTTGTTTTGTTTTCTTTAGATCTTAAATATAGGGTCCTCCAATAAGACGTTTCATTTTCAATAGCCCGCCATTTTAACAGTTGGCATGAGTCAACCTGTAACTACTTGACAGATAAGAAGTAAAAACTACGCCGTTAATAAATATGGAACGATATACGATTCAACAGCGCATTGAAATTACTCAAATTCACTACAAAAATTATGAAAATCTTGCGGTCACAAGTGTTGAGGAAAACACCCAGGTTTGTCCATTTCTCGTCGATCTTTGGAATTGGGTATTCCACAAACGACATTACACCGTATTTTACACAAAGACTTAAGTCTTAAGGCTTTTAAAGTCCAGTTAACACAAGAACTCACGCCTATAGACCAGCGATCACCAATTAGTTTCTTCCGGGGTCCGGTTATTAAAATAAAATTACCATCGCGGTCCGTTTCTACTTGAGTTAGTAAAATGAGTAAATGTAATAATGTAGAAGTAACAAGAAATTTCTTTACATATCAATTTTAAATAAATTTTTTGCCCTGAACTTGTCTGTTTGGAGTAAAGTTGGTGCAAGCTATTGTCATTAAGTCCTGGAGATGTTCATCAGTAAGTCGAGATCGAAATTTATTTTTAATGAAATTCATCTTCGAAAATGCTGCTCCACAAATATATGTTGACCGAAACATTGTAAGAAGTTTCAAGGCTGTGCATTTTTTACCACACACGAATTTGATCCAGAACTCTCCACAAGGAACTTCGGTATGTTTGTGTTTTAATACTGTGTTTTCTTGGAAATCGATCATATCCATCTCCAGAGTAGCTTCATTACTCCCGTAAACATTTGCTTCGTTGCGCCATTCACCATCAGGATGCAGAGAGTAGATGTTGGTGAGGATTCCGACGACAATCTCAATTTTCATGAAATATGTGAATCTGTTCCCAAATTTCGATTTAAGATCCGTAATGAATGTCTTGTATTGACCGACGTCTATTTCGTTGTCACTGATGATTAATTTATTTAAATTAGGGAAATGCAGGCACTCATTACGAAGGTCATTATAGAAAAGATCGAGTTTTCGCGAAAAGCTTTTTACTTCTCACATGAGCTCGCATATAAGCTTTCCTTTCCCTTGAAGTTTAAGGTTCAAGTCATTAATATTTTTAAAAATATCAGTTAAGAAAGTACTGAAAGCTTTTTTTTAAAGAAAACCTTTGTAGGCATTTTCTGAAATCTGATCACTGTTCAAATGTTCTAAAATGCTGATCTATGTAAAACGCAACCTTTGCTTAACTATCTCACATTATTATGCAACAGTAGATCGTCATATTGTGCACCAACTTCTTCAAGAAATGATTTCAATTCACGATGTTTCAGTTATGATTTTGCACAAAGAAAATTTATATGCAACTTACTACCAAGTGGAAATTTTTTGACAAATGATTTATGTTCAGTATCATAATGTCGTTCAATGACTGAGAAGGCAAAATGTTGTAAGGCTTCTTTACGGCAGAACAGAAGCATGATCGATTATCCAAGTGACTTGAAGCTGAATATCGGCAGGACATGTTATTTGTGCCCTTCAACCGAGAACCAGCGGTTGATAAAATTTATAACATTGATACTATCTTTAACTGCAAATTACAAGGAGAATCAACAAAATCAAACCCCAGTGCAAACGCTGCAAGTGACCATAGTCTTGGTCACGCGTATAACTATTGTAATAAAGCGCCACGGTGCGCCAAGGACACGCCACACAAGATTGCACAAAATATCCAAAATATCCGGAAAAATGCATATACTGAGGAGGTAATCATCCTGAACATTATCGTTTGCCTCGTATTAAAAGGGTTATAAAAACCCAGAAACGGTTCGACCAAGAATCAACCAGAAACTCGATCTCAAAAAACCAAAAATGTAAACAGAGACCGCACGTTTTTGAAGTCCAACATATCAACGAAACAAGAAACAAATTAAGTCAAAGCTTCACAATCAACTTATAGTCAAGCCATAGTTTCGAATCGATGTTGCAGCAAATATTGCAGCGACTTCACAATCTAGAAAAAAGATGAGCACAATGTGTAACTTTATACGCATTATTCAATGGAACCCTAACGGATTGCTGCAACATAAGGATGATCTGAAAGAGATCTTAAGCACCCATAACATCGACTGCTAGCAGAGACCCACATTTTCAAATGAATCTCATTTGATTTATGTTTAGTATCATAATGTCGTTTAATATTCGAGCTTTTAATTAACGCCACTGTTTGTTGATAAATCAAGCACATTACTGCTCCATCACGATTTGGTAACGTAAAGCAATATAAATCGGTCCATTCTGACAAATACTGTCTATTTTCGACTTCCACCTTTCTTTTTTCGGTTCCATTGTAAAAAAAAACTCTGCAAATGTAAGCAGATAATTTGCTCGTAAGGTAGGCAAACCTTTACTATAGGTCCGCGCAAAATAGGTCTGCGGTCCGGATCCGGACCGCGGTCCGCCATTTGGTGTATAGCAGGGGTTATAGACCATCAACAACGTCCTGTCTTTGCCGATTGGATCTTTGAAATGCATCAAAGGGATCCAGAATTTCATAAAAAAGCATCTTGAGTGATGAGGCCCATTTTCACCTCGTAGCCTACGTTAACAAGCAGAATTGTCGGATTTGGGGCTCTGAAAACACAAAAATTCTTGTTGAAAAGTCTCTTCATCCTCAACGTGTGACTTTTAGGTGCGGTTTTTGGTCTGGCGAGGTCACTTAACCTTACTTTTTCGAAAATGAGGTTGGAGCAACAGTTGAATTTTGTATGATTGAAAGATATTGATGTGGACGACGTAACAGGAGCGCTACGCGCCACACAAGTAACAATACAAGTAACGTGTGATTTCTCGAAGCGACGATCACAATTGGCCACCGAGACCTTGTGATTCAACACCTCTAGACGTTTTTCTTTGGGGCTACGTGAAAGTAAAGTCTATGTCAATGGCCCACCATCGATTCAAGACCTCAAAAATTAATTTCATGAAAAGAATATTCAAGCGTAGCATTTAGATAATACTGTTTTCCATTATTAATGGCATACTACCATCATCTTTACTATTTAAAAACATCCGTTGATTTCGCTGAAAAATACTCGTTTTTTTTTACATATAAAAATGAAACCTCTTATTGGAAGACCCTATATATAAAGTTTTGTAGTTTTGTTCTGTGCCGGCTGCTGGTGATTAATTAGAATTTTGGTCGGGATGCGCACATGTACCGTCCGAATAATTAGTGCATTTTCAACATATCTAATATCAGTTCGTGGAGAATTTATGGCCCACGCGTAATTAGTATTTGACGGTCGTAATTATTTATTATTTTCCAGCAAGTATTACTTTCGTATTTCCTGCTATTATAAAATGACCACACGCACCGAACTCTTAATGTAACCTGTTGTTCTAACCGTCTACTGCAATATTAAAACAATAAAGTTAACAAACAATGTGCCTCTAATTGGAGCAACACTTTCACAACTGTAAAAATTTTTAATGCAAATCTACGCTAATTAAACAATATTTTATGCTTGTTTCCAATATATAAAATACAACTTCTACAGCAATATACACTAATACTATAGAGCAGGGGTTGTTAAACTTATGTAGTCCGTGGACCCCGTTTTGAACAATTTTTTATGTGCGGAACCCCTCTTGAATAACTTTGTTTAAATTTTTGAATAACTAAATTTAGTTGATACAGTTTTGAATAACTTGGACCCCCATCCCAATCTAAAGCATTTCAAATCACATCGTTCTTGAGACTCAATTTCTTGCTCAACAATCCCATATAGGCACATAGGCCAAACTGCGTTATAATAAATACAGTGTAATCTCGATAATCCGACACATCTGGGACCAGACAACCGCCGGATTATAATAAAGAGTGGTCGGAGGGAAGAGCGCGAGCGGTTTCCAGCCCGCCGGATTACTGGACGTGTCGTCCGATTAACCAAGCGAATTACCGAGATTATACTGTATTGGTAAAAATGTGTCGCAATTTTAATAAATTTTTATTAGGACACAACAAACATTTTTCGTAGAGTAAATTACATCAAATGAATAGAAATAGTAGCAAAAAGAGCTAAAAAGTGTACAAGTGTATATGTCTTCTTGAATTGTTTCCAACCATTCTTTTATATCTCGGGGTCTAGCGGACCGCAGCAAGTTTCTCAGTTTCTCAAGGATCTCAGTTTAAGAACATGTGCTATAGAGCAGGGGTCACCAAATGGCGGACCGCGGTCCGGATCCGGATCGCCGACCAATTTTGTGCGGACCATACCAATGTGCTTGTTTTGTCAAAAAACAGTAGCATTAATTAAAAGCTCCAATATTAAACGACATTATGATACTAAACATTAATCATTTGTCGAAAAATTTCTACTTGGTAGTAACTTGGGTAAATCTAACATTGCAAGTTTATTAACGAGCTACGCATCTTCGACCCAGAACATTCAATGACTGAGCAGGAAAAGTGTGGTGAGGCCTCTTTGCTTGTTTCTTGGAATCTTGCATATGAAACCATTTATTGATGCTGACATAGTTAAAGAATGTTTTTTCGATGTTCTGTTGGAGAACCGAAAATATATTGTTGATACTATTCGATAGGTTCCGATATCTGCGTCTACTAACACAAGAAATACAACCGTTTTGCTAGAAGAAAATCATTGTGACGTGAAAAGGCAGTTTAATAATGCAAACTATTACGCCTTGGCTATGGATGAATCATGCGACGTGACTGATAACTCACAACTGGTTATTTTTGTACGTTTGACCAAATGAGAGAGACTTTTGTTGAGGAGATGTTGGCTATTTTTCCGTTATTAGGAGACCCCGAGGAGAATACATGAACAACGCGGTGATGGATTATTTCCCAATTTACCGCCCAATATCACTGCTATGCCATCTCTTTAAACTCTACGAACGACTAATCCTCCAGAGAATACAGAATTCGCCTACGATACAATAAACCATAAAACTCTGCCTATCAAAGTCTACAAAACCACAAAAGACTACAAACTAACGAATGCAGTTCAATAAATACTCCAAAACAGAAGGTTTTATGTGGAACTTCAAAACAAAAAAAGCCGCTGGAGCATTCAAAGAAACGGTCTCCCACAAGGAAGTGTTCTGGTCCCCACACTATTTAATATATACACCAATGACCAGCCTATAACAGAAAACGCCAAACACTACGTGTACACTGGCGACCTAGTTGTCACAATTCAAGGTAAGACATTCGGGGAGATAGACATAAGGCTAGAGGATGCAATTGTAACGGTGTCCAAATACTATCGAAAAAACTCGCTAAAACCGCACCTATCAAAAACACAAGTAAGTGCTTTCCATTTAAATACCCACAAGGCACACAACAAACTAAACGTGTCCTGGGAGGACAAATAACTAGAATACGCCCAAACACCAGAGTATTTGGTTGCAATCTTGGATAGAACACTAACTTACAAAGACCGCTGTCACAAAACCAGACAAAAAGCAGTTGCTAGAAATAGCCTCCTACAAAAACTAGCCGGAAGCAAATAGGGTGCAAAACCTCAAGTCTTCAACTGCAAAGCCCTCTGTTTTCAACTGCAAAATATGCCTGCCCAGTCCGATGCAGATCAAGCCATGCAAAACAGGTCGACATCGCCTTAAACCAAACTTGCAGGATTATTACTGGCTGCATGAAACCAACATCAATCAACCAATTCTACAAAACAGCAGGCTTCGCAGAACCAAATGTTAGAAGAATGGGTATAGAGCACGTAGAAAAATTTAAACCTTCGACGATCGCCATATCCTTTAGGGCCAAGAACAGCAACGGAAAAGGCTCAAATCAAGGAAAAATTTTCTTCACTGTGCCACCGTGGAACCGGCCGATAACTTCTCTATCAACAAAAGCCCCTGTGCAGGGTCAAATTTGGACTGGAAGACATGGAGAACGCTAAACAGAATACGAACCGGCGCCGGCGTGGCACCCGTAAAAACAAACAAACTACAGTAGAAAATTGAGGAAGACCAACAATGCATCTGTTAATGTAGGGAGATTTAAAACATGGGCCACCTGCTGGGATATACATTATGGCCTGCAACGTGCTCCATCGATGAGATGTGGATTGTAAATGAAAATGCCATAGAGGTAGCCCGGTACTGGGCAGAAAAACTGTCAATGGAATGATTTCGGACTCGGAAAAAGTAAAGCAAGGCCTAAAAAGGAACTACATTATACACCCAACTGTGCTTTGCTGCAAACTTTGAGAGTATTATGCAAGAAGTGATTAAAAAAAGTTAATTTTCTTCGTGCAAAATAATCACTGAAACATCGTGAATTGAAATCATTTCTTGAAGAATTTTTTGCACAATATGACGATCTACGGTTGCATAATAATGTGTGATGGTTAAGCAAAGATGGTACAGCATTTTAGAACATTTGAAGACATTTATTTTCAACAGTGATTTCGGCAAATGCCTACCTAAGTTTTATAAGCAAAAAAAGAAAATGTAGCTTCCACTGCTTTCTTAACGAATATTTTTAAACATATTAATGACTCGAACCTTAAACTACAAGGCAACGGAAACGGACCGCGATGGTAATTTTATTTTAAAAACCGGACCCCTGAAGAAACAAATTGGTGATCCCTGCTATAGAGTATAGATCCATTGATGGTCATTCACTTATGCTATATATCCATTGTTGCTCATATTGTTGTAAATTTATTACCTTCGAGTATTATTATTCTGTTTGATCGCTTAGTTTACATAAATTGTATGTCTATTATCCTGTGTATTTAGGTATCCTCGTTAAATCAGCCGCAATATTTTCAAGTCAATTTATGCGGCGTTTGAATGGATCTTTGATTTAAAAAATAAAAAATTGTAATAAATTTAATTTATACTTTTTATGTACACGAGAGAGGAAGAAAGTATTACTTTTATCCCAGCTATCCAGTTTTATTCCCTTTGATCCCTTACTTTACCTCAATTCCTTCCATTCTTGTGTATTCCTGTTTATTTAGGACTATCTGTAAATTCCCTGGCGACTCGCACTTTCAACAAGAAATTTGGCAAGAGAATAGTTCTGACTAGAAATGAACTGACTAAATAAATTCCGAAATTTGTATAAAACTAGTATTAATATCAAAATACAAAAAATAGTGTTCAGCTGTGCAGAGCTGCAGTCAACAAGGTCCGGATTGCTGTAATGATAGCAAATCTCCGATAGGAGATGCACTATAAGAAGAAGAAGAATATAACCATAGACATTGCGGAAACAAAAACAATGGTGATTTCGAGGAAACGAATAAACATAGAACACAGAGCTAGTACGCTATGAATAAATTCTTATTCCATTTCTAAAGTTAAAAAAATGAGTTTAATCAACTCTTTGAACAAGTCCAAATTGACACTCTTTTCTTTACATTGGAATTTCTTAACAATGGTTAAGTTCATCGCAGTTTTCCTTATAGTGGCATAGATTGTACATTGGTTTACAATTGTGAGCTCAGGATTTCCACTTGAAGCATGGAATGGAAGTATGATTTTGGTTGGTAGATACCATCACAAACATCCTCTTTCATTTGCAAGAAACTATATTTCTAGCAGGTTTTCTCCGTAACCATCTCGGGCTGCGGCTCCGATGGTTTGGGACACGGAAGAAAATTCGGTATTCTGTTGTTGTTTATGAAGAATTTGCCTATAAAGAATGGCGGTTTTCGGATTTTTTTCATAGATCTACTAATAATTTTGATTTGGATATTACTGGTTGGAATTAGAGTAAATGATGATGATGATGATGAAGTAAAACAACAAATAAGAAACGGAAATGTTACTGTATAGAACAATATAGAGACCTATTATATGAGCAAAGAGCTTTCCTCCTACTAGAAACCCATTTTCCGGGATGTAGAAGATACAGAGATACCGATGGAATGATGCAACCACGGAAACCAAGTCGGGCTGACTGGAGGAGGACTTCCCAGCCTTTTAAGGCCCCAGTTGTGGACGGACTAGTTCCTGCCTTCTTACAAAAGGGAGGGAGAGAACTAATGCCCTATCTTCTAAATATCTTTAGAAGTAGTATAGCGCTCGGATATTTACCGGAGCTATGGAGAAGGGCTAAGGTGGTATTCATACCGAAGATGGGGAAGAAAAACACCACTCAACCTAAGTCATTTAGACCCATTAGTCTAACATCCTTTATGTTAAAGACAATGGAGAAGGTAATTGATAATTACCTTAAGACAATAGTGCTGGTAGGTACATCACTACACAGCATTCAGCATGTATGCAGAGCAGGGAAATCCACAGAAACCGCTCTGTATCATCTGACAATTGAAACAGAAGCAGCACTAGAGACAAAGGAAGTAGCGATATGTACGTTCTTGGATATAGAGAGAGCTTTTGACAACACCTCACACGAGGCTGTCAAAGCGGCCTTAGAATGAAGGAGTAATGATAGCACTATCTCAACGTGGAAGGGAGAAATGCTGAGAACTAGAACATCGGAGACACAAGTGGAAAGAGACACCATTAAGATCTCCACAACTCAAGAGTGCCCACAGGGAGATCTACTATCACCGCTAATGTGGAGCCTGGTAGTTGATGAACTATTGCTTAGGTTAAACGACCTAGACATCAAATGTCAAGGTTACGCCGATGACATAGTCATAATGGCCAGAGGAAAGTTTGAGGGAACGCTCAGTGAAATTGTTCAGAGAGGCCTCAAAGTAACTAGTAGATGGTGAATAGTGGGACTAAGACTCAACCCGAGCAAAACCACGGTGATACCATTTACTAAAAGGAGAAAACTAAACTGCCCACAACCCATACTTTTAGATGGGAAGGCAGTAGAATACAAACAAGAGATAAGGTATCTGGGTATCACACTAGATACCAAACTCCTATGGAATAGACATGCTGAGGCAGCGGTAGGTAAAGCCAAATGCGCGATGGATGTACACAATCCTGCGATGGATGTACAGCATGATAGTAAGACCTGAAATCACTTATGGAGCAGTTGCGTGGGGAAGTAGAACCAAGCTGGCCTTTATGAGGAAACAGCTTGAGAAGATTCAAAGACTGGCGTGTGTCTGAATCACGGGGGCAACGAGCAGCTTTGGAGCTGCTGTTGGATCTGACTCCGCCGCACCTTTTGGTGGAAAGGGTCGCCAGATCGGCGATTGTGAGGTTCAGCAAGGAAGGAATGGGCAGAGGTAAAATAATCGGGAGCAAGGTCCCCTGGCTGGAAGTACCAAAAGACGAAATGGTATGCCAATACCACTTCAAGAAAAACTACACAGCAATGTGTAGGAGTAAAGCCGATTGGAGCGACGAATCCTCAGCATACCACATAGAGCAAAATGCTATCAAGTGGTATACAGATGGTTCGAAGACAAAGGAAGGTACTGTGTTTGGACCTCGTACCAAGTACTTCGAATCCATGGGAATATCCCCAAGTATCTTCCAAGCAGAGGTAAGCTAGAGGTAAGCTTCCAAGCTAGGCCTGGAGGAGGATGACGGATGCAGAATTCTGTGGAAACCCCCATACATCTGCTCAAAGACTGCGGAGCTCTACTCCGCAAGAGACAGATGTACCTCGGGGCTCACTGCTTGAACACCCAGATCCTGAAATTCCTAAAGGAATCAGAATTAGAGGAGGCGCTCTAAATGGGTAAGTACACCAACGCTTGGAGGAGGAGGGCGGGGTACAATAGATCTATAAAGGTGGCAGTATAAGTCGTCAACACCATATCTACAATCTATTATATGAGCGTGAAACATCGACTACGAATTAAAGAATAAAGAGCAGAATACAAGCCGCAGAAATGAGATATTTCCGAAGAGTAGAAGGGGTTACAAGTGTAGATAGAATAAGAAACGAACAAGATTGCACATAGAAGATATACAAACTACTTTAGAGAGAAAACAGTTGACTTGGTTCTGAGACCTCACAAGAATGTTAGAAGACAGACGAGCAAAAAGGATTTGAAAGGCAAGAACAACAGAAAGCAATGCTTGTGGAAGACCACAACAAATATGGGCGAACAAATTAGCAGAAATTATTAATAAGAACAAAGGGTTTTGGTTTATTGGGACGTGTTTCTTCATTTACTTTGAAATAAGGTGAAACCCGACAGGGGTTGCTATTTAAAAATGTTGGAGTGGTCATCCCCTAAAAAAAAACTCCACGTTGCATGGAAGTTCTAAACTATCCCAGAACTTAATTTTTATGACCTTTTGGTGATTCTTATATTTTCAATATTTTTTCTTCACTCGTTCAAAACTTAATACACTAATTTTAAAAATCGCGCCAGAAATTATAAATCGAGTTTTGCATTAATCGAACTCGCGCCTGTGTATGGTATTAAAAATCTGATAAGCGAAATCGATTTAATATCACTTGGCAGGCAAGTCGTTCTGAATGCGTGTTGTTTTTTATTCTGTGTTTTATTTCCGCGGCATGAACATTCTGAAAATGGCATTGCAGCGATATGCATCAAACATTAGTTAACGGTAGATAAAGTAATAAAAATGATCCTTTCCTGGGTCAAAAGTAACTCGAATCGAAACTCTTAACGTATATAAAACACGGAGCTCAGTTATGGCCCGGAAACTTAAATGGCACGGAGCGGAAAACGGTCATTTTTTCGAAACGGTTGAATATTTCATGGACTTGACGACCTCCGCCCCGTTTATACAGAACGTAAGAATACGCAACTTACCGCTAAGCCTGAATTATAAAGGACTGGACATTGTGTTGCTTACCTGAAACAAATAAATTTAATTAGGAAACGACCAGATAATAAACCATTAAACCATAAAAGTCAGTAAGATAAATGGCGCATACAAAGCGCGCGTTGATTCATTGTCAACACGTTTACAAACCACCCACTCGTCATTCACACGATTCAAGCCATCATACAAATTCTTATATCATATTCCTTTCATGTAATTAAAATGACTTTCTCAGAGGAAAAACTTCCAGCCGCAAAAGCCGTAATATATTCACCCTTTCTCTCCCAGAGCACAGATAGAATGAAAGACGGTTTTAATGCGAAAGTAAGCTCATTTTTCAAAAAGTATATACTACCTCAATTTTTAAAAGTTAATTTTATTCATGGTTAAACCTAGACACGATTACTACATTTTTATGTCGTTATAAATAAAGCATTCAATGGGACGAAGGCTTTTTTATTTTTTAAGCTGCGTGTAATTGCGGTGTGCATTGCGTATGATAGCTGGTGTTGAGACCCTTTTCATACCACGTCCAGTTATCTATGCAGGACATCACGACCAGCTGACCAACCGACGTTCTTACGCCGAGTATAAATCAAGCACTATGTATTCCAGGGTGTCAACCTAAATCCCATTCATCATTATATTTATGTATGCATAGAGATTCCCAAACCGAAGACGGGCGGGCGGTATAGGTCGTCGAGAGTCAAGGGGTTGTTTCGCTTCCATTTTAATTTTCCACAGCGGTGGCTCCACCAGAATTATGCCTCCGGGGGAACAGCACATAGCTATATGTAGTCTATGTGTCGAGACATGCACTATCCGTCAACACAAGACAAGCTATATCATTGACGATAACTGTGAGGGCTCTATCCCCTCGTTCCTTGTGCTCTTGATATTCAAAGATTACATGTATATTAAAGACAATTACAATTTAACTTTAAATACATTTGATATTAGGACTAATTAAGTTTGTTGAAGAGTGAAATAATTTAACTAGAAAACTTTCGTTATGATTGAGGACATTGAAGGCGACACATTTTCGTCGTGGTGAAGATCTGAATATTATGTTATTTTTCCATTTCCTCGGCTCATTTCATCCGCGCGCAAGAATAACCAGGCGTAATATTTCGAAGTCGAGTTTTAATCTTGAGCTGGTATTTTTTCTCGGATCCGTTCTTGAATTTCGAACGGGATAACGCGTGTACATGGTGGGAGTGATAATAGTATGATTTATGGTGGACTGTATCTACGTAGGATATTGAATATAGATCAATATTGAAGTCTATATCACATGCGAGCGTAAACTGTAGCGTGGCATAGACCTACTGCTAATTACGACTGGTTCAAATTGCTGTACGTGAGATATTTAAATTTTAATTGTCCTTGATGTGTACTAATTGTCTGTCACGTGTAATTGCCAACCTTTCCACACAAACAATCTGCTATCATAGCGGAGAGACATTTATTGATTCTCTAAAAAATGTTTCCGCGTTGTTTTCAAATCAATTAAATGGACTTTTTATATGTTTGTGTATTTGATACACTTGCATGTATTTTTAAAACGTATACAAAATGGCAAACATTTCTTCCTTTGATGTAGTATTAAAATATTTATTGGAGATTTTTGATGGTCGTTTTTATCGCTGCTCGAATACCGGAGCGGGAACACTTGAAATTTTTAAAAAGCAGATAAAAGAAATGCATAAATAAAGAAACGGCCTAACGGAGAAATACTAACAATGTAAAGGAGGGCATACATGCATTATTTGCAACAAACTCTCATTTTTCGCGAGACGTTTGTGTTTCCAATAATTGGACGAAGTCATTCAGTATTCGATAAATTTACGTTCAGTGAAGTTTTTTGGGGCGGAAAGTTGTGATTGTGGTTTACAGTTTGTTACAGGTATTTGTGTTTGTGCGCGTATTTATAAATTTTGGAAGTTTTGATGTAAGACAAGGTGTTCCAAAACTCCTGGCAACAACCTCTGGAAACTTTTAACTGAATTCCTGACGGGCCGGTAGCTGCCTCATGTATCTCGCAGCCTCGAGCGACTCGAGTCTTTGCATCGACTTGTTGTACTTATTAATACGCGGTATGCGTAACTTCCCAAAAACTATTTCAAGTGCGTGGAATAAGATCGCTTGAATGGCGAGAGTGAAAAAATCTGATGGATCATTTGGGCGGTTGAGGTCGCGACTTTTTGTGTGTTAGGCCTACGGTAAAAGCTACTAGCCATCCGGATAACGTTAGCCCGCTGACCTCGTGAGTATTTGTTTCACATGACACTTTCCCAAGCACGACGTCTCTATTGATCCGGCGGCGTCGCGTCGAGCAGCTGAGCGTCGGTTTTGGCATCCATGCACCCGCACACGCTTTCTTGCGTCTCGCACACTGTTATTGTTTTTACATACGCCAACTCACCAAACAATAACAAATATTCATCTCCGTGTGCCCATTCGGCACTTCAGCCCGGCAGGGAATTAATATTTACGTATGTAGTTACGATCTATGAAGCTGTAATTAACTTCTTTACTACCTCCCCAACAATCACCGTTTATTTATTACTCAATTCGTTCCCATTGTTGCTTCCCCGGGTTGTATCTACCATTGTGAAAACAATACGCTGCCTTAACTTAATTAAAATGTTAACACGAAAAACAGAAAATGTTAAATTGTCTAAAATGGGAAAAAAATCTTTCCTTTTCAATTTCTACTAAAATATAAACTTTTTAAATGCGAGCTATATCCTGAATATTTAAATATATTCAACATTTCCGCAGCTCTATAATTTTTAATGGGGTTTAAAGTTTAATTACTCGATTGCCCCCCCTTGAAAGCGCCACTGCTCCAGATATAGATACCTAAACAAAGTTTCTTTACTTGCAAATTTCAAGCAACTAATTTTCATCTAAAATACGACAATGCGACAAGGACCGATGGTTTAACCCAGGTTAGATTAGGTTGCCCACCGCGAAACGGCATATAAATCAAGACATCATACGCGCGGCAGCGCGAACTCTCGATCCAATATAGGACATTGTTGGAAAGACAGTTGGTTTAACCTAGGTTAGATTAGGTTGCCCACCGCGAAGCGCCATATAAATCAAGACATCATACGCGCGGCAGCGCGAACTGTCGATCCAATATAGGACATTGTTGCAAAGACAGTTGGTTGAACCTAGGTTAGATTAGGTTGCCCACCGCGAAACGGCATATAAATCAAGACATCATACGCGCGGCAGCGCGAACTCTCGATCCAATATAGGACATTGTTGGAAAGACAGTTGGTTTAACCTAGGTTAGATTAGGTTGCCCACCGCGAAGCGGCATAAAAAAAAACCACATACGCGCGGCAGAGCGAACTTTCGATCAAATATAGGACAATGTGGCAAGGACCGTTGGTTTAACCCAGGTTAGATTAGGTTGCCCGCCGCGATAAACTTTTATAATTGCTACACCATTCTATTCTTTCTTCTTTTGTATCTGCTGATAATAAATGCTTTATAATCCTAAGTTTTTTCATCCATACAAATCACAAAAAGAGTGTCTTTATCTTGTACATGAGCTGGTCTTTCCCTCTCCATTAAAAACGTGTTTGGTCTTGCACATATATCTCTACTAACTGGTCCAACATTTTCGGTTATGCAACCTTTTAGATCAATAGAATCAATTGGAGGCTTTTTACGTTCATCTTCTGGATATTTAAAATAACTAATGGTATGCCCTTTCAATAAGCACCATCTTCTATACCAAGCACCAAGACCAGAAATATCTTCAAAAATATTTAAAAACCCATGATGTACAGAAACATCTAGTTCACATTTTGCTTTCATCTGAACTTCATCTGTTAATATGATATTTAACGTCGTGTTGTAAAATTTCTTCTTGTGCTTGAAAACAATAAACTTCAAAGGTCACAGTAAAATTACTATAAATATTATCCAATTTTATATGATCAGGGAAATTTAGTTCCAAATCTGGATTCTTCAAAGGACTTGCAACAGTTGATACAAGAGTAGATGACACAACTTGTTTTCCACATTTTACCAAACAAACAACATGATGTCTTTACCACCAACGTTTTCTGCATGTGATACTAATGGTCTTAATGTTCCTTTAACGTCCAGTCTTTGAATTTCCATACACGCAGCTTGTCTTCTATGAGTTGCAAAAAGTAGAACTTTTTCTGCTTCAACTTGTTCAGTTGATCCAATAAATTCTGGTTTGGAATTACATAAATTCAATACACGACTTATTTGTGAAATTACCATCTCTTGCTTGTTTACTTCTTCTAGTAAATGTTCAAACTTTGATGTAACAGCATCAACTTGCTGATCATAAGCTTGAGATTCTTCCAATAAAACTTGTTGCCTTCAAATGTGCCGAATTGGAGTATTACTCGCTGTTGCTTGCTGCTTTCTGTAAAAACTAACAGTCTAAGTTAATGGCATCACTTGATGTGATGATCATTTCCATCAACTGCACAAGTTGGAAGATTTTCACCTGTGGGTCTTCTAGGCGGGGAAATGTTGCTTTGACGGGGAGATTGATATCTTTTTGGAGATTTTTGTTTCATTGGAGAATAGTTATTGTAAGTGAATGATTCAGAGGGTTGAGCCAGAACTTTTTTTGGAGAAACAACTTTTACGAGTTTAGGAGGAGTAGCACCAGTACTATCTGTATCACTGTACTCTCTATCTAACTCAACTAAGAAATCTGTCATATCATAAAGAATATCCGAAAAATCGCTCCCTGAGGATTCTAAAACTGCTTTTTTAGGTGAAGGATTTTTAGAAACAGCTTTAGAAATCTCACGTCCAAAACTTGTAATAGGGTCACCTTCAGAGCAATAAAAACTACATTCGTTAAACCTGTTATTGGGCGAAGGAGAAGTTTGCTCAGTTTCTGTTGTAGCTTCAATATCAGAAAGACATGGATAAAGTTTTCCATCTTTTGGCTGCGCTACCTTGATCCGCTTCACTTCGCCTAATACAGCCTGAACTTGAGGACTATCCCCTACTTGTTTTAGTTCGTTTTTCTCCACTTTTTCTACTTTCAACATTTGGAGGGGACATGATACCATCAGAAGATTTTGCAACTACTTGCGCTGGTTTTTCTGATATCATAGCAGTAGTTTCTGTAATATTATGCTCTTCAAACTCTAGATCACTTTCATTTTCGTCAATTACAATCTTCTTGTTTAGATTAAATCTATTCATCAAAACTTCCAAGTCTTTCTTTCTCTCCTCTTAAACTTTACTCTCAATTTGATCTTGAGCTATTGTATGTTTATTCTTATTACTCAATTGAGCTATTTTTGCAGTAATACTTTCTTGTACAGGTTCTCTTTCAACATGAACTTCTGTTTTCATTTTCATTTTTTCCAAACCTAAGGGCTTAGGTTTGATCAAAAGTAAGTTTTCATTACTTGGTGAAGGTTTAATGTTCTTAGATTTGAAAACTGCTGCCATACCAAAAGCAGCCTTTAGTACCAAAACATCCCCTTGGTTCTTCTCAAACAACTTCTTCTTTTCAAAAATAGAGAGCAAGGCAGGATCTTTTTCAGATTTGGTGTAAATTGAAGTTCTGTTTGATTCAAACATAGCTGCTCGGTTTGCAATAGCGTTTGATTTTTGACGATCTTTTGTAGGGGATCTAGGAGTGACTTTCTGTTCCTCGTTTTTTGAAGTTGAGAGGAACGAAGGTTATGGTTGAAACGTATTCCTCGATTGGTTCTTCCGTTAATGTTCTTAAGGTAGGTTCTTTAGTTGTTTCGGCTGGCTTAGTTTCCTGTGAATTTTTAAAGTTATAGACTAAACGAGATTTTAAGGACGTACGTGTAAAACCCTGCAAAAATACAACCCTTGCCTTTATCCTGAATCAGTTAAAACCAGAAGTTAAAATCAGTTTAAAGAATCGCAGAATCTTATAGAACATGCATATATTTACTTGTTTATAGATCAAAATTATATGTCAACTTTTGATATTTGTTAATATATTTTTATATATTCAACAAATATAATGCGAGCAATAGTGTGAATATATAAATGTATTCAACATTTCCGTAGCTCTATAATACTATTCAGTTTTTTAAGAATGCAAAACAAATATCATGTTAAAACAACTCCTTCCTTAGCTAATACAAAGCAGAATATTGCATTATACAACAGATATGTTATTCCTACCCCCAGTCCGCTTTTGTGGCACTAAGCGAGAACTATATAAATTTCTTCTTATTGGCTAATGTGTAGAATACACCACTTCGTTGAAACTTAGGGTTGCAGACTTTTAACCTGGTGTAACTCTTGTTAATCGTCTTTGGACGGTTTAACTAAGGTCGCAAAGCAAAAATGAAGCTTCTAAATTGTTTGGTTCAATAAATATTCGTGTTTTTGTTGGCCTAAAAATTGATATATTTGACGCAACGGCTCATAAATTTCTGGTCACTTGATAAAAAGTGTGCGTAAAAAATCGTCTCGGCGTTGCCAATTTTACCTTTCATACAGCAAAAAACTCTTGGGGAGTAATTACCCGATTACCCCCTTTGAAACCGCTACTGCTCAAGATATAGATAACTAAACAAAATTAGATTTATCCTTGCCAGTTTCAAGCAACTAATTTTGAAGCCCTTATATAACTGTAGTTGCTCTAGATACAAGCTTCTAGTTTTCACTAAATCTAACAAGTTTCACAAACTTGAATCCGCATTAACCCACCTAGTCTTGGTCTCAAGATTGAGTCAACTAAACAAAGTTAGATTTTTTACTTGCCAGTTTCAAGCAACTAATTTTCAGCAATTTTCATGAAGAAGCTGACAGCATTCAAAATGTGGCTGTATCGCAGAGTCTTGAGGATCTCTTGGGTGGACCACCTAACCAACGAAGAAGTTCTTCGAAAAATGAACAAATCCACGGAGATAATAACCACCATAAAAGCACGCAAGTTGGAGTACCTGGGCCATGTAATCCGTAATGAAAAGAGATATGGTTTACTACAACAAATACTGCAAGGGAAAATCCCGAGTAAACGCGGTCCAGGCTGCAGGAGGATTTCTTGGCTAAAAAATTTAGGAACATGGTTCTCTCTGAAAACCACCGAGCTTTTTAGAGCAGCCACGAATAAGATCACGATAGCCCGAATGATCGCCAACATACGGACCGGATAGGCACCAAAAGAAGAAGAAATTTTCATCTAAAATAGGACAATGCGGCAAGGACCGTTGGTTTAACCCAGGTTAGGTTAGGTTGCCCACCGCGAAACGGCATATAAATCAAGACCACATACGCTCGGCAGCGCGAACTCTCGATCCAATATAGGACATTGTTGCAAGGACAGTTGGTTTCCCCTAGGTTAGATTAGGTTGCCCACCGCGAAGCGGCATATAAATCAAAATCACACACGCGCGGTAGCGCGAACTCTCGAACCAATATCGGACAATGTAGCAAGAACCGTTGGTTTAACCCAGGTTAGATTCACCCTGAAGTAATGCGCAAGCGATACCGGGGTGGCTACTTTTAAGCCAAGTGGAAGAAGGGGTTTAGTGAGCGAGAGCCTCACACACAGGCTGGTAGAGCTTCCCCCAAACCACATATATAAAAAAAAAACAGGTTAGATTAGGTTGCCCGCCGCGATAAACTTTTATAATGCGAGCCTGAATATTTATTTATTTATATTTCCAGCCTTTTATAGCCTGAATATTTAAATATATTTAACATTTCCGTAGCTCTATAATATTATTGAGTTTTTTAAGAATACAAAACAAATCTCATGTTGAAACAACTCCTTCCTTTGCTAATACAATGCAGAATATTGAATTATACAACAGATATTTTTATGTTATTACTAGCCCCCAGTCCGCTTTCGTGACACTTAACGAGAACTATATAAATTTATAGGACATTGTTGCAAGGACAGTTGATTTAACCTAGGTTAGATTAGGTTTCCCATCGCGAAACGGCATATAAATCAAAACCACATTCCCGCGGCAGCGCGAACTCTCGATCCAATATAGGACAATGTGGCAAGGACCGTTGCTTTAACCTAGGTGAGATTAGGTTGCCCGCCGCGAAGCGGCAGATAAATCAAGACAACATACGCGCGCAGCGCGAACTCTCGATCCAATATAGGATAATGTGGCAACAACCGTTGCTTTAACCCTAACAGATTAGGTTAGGTTCCTAATTAGGAAATTAATTTTCCCTAATAACCTTTATTTAATGCTACATGGGTTAAATATAAATTTTCCCGGGCCGGTCCTGCACAGGAGGGAATCCGGTCGCCGGACGGAATTGGGGGGGGGGTCACTTATTGCTTATGCAAATACGTATTACATCCATCCATCCAATGGCGCTACAGCCCAAATCGGGCCTTGGCCTCCTCCCACATCCTACACTTGTGCTTCGTCATCTACAGGAGAACAGTGGCTTATTTTTACGATGTCCAGGTTTTGAACCCGGGACTTGCGGCTCCGAAGTCTGAGACGTTGACTACTAGGCCACCACCGCCTCAAAATACGTACGTACAATACTCAAGATACGTATGTACAGTACGTATGACAAGGACCATGAAAATGGCTACATAATGACGGTGCAGGGTTTTGGACAAGGCCGGTCGGACAGGTGGTGGGCGTTCAGACCCCCGCCGACCGCCAACCACAGAATGAACGAAGCCCGCGAACGGGTGACCTATCTCTACCTGCTACTGGAAAAAAACAACACCGGAGGAACAAGCAAGCAACTGCCATACAGCAGACTAAATGCGCAAAGTCAGCACCAACGCTGTAACTCGCTGTCTTTACAAAACATTCTTGTTTTGTTCTGATGTTAGCTTGGACCTCTATATCGTAGGTGGTATCCCATTTAAGTTTCTTCCACCACCTTTTAACAGAGTCTCGTACGAATACTAGCGCATTCTCATTTAGTATTTTGATCTCCTTTTTTGTATTGTTAGTACCTTCGATAGCCTTGATTTCCTAACTCGATAGTGTACTTTGAGATCATTTTCGTTGCCTCCATTACATTAAACACTATAGCGTCTTCTCGTCGCTTAATTGGATCTATTTGATCAAGAAGACTGGCTGACGCCTCTGGAGGTCACCTCGTGGACAGTGATCAAGTAGATCCAATTAAGAGACGAGAAGACGCTATAGTGTTTAATGTAATGGAGGCAACGAAAATGATCTCAAAGTACACTATCGAGTTAGGAAATCAAGGCTATCGAAGGTACTAACAATACAAAAAAGGAGATCAAAATACTAAATGAGAAAGCGCTAGTATTCGTACGAGACTCAGTTAAAAGGTGGTAGAAGGAACATAAATGGGATACCACCTACGATATAGAGGTCCAAGCTAACATCAAAACACACGCAATGACCCACTGCTCCACCCAGACCGCAAAAGGAAAGTGGACAAGAACATGCACCGACGAGCTACAGACACTGCCAGAAATACAAAACCTAACAGATTGGCTAGAGAATAAAGAATGGGACGATGGGATCTGCGCGCGAAACCAGATTATAACTGGAAACCCACTGGATGCCAAAGCAACCGAAGTCAAATTAGTTCTTGTAGAATCGGAGGACACGAAAATGGAAAGGAGTATCCAAAAGATAAAAATATACAAAGCTACACCACACCAAGGAAGACTTCATAGTAATTGAACAAAATGTAAAAATAACATACGATAAAGACGTTGAGAATCTAAAACCAAAAAGAATTATACAAATCAAACACAATAGCACTGATCCGGAGTTCAGGGAAGAACTTCTAAAACTGAGAGACGAAACAAACGGCGAAGAAAAACTAATAATGCACCACATCAAGGTCATGAAAGTAATACGCCTGCGCAAAATGGCGGAAAAGGCATATTCCACCAAACAAACACTAAGGTAAGACATACGTGGTATGTTAGAAAAGCATCCGACCTTATTTTTTATTTTGAAAACCTGATGGATTTGAATCAAGCGCGCTTGCATGAGCCGACCTTGAACATTCGTGCGTATGCGCGAATTTTTTCCCGCCTGTAAATAGCGTCAGTTGCTGTCGAGCAGTGTTCGAGTGATGTAGTGCGTACTGCTCTCGTCGGTTTTTCGGTGCAAGTAAAATGACGACAAGTGAAATGAGGGTTGTCCTACGTCGCCTACGTGGTGCTGTGCGGCGCAAGCGACTGGAGTTGTGATCATCAGGAAATTAACGACTCCATCACGACAATGCTACAGCACATTCTTCGCACTTGGTTCACAATTTTTTTACTCCTCCGGTTTCGACAGGCTCCTTACAATCCTGATATGCCCCCCTGCGACTTCTGGCTATTCCCCAAAGTCAAGAGGCCATTGAAAAGAACGCGATTTCAGACAAGAGAGGACATTATAGCTGCAACGACTGCCGGGCTAAAGTCGATTCCGAAAGAGGCTTTTTCGGAATGCTTCCAGCAACGGCGGCACCACTGGGAGAAGTGTGTGCAGTCCCAAGCAGACTACTTTGAGGGTGATTAGGTTTCCAACGCTTCAGGTATGCCACTTTTTTTCTACCGGCTAAAGGTTGGAAACTTTTCTAACAAACCACGTATATACCACGCACCTCGAAACTAAAGAAACAATGGAAGACAATACAGACAAAAAAACCGAAACCAAGAAACACCGAGGCCCTCATCGTCGAAAATAGGCACAGAGACTCCTTAAGTACACTTAGGGACGTAAAGCGAATCCACGTTAGAAGTAAAGCAAAGGGGACAGTAGGGAAAGATGTCATGTTCTGGAACCACCTCCCCCTATGACCTTGACCCTGGTCACTTCAGGTGACATCAGCCACTTCCTGTGACTTTGACGACATTCGGTCCCCCACACTCGCTTCCGGTTCTAAAAAAGACCTCAACCCTCGTGGGGCAACATAGACCTCACACCCTGTTTAGCGTGAGGTTACACAGACCACACACCCTGTTTAGCATGGGGTTACATAGACTACACACCCTTTTTAGTGTGGGGCTACATATACCTCACACTCATTTAAGTTATTAAAGCTTAAAAGCTGATTAAAAGTTGATTAAAGCTGATTAAAACTAATTAAAGCTGATTATAATCGGATATAGCCTAGCCCTCGTTAATGGGTTAACGGTATAGCCCGTCAATTGAGGATTATCAGGGAATCATAAGATTTCATGTGAAGGTATTTACCTAAACGGAGATAAACTTAATAGTGGTGCCGTGTGAATATATGGGACTGTTAGATCCATCAAGAATTATATCTGGGGTCATTTATTGAGAATGCGGATTCTGGTACGCTATGGTATTCTATGGTATTCTGGTACGCGAATGGTAACGGCTAATAACAAAATTTACTAATAAAACTATCTACATCAAGCCCCGGACTATTAATTCTATAGCTGGCTACTCTCTTCTTAAACTGGTACAAGCTTGGATGTTCTGCTGGACTGGCACGTTTTCGTAAAAGAATCAATCATTTGGAAAAGCGGGGGTGGGAACCGGAAGCCGTAGAAGGCACCGGAATTGTTCAAGGTCAGGTTAAGGTCAGAGGGTGGTTCCAGAACATGACATCTTTCCCTACTGGAGGCTATACGATCGATAAGGAGCACCAGAGAAGGAAATGTCGTAATTACCGTTGTAATAGAGAAACTGAGGAAAGCCATCACATATGTACTCTACGATGGCACTAAAGTAAGAAGTGCCGGGAAAAAACCGTAACGGAATCATTACAAATAAGAGGCATGGTTGAAAGAGTAGAAAAAGAAGAGGTGTTAACCGCGATTTTTGTTACAAAATTGGAAATCAAAACGTTGAAGTTTAGCGAAACCAAATGCAAATCACACCCAAGGTGTTACGCTTGTAGTAAGCAAGGAGGACGCAGACAATCTGCTAGAAGAGCTCTACCTAAAAGTAGGATTAGTGCGATGCTCATTAGAGAAAAGAATAAAAATCGAGCTGCTGCTACGACCTCCTGGCGAAAAACTGCGACGGACCCGACAGGTCGAAGCTGTGCTTTGCGTGCGGGAAAGAAGGGCACACTGCTAAAGACTGTCATGAATCATGAAAACGAAGAATCATGCCCAATCTATAATAAAAAAGGGCATAGTGCCAACAGCGGTAAATGTGATTTTTTCCGCCACACGTTGTCCAAGGCAAGGAGACAAATTAAACGGAAACTACGACAAAGAACAGCAAGTGGTGCCCAAAAAGCCCCGTCTTCATCTTCAACCTAAAAATCATACGAATTATGCAAGTAAATTTGAACTGGTACGCCCGCTCCCAAAACCTTCTGGAAGCTACGGCTACTGTACTAAACTACTGTACTACTGTGTGTACAATACTAAAGTAGCAGCAGTAGCAGTAGAGCAGCAGATAGACGTTATAGGCAGCGCGTATGTGGTTTTAATTAATGGCTGGTAAGATGGTACGATCCCGTGCATCCCAAGCCAGGACCTTGTGATGATCGTGATACGGACGAGGTTTCCGATGATTTGATCGCTCATTAATATAATAAGCGTTTTTCCGTTTTTATTTTTAACAAAATTCTAATTTATTTTTAAGAATTCTTCGTTTTTTTTTTTTGTTAAATTCTAATGATGATTTGACCGCACCGGACATTTCCTGTAAGGTTTAATCCATTTTTTTTTTCAAAATTCCGAATTATTTGTATTTCCAGATGGAGGACGTGACGATTTGTTTTTTTTTTGTTTATTTTGAAGAGAATCTTGATTTATTGTTATTTTTCCCTGGATAAATCAAATTTTTAATTTTTTTTAAATTTTGATTTACATTTGATTATGATTAGTCCGTAAATTAGATTATTACTACATATTTGCTAGAAAATATTGAAATTAAAAAAATAATAAATATGACAACGTAGAGGCAGCTGCGATCGCGTCTACTATCTGTTACGCAGAAAATGTCAACAATTATTTTCAACAAAAACACGAATATTTATTGAACCAAGCTATGTAGAAGCTTCATTTTTACACCAGTTAAAAATTCCGCAACCCCAAGTTTCATTGAAAGGGTTTATTCTGCATTTTTCCCTTAGCTGTTTTAAATTATAACTTGAAATACAGTTACTTGAATGCCTCGCTGAAGACGATTTTATGTTTTAGTTTAACATTTCGGGAGAGCAAAATCAATAACCTGCCACTCTCTTGTAAAATATTTAATTTTTCTTCAAAGGTTATTGATTCTCCAAATTACTCTTATTCTGTGAAACAATTTCGATTTCAAGGTTTTATTATTAAAGTAACGTTGAACTGTGAGACGTTATGCAGTCATTAAATGGGCATAAGGAAGAATAATTGTGCTCAGACAATGGCCCTATGGGGTCACTATTGGCAGTTTGCCGGACGGCCGGGTTATCGAAAACTCATTAGCGGGATAGCGTTGGCAAAGAGTAGATTCTTGTGCGAGGCAATATAAACTGGATCACAATGAAATTGCACAAAAAGTAGCCGTAGAAAAATTATTTATGGTCTCCGTCATCACATACGAGACGCAATATTATATTTTATAAGCGAATCATAAAAATTGTAACGCCTATAAATTAAGACAATATAACGGTGGCGGAAATATATTTATCGCATGGGAAATAATAAAAAAATACTTGTATGTGCGAGGTAACAAGATGACGGACGTCTGGGGCTTATTCATTCGATGCCGATTTCCCATGGGGGCATCCAGAAGAGATGCCTCCTATCTGAAAACAACTCCATCGATTTTGCAATAAAAGGGAAGAACAACCGACTAGTCCCTTGAAAAGGCAAACGTGTTTAATTATAAGGTGATAATGAGACGTGCGGGAATAAAAGCAGAAGAGGACTCGTTGCGCGTTTACAGCTCAGCCTTGGAAGCGAATGGCCTCCATAAATTACCACGCAAGAAAACAGCATTAGTGCGACCATTACATAAATATTAATTGCAATTTGCTGCCTTTATATGGTTCTCACAAAACATCTTAACCAAACAGTTAGTTGGAGGTCGCTAAAGAGAGAATTTCAATCTGGCTGTTCCTTTAATATCTCGGAGAATGCGGGAATACAATTTCGGTTGCATATAAAGTTAAATGAACCAAGTTATAGTCTGCAACGCAGTCGCAAAGATTTCCGACGGGGCGAGATATTAAACCCATACATCATCCGGCCGAATATCCTTTAATATTTTTTCATTACGTTCCATCGGCGAAAAAAAGTTTAAAAGCTTCGACGCGATACACGAAACTTAATCCATTCACGGTGCGAGCCGGTCGTCGCAGGAAGTGAACTTTTTACATCACAAAAGTTAAATCCTTCCAATAAAATCGTGGCCAAAGGAAACCACACTTATCACTATGCAGTGGCTTTATCGAAGTAGCTATAAATGCGAGGCCCATGCGAACGAGGCATCAATTGCCATGAAACATGGCTGCAATTCGTTTTAGCACTTTCCCCGTTCTTTCTTGTTTCCTAACAAGATCAAATTCACTGAGAAATACTGCCTACTTACGCCGGCCTCATTTATCCTCGCCGAATATTTTAATGTATTTACATTAAACAACGTCTCTCATAATATTAATTATCCGAATACTCAATCCACTTTTTCGCCGAAATAGTTCGCCAACTATATTTACACGATATTTCGAAGAGCGTCTGAAAATCCTCATCCCCCGGCATTCTTTTGTCGTAGTTTGATGAAGTTCCGAGTAATAATTGAGTTTCATAAACTCATCAGCGCCTTTTTATTATCAACACTACCCAACTTTAACAACTCTTTTGAACTATTTAAATTATCCTATAAATAAAATATAACGGCGCAATTAATTTCACAAAAGAACGTTCTTTTACGAATCGACAGCCGTTTAATACAATCAATTTAATTTCAATTCAGCCATCGTTTCGATATTAAAAAGGTTTCAAATACAAGCGCTATTTACCTTGAAGCTCCGAATCGCTCTCCAAGCAAAAAGTCTAATCCAAATTATATTAGGGTGGGATATTTATTTGACTCCAATACCTAAGCCCCGATATCACAAAGTAAATAGTTTTATTAAACAATTACGTTTCAATAACATTCGCGTTGGAATTAATCTAATAATACGAAAACTATCGATTTCTAAGTAATTACATGCTTTAACGTTTAATACGATATTAATATCATATTAACTGGCTATTATATCTGAATTGAATAGCAATTATACCTATACAACGACTTGTTATTAAATGGCTCTAAACCTCGAACGCATTCAAATTATTTATTGTATTTCGCGATATTGTTACTCATATTCAACCTAATCGTAATATTCTTTTAAGATTTGCTAGCAGAACTTTGCTTCAGCCGACTTAGTTATTATTTCTTTGGTTTAGTCATTGCAATTGCTTTTAAACATAATCTTTATATTCCTTTAAGTTTTTCTAACAGAAATTATCTTTTGAAGTATTGTTCGTTATTTCTGTGGTTTAGTAATCAGTGAAGATGTTTTGCTTGAAGCTAAAAAGTTTACAGTTCAAAGAAGAGGTTAAAATTTCAAATTAAATTTCAAATTTAAGGCAATTTATTTCGTTTCAAGTCTCTTATAACGCCATTAATTTGTAACGGATTCAATGAAACCGCGCATCGTGTTATAAGGAAATTGCATTATCAGAATCACTACATACCGGATTAATTCCTATCGCGTAATATGGAGCACGGCCAAAAGCTAAATAACTTTGTAATTCTCTTTTAAACTTTGCACTGCGCACTATCAAGGATCATTTTCAATTAAATAAAATCTCAATCCTCATCACAAATTTAGTTTCCCTTTTACACCATTTAATTTCAAATTTGGTTTCTTTATCCATATGTTCATCTGCAAATGCATTTTAAACAGAATTAATTTATTTGAATATAATGTATGTCTAGTCTTGTCTGTCTAGTCTTGTCTGTCTAATTTTGTCTGTCTAGTCTTCTCTGTCTAGTCTTGTCTGCTTAGTCCTGTCTGTCTAGTCTTGCTTGTCTAGTCTTGTTTGTCTAGTCTTGTCTGTCTAGTCTTGTCTGTCTAGTCTTGTCTGTCTAGTCTTGTCTGTCTAGTCTTGTCTGTCTAGTCTTGCCTGTCTAAGTCTTGCCTGTCTAGTCTTGTCTGTCTAGTCTTGTCTGTCTATTCTAGCCTGTCTAGTCTTCTCTGTCTAGTCTTGTCTGTCTAGTCTTCTCTGTCTAATCTTGTATGTCCAGTTTTCTCTGTCTAATCTTGTCTGTCTAGTATTGTCTAGTATTGTCTGTCTAGTCTTTCTTATCTAGTCTTGTCTTGTTTGTCTTGTATATAAGGTAAATAATTATGAATGCCCATAACAAATTGGGTCTTTTTAAAGGTGGTCCAACTTGAGGTAGGAACGTCGCTGGTGCAATTAGTTGCATAGAAGGTTGTGTCCTGAATAGCGGTCTTAATTGTGAATTCTAATTACGTGAACAGGTGGACGGTGAATGTGAAAAGAAAGGAAGTCGTCGGACGATTGTTTTCCTTTCGGTGTTCGATTGTGCAACGTGAGGCGCACGACGCATGTTATTAATTATCCGCCGGTTTGTATACGTAATGAGCGAGCGGTGCGTGCAGGTGCGCATGTAAATTGGCCCGCGAATGGGATCGCACAATAAAAAAAGTGGTCTAATCTGCTTGGATAAATATACTGGTTTTTAAGAGAGGATTAAAGCTGACGTTGCCGGTTGTATTTCGCTGTCAGTGCTTATGGTAACAGATCACTATAAATTTGCATTTACTTAGAAACAAGCTACATGTGAAGCAGCTCTTTTTTGCGTGTAAGACTTTTAAGTGGAAGCGTTTTATAAAGCTGATTCTGCAACGAACAACGCAAACAAACTATTTATGTATTATGTATGTTACGATAAATACGTTTTAATATTTATCACGCATACTCTTATTTTGTAACGGAATTTTAGATATTTTTCGTGGGATTTCCTCCCTAATATTCTTGAGAGTTGTTGATACCGCATATCATCCGAAACTTGACAAAGCTATCCCTCTTGACAGGGTTATTTTTATCTATTCAGCATTTTTTAAATTATACCATTCTTTAACAATGAATAGTAGGACTATTATATCACCTGCTTTTACTTACTTTGTAGTATAATTATATTACTTTTATCATCACTCTTTAGCTACTTTATAGCACAATTATATTACTTTTATCGTCTGTTTTCAGTTATATTAAATTATATTATTACATTATCATATGATGATAAGCGATGATATGATATATATATATATATATATATATATATATATATATATATATATATATATATAAGATAAGATAAGATATGAAAAAATGAATTGCGTACAACAAATGGAAGCTAGGGGAGGCCAAGGCTCAAATTGGGCTATAGCGCCAGAAGAAGAAGAAGAAGACAACAAATGGAAACGTTTATCACAGTGGTTTGATTAGAATGTCTCATCTCATTAGATAGAAGTTACTAACGAGATGAGACTTATTCTTATTCTCTATAATAGTGAAAGCTTGTGGTGCTGCTTTGTAAGATTCACATCATTCTTGAGATTTAGATTTGAAATATGTTTAATGTTAGTAACATCATGTTAATGGTTTATGTTTAACGGAATCACGCTAAAAAGTTTACTCTCGTTTACATTCTTGAAACAAGCAACTTGACTTTGTTTCTAGCTTAATTACTACCAACTTCACACGAAAAAAGCTCTAGATAACAAGATTTCTGATTGGAAATTTAATTCTTTATAAGTTTTGCTTGAATTTTTTTTTTAAATTCCGCTTAGTATTCGAATTATTCTCTCATTTTGAGACGAAGAAAATATTAAACAATAAGAAACTTTTGAGTTTGATTATTACCAAATTGACTTATTGTTAGCGTTAATATACAGTTGGTACACAAGGTTGGTATACTAGGTTTCTGTAGGAAATTTAATTGTCTGAAAGTTTAATTCGAAACATTTTTCAAAATTACGTTCAGTTTTTGAGTTGTTTTCGCATTTTTGAGACAAAACATGTTTTCGAATCTCTAAAAAATCAAATGTAAAACAAAAACAACATTTAACTTTGTGTCAAACTTGATTATTGCCAACTTGACTGACAAAAAATCACTAAATAACAAGGTATCTATACAAAACTAGTGCACTAGGTCGTAAAAGGCAAATGCCGAGTTAACATATTTTGTGATCTGTAGAAGGCCTGCATTTCGCACTCGATACTAATAAACAAACTGGTCAGGTAAGGCATTAGAAAAATGTTTTCAAAAAAAATGTTTTCAAAACGACTTGCACCAGGGCGGTGGTGCAAGTCGTTTCTCCAACACCGAAAACATTTTGAAAATCAAAATCACAGGAATGGCCTCTCCAATTTAACATACAGTACCGATATCGGTGTGCCACAAGGGAGTGTACTTAGTCCGACACTATTCCCGATCTATGCAGCCGGTATTATCAAATATATGTGGACGATGTACATGGTCCGGCAGAGAGATATGTGTTTTTGAAATTGCGGTCACACAATGTGGCGTCCATTTTTGTCGAGGCATTCTTGTAAACGGATGGCGAGACTATCCATGCTCCTTTCAACTCCGTGCAGTTTCTGGTCTAAAAGATCCTGCTCTTTCAAAACTATTCACCCACTTCATAATGGTATTCCATTTGGAATACAACCATGATGACAACATTAAAATGGTTTCGAAATCCTCGCTGTATGAGCACCAAAGTACGACCCATTTCAATGAAAGTATTGTAAATAAATACACGGTGCAACAGACCAAGGTTACATAGTTGCTATAATGGCATCTGTTGACGAGTAGATATCTACCATTCCGAAAACAGTGTAACCACACAAGCGCGCGTAACAGTCATTTCAAAAACAACATATCTCTCTGCCGGGCCTTGTACATGGTCCACATATAGAGTGCAATGTTTTCCACTTTCCCACTTTTATAATATCGGCTGTATAGATGGAGACTAGTATCGGACTGAGTACACTCCCCTGTGGCACACCGATATCGGAACTATGTATTAAATTCGAAAGACCATTCCTGTGATTTTGGTTGATTTTTCAAAATGTTTTCTGTTTTGGAGAAGCGACTTCAATCACTGCCCTAATTGCTCTAATGCCATATTTGAACTGTTTGTTTATGAGTATGGAGTGCGAAATGCAGTCGAAGGCCTTTGAAAGATCACAAAATATGAAAACTGGGCATTTGCCTTCGACAGATCACAAAATATGTTAACTGTATCAGAAGAAACTGTGACCGAGACTGAATTGGAAGCTAACAGGCAACTACATAATACAACTGGCTCTTAAAGTAACAATTTGCATTTAAACACCAATAAAACAAATTATATAATTTTTAAAACCGGAAGAAGGAAACGTTAATCTTTCACTCAAAATTGGTCAGGTAGCAATACAAAGATAATAATCAGGTAATAATCAGGTAGCAATACAAAGAGCGAGAAACACCTAATCCCTAGGACTTCACTTTGAGGAATGTCTTAGGTTAGAAACGATTATTAACAACATCAATAAAAAAGATTTACGTAATCTTAGAAAAAGTAGTTAGGTTAGGTTTTTTTTAGCATAGGGCTGTGCTCATAAATATATATTTTGCTAAAATACACTCGAGGATAACATATGTGGTTATGGTATGGGGATCCCCTCCACACATTCATAGAATTTTGATGGCACAAAAAAGAAGGAGCGGATGTATTACATGTATTACAAAGAAGCCACCTTTGTCGACGTTCATTCAAAGGAACTTCTTCCAATAGTTCAACTGATTTTGCAAAAAGAAGAGATAATCATTTCCAATCAATCCGATTTGCGACACATGGCGACCAATAAGTTGTTCGTTGACCAGTCCGGCCCAAATGTTTATCGAAAATCTGTGCTGGAAATGATTACAGCGAACAGCATATGGATTTTCGACTGTACAAAATATGACTGTTATTTATGGCGTTACGTGTAAACGTTGCTTCATCACTCGCCAATACAATGGAAGAAAAGTTTGGAATTTCACCTCCACTTCCGGTAAAAAAACAACAACCATGGGGCTATATAGACATCACACCCTCTTTAGCTTTGTGTTACATAGACCTCGCACACTGTTTAGTGTTTTAAAGCCGATTAAAGTTTAAAGCTGATTAAAAGCAGGCTAAAGCTGATTAAAAGCTGATTGAAGCTGAATAAAATCTGATTAAAGCTGATTAAAATCTGATACAAACAGAAGTGGGGTGGAGGTTCCAGAACATAGGATGTTTCCCTACTTATAAACAATTGGCATAATTGTAAACGTAAAGGGCGAAAGAGGACTCTCGCGCAGTATTCGCCAGACAATTAGATTTCAGACATTTACTTGGCAAGATACTTGTAGAGTACTACTAGAATAAAGTAACCACATTAGAAAGAATTATAATTTAGTTATAAAAACAGACTATTAATTAAAAAAATTGTCAATTAGACACGAGAGCGAAATTTGGATAGCGCACATTCGCTCAAGAGGGCAACTGATATATCAGGTATATAGTTGCCTATATCATATATGGCAACTGATAAATGATAGAAATGATATATATATATATATATATATATATATATATATATATATATATATATATATATATATATATATATATATATATATATATATATATATATATATATATATATATATATATATATATATATATATATATATATATATATATATATATACCGCCCGTGTTGCAAATAATATTATATATATATATATATATATATATATATATATATATATATATATATATATATATATATATATATATATATATATATATACCGCCCGTGTTGCAAATAATATTTTTTATTACTCATGCGAGGGGACGTATCTTATAAGTTTGAGATCCAGGGGCCATCCAAAAAAAACCGGCCAAGTGCGAGTTGTGACTCGCGCACCAAGGGTTCCGTACAAACTTATAAGTAAGGTATCATTGAATTCTTTAAACCCGGTTTTCTTAATTTAAAAACCCGGTTTTCGAATGTGTCAAATTTATTGGAAAAACCGGTTTTTTAAAACCGGGTTTGAAAAACCGTCAAACCCTAATCATAATCGTCTTGTTCGCTTTCTTTTTATAAGTTTCAAAATAATCACGTAATTCAGACGGAGGTATCACACAAAACAATGAAAAACGTTGTCTATAATTGTGATAATTCTAGCAGTGTTTGTGCTTATTATTAAGGGTACATGCCTTTAGAGGAGAAATATTATGAAATTGCATTATGGCGATTAGTTTGTCTCTAACCATAGTAACTTTTTTTATTGTGGTTTGGTGGAAACTCTCACTAAACCCCCTTTCCCACTTGGCTTTTCAGTATGCGCCACCCCGGTTACGGGTATTTTGCATTCCCTCAGGATGGGCTGCCCGGACGGTTAGTGCCTCCTTGGTTGAAAATGCCTCCTCGGCGGGACCTAACCGAGGAGGACATAACCGAGGAGGACCTAACTGTATGCAACCCATATGCTTCTGGTGCCTGACAATACCACGCAACACATTAATGTATTTTCATAAGTTTCTAATAGTAAATTTTTCTTGTAATTAAACTACATATTTGCGGTTTTCACATTTTTCCCTTTACATGTGCTGTAAGACACCGCTTCTTGCCAAATTTCATGATTCTAGGTCAACGGGAAGTATATACCTATAGGTTTTGATTCCCTTGTGAAATCGCAAAATATGCGACATAAACGGTCATATCTTTTGATCGCGTTGACTTACAAGTTTGATTTTTTCACAACTGAAAGAGACCGCAGACCCGAGTATTTGATACAAGAATTTCAACTTGTTACCTCTACGCGTTCCTGAGAAAAATGGTCTTGACAGACAGACAGACGGACAGACGGACGGACAGACAGACGGACAACAAAGTGATCCTATAAGGGTTCCGTTTTCGGTACGGAACCCTAAAAATAGCGGAGGAGTGGAACATGGGAGTGTTACACCCAATACACAAAAAAGGGTACAAATTGAGCTGAGAAAATTTCCGATCAATTTCCGATCGCATACAAAATACTCTCCGTCCACATCTTCTTCTTCTTCTTATCAACCTGTTCTCATCCACTCCTGAATGTAGGTTCTTCCATATTTTTCCATTCCTGCCTGTCCATCCACATATTCAGCAGAATCACGTCCACATATATAGCAGAATCCGTCCACATATACAGCAGAATCTGAACATATGGAGTATCTTTATTTGAAGACTACCAATGCGGTTTTAGACCAAATAGCTCAACCACTGACCAGATACACTTATGCATACTACTGATACACATACACAAAGCACTGACCAGATACACAAACTAATACAAATTCAAGAAAAATGCGTCGAACACAACATACACCTCGAGAACCTTTTCATAGACATCAAACAAGCCTTCGATAAAGTCGACAAAGAGAAGCTGTTCGAGAAAATTCTTGTAATGGGCATCCCAAGGAAATTGTGCAACATGGTCAAGATAATTCTAAACCAGACAATAGCGACCTTGAAAATACAACTTACATCCTAAATTTTTTGTTATGGAAAACGTGGTACGACAAGGCGACAAATATCAAATATCGTAAACTTTCAAATCTCGTCTCTTCTATTCAACCTTGTACTTCACTCAACAATATGCAAACTGGAGATAAAAGGTACAATAAGCACGAAGTCAAAACAACTATGTGCGTATGCGGACGATACTGTCATAATGTGCAGAAACCAAAAAGTCTTGGAGAAACTTTCAAGCGACTTGAGCAAGCAACTAAACAACTTTGACTAGAAATACATTTTAAAACAACAAAATACATGAAAGTAAGTAGAAAACTTCAGAGAAGACAAACTTGAATTCGAAGGAGTTACCGGAACCCACTTTATTTACTTAGGGACACAACTAAACCAAAAAATATGATAAATGAGGAAGTAAAAAACAGAGTATTGAAAGCAAACAGATGGTACTATGCAAACCGCAAACTCATAAGCACTAAATTACACAGTTTAATAAATTCACACAATAATTTCATACAATCAAACACTTCAAATCTGAGAATATACAAATTCATTATCAAACCAGTCGTAACATCGAAACATGGACGATGACACAGAACGACAAACAGGCGCTTAGAGTTTTTGAAAGAAAGATTCTCAGAAAAATATACGGCCCGACAAGATACGAAAATAACACCTGGCGCATAAAAATGAACGAAATAACCTAATAGGTGGCCCAAACATAGTTAGATTCGTAAAATCACAAAGATTACGATGGATCAATAGAGAAACACAAGAGCAATTATGGAAAGGAGACCAACAGAGACTCGTGCAAGAGGTAGACCACGTAAAAAGTGGTTAAAATCGGTGGAAGAGGATCTGAGAAGGATGAGGGTGAATAACTGGAAGGAAGCTGCCGACCGGACGAGATGGCGCGAGATTGTAGAGGAAGCCAAAGCCCATTTAGGGCTGCAGTCCCAAAGGAAGAAGAGACTACTAGAAGGATATACTTCGACAAGGTTTAAGATATTTCCTTCGCAATCCAAAATTCGTTGACCAGGTGCACCATCTCGAACTTAGCAGTACGTACACCAGCTGTTCATGCACGGATTACAAGAGCGGTTATTTTTTGGAAAATAGGTGTTATCCTATTAAGAAACCGCTCAGTGTACAATCGACTATATCGAATATATCTAAAGCAGAGTGTTAGCAAAGGCTATCCGCAAGGCTCGAAGTCAGGTCATTGAACATGTGCAAGTATGGAATGTCTGAATCGTGGGATAGTTGATATTATTAAGTTATTATTATTTAGATAGAATTATTCATCACTATCCATGGTCTATGTAGTTGTTCATGTAGCTCTGTCTATCCAACCATTATTGAGGTTCAGTAGAATATCATATCAAGTCCAAATATTATCATTATTATCTCTATATCTTTTGACATGTTGGTCTTAAAAATGCCATTGTAGAAGATGTTACAAAGCCTGACCCAGGCTATCTAAATAATAATAACTTAATAATATCAACTATCCCACGATTCAGACATTCCATACTTGCACGTGTTCAATGACCTGACTTCGAGCCTTGCGACCCACAAGACGGACTCTTGAGTTATTCCGTACTACATTTTTATATTTTTCTTTAATGTACATAACCGTCATTTTCATATGTATGGTAGTACTTCCATTTTTTCTAGTTCCTTAGTATTCCTTTTCATAATGCGCTTATATTATCCATTTAGTTCAGTATATATAGGTCTGTGTTCGATCCCGAAAGTGCTGTCCTCATTTGTTCCAGGAAGACAAATGTGACACATGGACAAACAATGACAAGGCAAAAGCAACCTTCTAGACCTAGAATAAATAATGATAAAGGGGAGCCAACCTTTGAACCTATCACAAGTAACGATAAGGAGTAGGCAATCTTGGTGCTCGTATATCATAAGCAGCGGCAAATGGAAAAACAACCTCCAATGTAAGCCATACGTTAAATAAATAAAATACAACCACCAACCAGATACCTAAGTTGTGGAGAAAAGTCCAAGTGATGGCTCTCCTAAAGCCAGCGAAAAAACAAGAGAGGCAAAAAATTATATAATACTCTACGATCTACCCTCTGGTTTGTTTAAGCTGTTGGAATGTATGGTGCTCAATCGAATAGCCCACATTGTAAATGTCACTTTTTTTCCTGAATAAGCAGTTTTCAGACCCGATAGGTTAAGTTGCGGGCAAATCCTCATCCTAACAAGATTCCAGGATGGGTTTGTATAGAAACCAGTCACAAGGGTTGCTTTCATAGATCTCATTCAGTCCGACACAATCCAGCATAGGCAATTGGTCTTTAAGGTGTACTTAGCAGCAAAGGATGTCGGACTAATCATGTTTATCAAATGCATCCTTCAGAATAGAATAATTTATCCTGAAGTGAAGCAGTTCAGCTAAGCTGGCGATACAGCAGTGGCAGCACAAGGGCAACTTTCGAAACATATCAATGATAAGGTTCATGCAAATCTTATTATAAATATTCGAAGTGGTTAAAACCAAGCTGATGAGATCGCCTAAGGAGCTTGAAGCATATTAACATTAACAACATTTAAAATCAAACTCCAGTAAAACACAAACTCGCGCTTTTCACTTGCGGAATAGACCAGGGAACTACATGTAAAATGAAACGAATAAGACCTTGAACACAGTGACCCAGATACTTGGAAGTAAAGTTGGGAAGAACCATATATTTCAAGCAACACTGTCAGGAAACTAAAAATTAGTTAGGAACAATATGGTACGGAAACTAACCAGCACGTCAGTTAACACACCAGTGCGGAGAAATTTCGTTTACATTAAACAAACTGCAATTTGACGTTGCCATCAATGAAACTGGCTGAATTGTAACTCAAGTCAACTGCTGTTTAATAGTTATATCTCCTAGTCGAAATTGCTCCAGCTCATGTGCAAAGGATTGTGATGGCGGAGGTGGACAGCAAGGATAAAACTTCAGCTAGCCATGACCGATTCTATGATTTGATCGAGGTTCAAATCAAGGAATCCCCCCTTCTTTTATCTATTATAGGATTTTGGAACATCTTATACGACTCCATTTAAAAAAAAAACCTTCCAGAGGACTGCGAATAGTGGCATATGCTGACGACAACATGCTACTAGTTAGAAGCAACACAATTACAGAACTAAAACAAAAGGGAAACCAGGCCTTGGAACCTCTCCGTCAATGGTCATTCGAATGCAAACTTAAATTTAATGCCGCTAAGACCGAGGCTTTATTTTTCGGAAAAATGCCCAATCAAAGAGAGCCGGTATTCACAATTGCAAGTGAAAAAAATAAATGCCAAGATTCTATTAAATATCTTGGCGTATGTATAGACAGATGTTTAAAGCGAGGGCTACAGTACATCCGAACCAATAGCGACAACGTTGATGGTTAGTCAATAATCTGTAATAGTCGTTCTGTGCTCGAAAAACCTGACGTGGTGTACGGAGTAGTCGTAGAGACGTAGGAAGCGGTAAGAGAAATTTCTGAGAGTTAAAACTACAAAGGCATTGGGAAAAATCCTATGCTGGAGTCGCTGGAAACGAGCGAGGCAAATTAGGCGTCAGAAAACGTATGTAACATACCTCTCATTCAACAAGATACGTAGCCAATCGATCAAGTCCAGACTGAGTTCATATTTCCAAAAAGAATGTCAAACAAGATGGGAGGCATCGAGAACAGGTATATGGACAAAATATTCATTCCCTCAGTTCATAATTGGCTTAAAATCGCCTTATCGCAAGAGCTGTCCAATTACTTACAGAGCACGGCAACCTCCAGGCCTATCTTCACAGATTCGGAAAAAGAGATTCACCATTATGTCCATGTGGAGAAGAAGACACAGCAGCACATGTCTTATTCAAGTGCACCTTCACTAACCAATGGAGAACCAATGGAGACCAAAAGAATAATGATTCGGGCAGTACTTACGTGGCCAAAAAATGAAGAAACCGTAACAAGGGTCGCGAAAAACATAACCAAAATGGTGGGAACTTCTTGATCAAAGAACCAAACAACTACAGAGACTCGATTATGACAATTGATTTGATTTTATCACGACCTTAATTCAAACTTAACTTTTCATTTAAATTGTAAACAATAATATAATGTAAATATAAGGTAAATAGCTAAAGTAAATGTAATGTAAAAAGCTAATGAAAACGCAATGTAAATAGTTATGAAACCAGCATAATGTCCATCTGGACAGAGTGCTGGTCACATAAGCCACTCTTATGTAAAAAAACCCGGCCAAGTGCGAGTTGTGACTCGCGCACCGAGGTTTCCTTACAAACTTGTAAGTAAGGTATCTTTATGAAGACCTAACTGTTTGCAACCCATATGCTTCTGGTGCCTGACAATACCACGCAACACATTAGTTTCTAATAGTAAATTCGCATTTTTCTTGTAATTAAACTACATATTTACGGTTTTCAGATTTTTCCCTTTACATGTGCTGTAAGACACCGCCTCTTGCCAAATTTCATGATTCTAGGTCAACGGGAAGTACCCTATAGATTTGATTCCCTTGTGAAATCGCAAAATATGCGACATAAACGGTCATATCTTTTGATCGCGTTGACTTACAAGTTTGATTTTTTCACAGCTGAAAGAGACCGCAGACCCGAGTATTTGATACAAATTTCAACTTGTTACCTCTACTCGTTCCTGAGAAAAATGGTCTTGACAGACAGACAGACGGACGGACAGACGGACAAACAGACAGACGGACAACAAAGTGATCCTATAAGGGTTCCGTTTACAGTACGGAACCCTAAAAAAGAATCTAAACTGAAGAATTTGCTTTTTCAATTGTCTCCGGTGGTGTGGATTCGTCATAAGAACTCTTATCAGTTTCCGGTACCTTCATAGAATTTACACTCATTTTAAAATGTTTTCTTTAATGTTTGTTTTTATTTTGTCACTTAACGCCACTTTTTTTATATTTAGGTCTTGATTGTGTTTATTTTATTTATTTAATTGCTTTCTTAAAGTAACTTAGCGATATTGAATATTTGCGTGCGTTACCCAAGTTATGTGGTAATACAACAAAATTTGGCATTTGTCGCACTAAAAAACGTGCGCCAAGATAGTACTTTAAACGAATGAGTAATAAAAAATATGTTATTGTATACATTCATATACTTGTCTATAGATATACAAAAATGTATTTATTATTATTGGTAACTATAAAAATATTTGTAAAAAACAATAATTTGAATATTATGATTTTTAATTAATTTAAATTCGAGTGAATACTTTGCAATAGATTCGGATCATTTATTAAAATGTCATGAAAAATGTCGCAAATAAAATTTCTCACACGAATTGGTCAAATTATTTTAAACGGAGAACGCGTATTCTACAATTTTCAAAATATTTTGATAAAAAATATTATTCTGTTTAAAATGAAGCAATAACTCCGTCCATGTTTTGCCTGTTTCCACATTTGCAGACAACCAACAATTAATTTTTTCATCCGTAACGTATCTTTTTACCAACAAAACCTCATCATTATCGCAAATATTATTTTTCGGAAAATGGTTACTATTATATTCAAAAGATTTTTCCACATATTCCCATAAAATCTACTTTCTTAATGTCACTTAATGAAAATTTCAGTACAAGGTGCCGTTAAACCCTTTCATCCCTGAACGAATAAAGATTGCAGAAATAGAATAAACCTCATGTTTTGTTAATTAGTAGCTAAATAAACACAATATATCAAAATAAATCGACCATGGATTAAATTGTCCCAAGAGATGAGTGGTACACATACCTTATCTACTTTTCTTGTCTAATTTTGTGGAGACTTTACAAGTTTTGACATTATCTAGTATTCAATTTTCTTCATTCAGTAGCTTCACTCATTTTTTGTCCAAAATTTTATCCAACATTGTCCAGTCTTGTTTAATATAGACTAGACTTGTCCAGTCTATTATTTTCTTGTACATGGTTGTTCAGTATTGATCAGTGTTCTGTATTTTGTTCAATGATCTGTATCAATCAGTGATCATATTATTAATCATATATGTTCGGTTTCATCTGGTTTCGCCTTGTCTAGAATTATTTGGTTGTGATCTATTCTGGTCTGGCTTGTCTTGTATTGTCTGGTATTCTCTGTTATAATTTACAACAACAATATTTGTCTTGCATATAACATATACGAAACAAATGCCTGGTAAATTTTCCATACGAGTACAACTTTAAATTCACAATTTACAATTTTCAGAAGCTGAAACTTCAGTGGGATGAAATTTATGTGTACCATTCGGGGCGAAAGTGTTAAACGACCGGATTTTCTGAAAGAAGTCAGAAATTTTTATAATAACTGCTTGGAATACCTTGAAGAATGGACAGTTTAATTCGAGGAAAAATTTAATTGGGTGACATTAAAAAATGAGATTTTTGAGAATATGTGCAAAATTCTTATATTATATATTACAGTACATTTAAAATAAGAAATACAGTTATTTTCTAAAAAGCGGGACATTTAAAAAAATCGGCGGGACGCGAGACTGTTCTCTAAAAAGCGGGACCACGGGACAGTCTCCAAAATCGGGATGTGTGGTCAGTTTATACTAGAAGAATGGAAGGAGAAAGAACAACAAAGCACCTGGCACGGACACAATAACAGCCGAGCTACTGAAAAAGGGAGGACCTTCCCTGACGGAAAAAGGACATAAGCTAATCTTAATGATATGGGAAAAAGAAGAAATACCAAAGGAGTAGAACATCGGGGTGATACACCCAATACACAAAAAATGGGACAATTTATTGAAACAAAAATTATTGAGCTAAGAAAATTACGCTCCTAAACATTGTATGCGATGTTTAGGAGCGTAATTTAATACTCTCGGACCACAATACAGTAGAATCTCAACATATGCAGAAACCATACTTGAAGACTACCAATGCGGTTTTCGACCGAATAGGTCAACCACTGACCAGATGCACATACATATATCACTGACCAGATACACATACACATAGCACTATACTAAGACAAATCCAAGAAAAATGTTTCGAACACAACAGAACCTTGTCATAGACTTCAAACAAGCCTTCGATAAAGTCGACAAAGAGAAGTTGTTCGAGAAAATTCTTGTAATGGGCATGCCAAGGAAATTGTGCAACCTGGTCAAGATGAGATTATCTTAACCAGACAACAGCAACCTTGAAATTACAAAATTCACATCAAAACCTAAATCTTTTAATATCGACAACGTGGTATGACAAGGCGACGCACTATCGTCTCTCCTATTCAACCTAGTACTTCACTCAGCCATTTACAAACTGGAGATAAAAAGTACAATAAGCACTAAGTCAAAACAACTCTGTGCGTACGCGGACGATATTGTCATAATGTGCAGAAACCAAAACTGCCTTAGTGAAACTTCCATGCGACAAGAGCAAGAAACTAAACAACTTGGACTAGAAATCAATGTTAACAAAACGAAATACACGAAAGTAAGCAGAACACGGGAAAACTAGCAGTAAAACTTCATAGAAGACACACTTGAATTCGAAGGAGTTACCCACTTTACCTACTTAGGGACACAATTATGTTAAGACATTATTATAAGACGATTATTTTAAGATGTTTCTAGGTGTAATCCTAGATACATTTTCTGAACGCAGCATAAATCTGTAAAATCATTTTGAAATATATATCGCGAGAAATACCTTCAGTAATTCTAAGACCATTTTCATTCAAATCCTCTTGTCCACAATTCAGAGTTTCAATCAAATTTTATAGTTGTTCTATGGAGTTTTTAAATAAATATCAAATTTGTGAAAACCTAGAAGCATTTCTAAAGTAGGTATTGCGTGATTCCATTCTCGTCGATATGTGTATTTCGGTGTATGAGTATTTGTATGTAAGTGATATGTAAATTGGAATGAAAACTCCGTGATGTAGAGCTTATTTTTTGGGGATTTTTAGCAGCAGCGTATAAAACGGAATGAGTTGCATCGACCGAATATTATCGCCGAAACCAATATTATTCCGTCCTAACTAATTCGCATATTTATCCCGCAAATAATTGAAACCTTTTTTTTTAATCCCCATCGGATCCCCATGCAAACGGATAATAATAAAAACTTTTTCCTTTTATCACGATACGTACAAATTTCGCGTTAAAAATTGATACCAAGTTTTTTCGTTATCGCTATGTGCCGGAGCTATCGGGTTTTTAAACTTCGCCAAAGTTCCAAAGCGAAAAAGAAAGCTTATTATCTGGGAATAAACTTTACATCCCTAGCCGACGAGTGTATATAAACTAGGTGGATCTTTGTTTCTCGGCTTTTTGGGTTAAATGAGAATGGTGGAGTAAAAGGTTTTTGAATAGGCGCGGGGTTGTTTACCGACAAGAATTCTTAGCGACTCTTATCAAGGTTATCTATCTTGGTTCAAATTGCTCCCGTAATCTACAATGTTTCATACTTAAAGGATACGAGATTTTTGTTTTTCATATTTTCACAGTCGCTTATTCCAAATATGCTTTCTATTAATATTAATTAATTCAATATTGATTTAGGAATCGATGTAACGAATGAAATTCTATTTTTATATTTCGAGAGGAAATGTAATTGTAAATGATATATAGATTATCGAAAGGTTTTTGTATTATTAAATATCGGAAACTTTTAGAGCTTTTGTGTTTCGCGTGCGGCGAGGAAGTTTCACGTGATGTTATGTCTTCAAAACTTTGTATATTTTGTGTTTTCTAAAGAGCTGAGGATATTGCTATTGTAAAGTAGCAAAAACTGTTCAATATAACTACATCGCCAAAGTTTCGGGCAAAGAAAGAGTTTATTTAGCGTTGAGATTTCTACTGTTATTTACGAGACTTTTGACGCTCTTTTGCGCCTTGTCCATACTTTTATTACTTTCTTTCCCCGACACACGAAACAAACACTGTTCAAGTTTTTCGAATACAAATGCAAATAATCACTTACTCATATTACTATAACAAATAATTTAATAATATTTCTGAACCTTGAACCTTGCAAAATGTTCATTTTCTAGGACTTCGAGTTAAGTCTACCATTTAACTCAATAGGTTAACTAGAAATAGAACAAATGGCCAATGCTATAGCATTTTATGTAAAGCAGGATATACCATAGCGCTATTTGAGCTAGATATAGATTGTAGGGTACATTGGGGGTACAATAGATCTACGAAGGTCGAAATACAAGTCGTCACCACTAATACTACAATCTACTATTTGATGCTATAGTAAAACATTAGTTATTTCTATAATTTCAATGGTAAACTCGAAATATTAGAATGGAAATTTGTCCTTTTTCTACTAAAGTACTGATTTATTTGATAATACCTAATAGCTATTATTATAAATTTAAAATATTTATTGTAGGATAATGTATGGATTTATTCACGCGTTCGACAAAGGGGAGTCGCGCCTTGGTTAAGGTGAAGGGCTAATTAGTGAAGTGAATATTAATTAATTAGTCGCAACCGGCGCCAGCCGCTATAAGGAGCAGCTAATAGCTAAGATAGTTACATCGTTTACACAGATGGGCTTTACGATATGTTAAATATTAACATATACTTAATGACGCTTCGGCGACTTCACTGTATGCAGCAGCCGAACTCGGATCCGACGCATGTTCTATCCAAATTGCTTCGCATTTAAACTAATCTTCCGTGTGCACGAGATCCGCGTCCGCAGTCGCACATGTTTTATTCAGCAGACAATTTAATTCTAATTAATCGCAGATTGCTCGGTTTACAGGGCTCTCGCAACAACATGCCAGAAAGTTTTTCGATTTCAACGATGCTCGACAACATTTTTTCTCATGCGATTTGATACCATTCAAGCGCTGTTTAAACAGCTAAAATGATTTACTGGAACCTACAGATAAATAAAATAGTTATCGTAGAACAATTAAAAGTGTTATAAGCTCCGAAATTTCTTCTGGCCTTCAATTAGCATTCATCTTTTCAATTAGTTAGGTATAACAATGAATGATCTTAATTCATATTCCAACACAAACATAGTTACAAAAAATTCAGTAACATGTCCATGCCATGCTAATTATGTTTATCAAGCCTGATATTCACACATTTTTATCTATTCTATCTTTCTATCTATCTTTCTATCTTTATCTATTCTATCTTTCTAATCTTCTCATTTAGACCTTAGGTACATTCTTGGACAGAGGCCTTTCCCAATTTCTTCCAACTTTCCCTATTCTGTGCTATTTGGATCCATGCTAGTCTGGCTGTTCCCATGAGGTCATCATCAGGACCGGACCGTCTTTAACTTATTGGAGGCCCTGGATACATTAGAATAACGGGGCTCCTTTATGTCAAGGCCATATGACCATGACAGAGCACTACTTTGATAAAATAGACAAGGAAAGCAGATCAGCACAGTTTAAAATTTTCATATCTTTAGAGTCACATTAAATGAAGAGATATGATGCACATTAGGTACATTCTTGGACATAGGCCTTTCCCAACTTTCCCTATTCTGTGCTATTTGGATCCATGCTAGTCTGGCTGTTTCCATGAGGTCATCATCAGGACCGTCTTTAACGTATTGGAGGCCCTGGATACTTTAGAATAACGGGGCCCCTTTAGGTCAAGGCCATATGATCTTGACAGAGCACTACTTTGATAAAATAGACAAGGAAAGCAGATCAGCACAGTTTTAAATTTTCATATCTTTAGAGTCACATTAAATGAAGAGATATGATGTACATTAGGTACATTCTTGGACATAGGCCTTTCCCAACTTTCCCTATTCTGTGCTATTTGGATCCATGCTAGTCTGGCTGTTCCCATGAGATCGTCATCAGGACCGTCTTTAACTTATTGGAGGCTCTGGATACATTAGAATAAAGGAGCCCCTTTAGGTCAAGGCCATATGATCATGACAGAGCACTACTTTGATAAAATAGACAAGGAAAGCAGATCAGCACAGTTTTAAATTTTCATATCTTTAGAGTCACATTAAATGAAGAGATATGATGTACATTAAGTACATTCTTGGACATAGGCCTTTCCCAACTTTCCCTATTCTGTGCTACTTGGATCTATGCTGATCTGGTTGTTCCATAAGGTCGCCATCAGGGTCGTCTTTAACCTATTGGAGGCCCTGGGCATATTAGGATAACAGGGCTCCTTAGGTAAAGGCCATATGATCTTGACAGAGCACTATTTTGTTAAAATAAACAAGGAAAGCAGATAAGCATAGTTCTAGATTTTCATATCTTTAAAGTCACATTAAATGAAGAGATAATCTTCGTCTTATTTCGAATGTGCCTACTTTGGAGCACGCTTGTTCAACTGTTGGGCTTTGATCTTTTCCCAGTATTGTCGCATCTTCTGCCGGTGTAACTCCTTTCTCTGTTCTGGCCAGGGGGTACCTTTCCTCGGTGTTTTTCCTAAAATCCACGGACTTCCTTCAGGGTGCGTCTCACATACTTTTGGAGATCTGTTATTCCCAGTTCTTTTATACCCTCGGTTTCTAGCAACCAAGTGGTACGAACCTTCTTGTTTTGTCAGAAGGTGAACAGTAGGTTGGCTTGTCGCTTTGGAGGCAATCTTGCAACGTGGTCATAGAAAGCTACCCCTCTTTTCATTGCACACTCAGAGAGCCTCTCAATATGTTAGTAGAGCTCAGAGTTATGTCGCCTTCGGAGTTCCCCATCTTCCTTTACCGCGCCTAGGATCTACCAGATGACTCTGCTCTCTCTGACTTCCAATTTCTCTACCAGACCTCTTCAGTTCAAGGAAAGACACTCCATGGCATACAGGGCTTCTAGTCTTAAGACTGATGTGTAGTGTTTAAGTTCCAGGTTGCGTGGCAGGCATTTTTTGTTGTAGATATTCTTAGTGAGTAGATAGGCTAGTTCAAACTTGTTGACTATCATGATAATGATGCTCTTTCTGATAAGTTGTGTTAAATCCATTTGCCGAGATACTTAAATTTCTCGGCCCTTGATATTTCGCTGCTCTAGTAATATCTCTCTGTTTGCTTCTTCGATGCTGGTGAAGAATCCTGTTTTCTCTAGCGACACTTGAAGACCCACTTTGGCAGCCTGTTTTTTTATGCAATTTATCTGCATAGTTGCCATCTCAAGAGAATCAACGAATGTCATCTGCAAAGGCCAAGCAATCTACAACCAGTCCATCGTTCTTACGTCCCAGGTAGATACCACTATGAACATCCAAGTTGATCAGTTCCTTGCACCATTCTCTCATAACCTTTTCAAGGACACAGTTAAAGAGAAGTTCGGAAAGTCCATCTCCTTGCCTCACTCCAGTTTACATTTCAAAGCTTTCCGAAATCTCGCGTCCAAATTTAACTTTGGAATAAGTGTTGGTCAAGGTTTCTAGGATGAGTCTGCCGGTTTTGTTGTCTAGCCCTAGTTCCTGTAGTACTTTGTTAAGCGTTTCTCAATGGAGTCGTAGGCCTTCCTAAAATCAACAAAGCTGACGAGCACCTTGCGGTTTCTCATCTTGGAGTATGCAAGTACAGCTTTAAGATTGAGGATCTGTTCAACACATTATCGGGTCTTCCTGAAGCCTCCCTTATATTCTCCTAGTTGACTATCGAACTGATTTTCTGCCCTTGTTTGTTTGCCTTGAAGAGAATCTTGTATGTTACAGGGACGAGAGAAATTCCACGATAGTTGTATATATCAGTAAAATCTCCCTTTTTTGTGAAGCGGATGGATCAAAGCCGATTTCCAATCGGGTGGTAATTTCCCTGTTTCCCAGATGTCCTGGATGATCTCGGTTAGTTTGCCCACGGCATTGCTTCCAGCACCTTTCCACAGTTCAGCAACGATAGATTCCTCTCCTGCTGCCATATTGTTTTTAAGAAGTTTAATGATCCCGCCAACTTCTTCCAATGAAGGAGGCAGCGAGTCCAGGTTTGGTGTGGTTTGTTTATAGTCAAAGTCTTCGCTGGGTGAATCACAGTTCGCAGAGTAGATTTTTAAAGTACTACGCTAAAAGGTGGCAGTTGTCGTTAAAAGCCAGTTTGCCTTGTGAGTCTCTCAAGTGGAGGCTTGGTATACTCCGAGTGTCTGCTTGAAGGTTCCAAAGAAATCTATTCTTAGAGTTATTCTTAGCAAAGCTCCCTTCGATTTGGGCTTAGTTGGTTTTGTGTAAAGGTCCGTTTGGTTCCTCGAATTATCTTGGTTGTAAGCTTTCTTTGTTCCAAAAATGTATGCCAATTTTCCTTGGTCTTTCTAGAATTCCACCTATTGTCTATTGCATTGTCACAGTCTTCAGTCCACCACGGATGCTTCCTTCTTCTAGCAAACGGGGCGAGCTTATTGACGGCCTTGATTTGTCGCCCTTTGATCAAACAGTTGAGCTTTATCTATTTAATAACTTTACCGAACTTGAAAAGTTTTAGTTTTACTTCAAAAAGTTTTTCAATTTCTACAAAATTTAAAATTGCAAAAAGCGGGGTAAGCAGAATGTAGACTTTACAACGAAAAGTTGGTAACCAGAATATATACATTACAACGTTACATAATACTTTACAACGTTATTTCCGTTAGAAAAAAGGTTCAAAAGGTATCAAGTCGCACCTGCAGTAGTTTTACTTTATTTCTACAATGTTGAGAAATATCAAAATGTTGGAAGAGATAGGGCGGTTTTATGTAGAAAGGACTTAACCTAACATAACTTAATCTAACTGACTCCGATTGCAAAAAGAGTTACTCCCCTAAAGAAGTTTTACTTCTAAAATAATATTCACTCAACCCCTCCAATAAACCATTAACGGCTTAACGTACTTACGAATTAACGGATTTTCGGATTAACGAATAATTGAATTGCCATAAAGAATGCGACGAACGTATGCCAAAACGTAAAAGAAGTTTTACTTCAAAAACAATATTCACTCACCCTTCCCATAAACGATTAACGGCTTAAAGTATTTACGGATTAACGGATTTACGGATTAACGAATAATTGAATTGCCATAATGAAGACGATAAATGTATGCCATTATATAATTGACTGAACCTCTGTTGATTTTGAGACCGTCAGAAATCATTGAATAGAATTTCAAAAATAACAAGTTTATGTGATTTGGATTAAATAATAATTCTATAATAGAATGAAATACCATATTAATAATATACGCATATGTTTATGTGACGTTCTTTATCATGATCGAGTTGAAATATGCAAATTCAGTAGTTTTCTCTTGGGGAAAATCGGTCGAACAGCAAAGAATGTTGAAAGAAAACAAGCTGGGTATCATAGAAATCAGAATCGCTTAGTTGCAATCTCGTGTTTAAATTACAAAACGATAGCACTACTTCGAGGAATTCTCCACATTATTTCCTGCTACTTATCAAAGGTTTCGTTCCATTAAACTAATTGGACATTTTATAGCTAGATCAATGATATTTAATGCATGCATATTACAAGAAATATATTTCCATCAAATCAGATTAAATAATACTGGGTGTATAAAACGTAGAGTATCTATTAAAGCTATTTCGAAAATTTTGTTGAATAGCAAAACTAAATTGGATTATTAGTTTTATTAATATTATTTTTTAAAAAGATATGTGGAGGAAAACATCAATTAATTTAAAAATAAAGCTAGGTTGGAAAATATTTGCACAGAACGTTTGTCCCGACATGCAAACTCTAGATAAAAAAGATTGTATATGGGTTTCGAATGGAATAAAAGCCGCAAAATGCATATGCATTCGTTCCACAGCTAAATTAATTCCCAACAAATATATATGTAGAAAGGGCGTTGTTGTGGTCCACTTTTTTGTCGCGGCCAACATTTATGAGAAAGGACAAAAAAAAACGGGCCGCGTTCGATGATTTAATGAACGGGCGATATAAATGGACGCCGACATACAAACATGTATAAATTATGCACGTTCAGACGCAAATATGGATGCATTACGCGTGTCAATTATGCAATGAATGTAACGGAGCAAAGTGCTATAATGCAAGAGATGTAATGTCCTGCCGTGCCCTAATTTACATCGAGTTTCATAAATTATTCTAATTCGGAATTATGGCCCCCACAAAATCACAACAATAACATCAACAAGCAATCAATAATAAATTTTAAAATGTTCCAAGTTCTAGCGGATATCTATTTTATTTAATGCTATCTCAACTTATTAAATAGCTTTATTTACATAGCTTTAATATATAGATATATACAACCTATCCATAGCTCTATAATATTATTAAGTCTTTCTAAGGCTACGAACCAAATCTCATGTTGAAACACTACAGATGTTTGTATATTATTTACTAGCACTCGGTCCATTTTCACGGCACTAAATAGAGTTATCTATTTCACGACGAAACAAATTTCTTAGTTAATCCCTTCGACACTTCGAGTTATCAAATCTGATTAACGAGTTGGATTTATAGTCGAAAGGTTTGTTCAAACACATCAGTCATTTATCAGTGTGGTATTCGCTCAGTTTCATGAAAGTTCATCCGTGTCAGTGATAATTTATATTACTTAATACAAATTTATTTAGGCGCGACTTCGGAATTATGCAAGACTAACCAGATAGGACTAGACTAGACAAAACTGGACTGACAAGATTAAACTAACAAGACTAGACAAACCAGACTAGACAGAGTTGACTGAATAGACAACACTAGACGGACAAGACTAGACTGACAAGATTAGATGGACAAGACTAGACGGACAAGACTAGACAGACAAGACTAGACGGACAAGACTAGACAGACAAGACTAGACAGACTAGACAGACAAGACTAGACAGACAAGACTAGACAGACAAGACTAGACAGACAAGACTAGACAGACAAGACTAGACAGACAAGACTAGACAGACAAGACTAGACAGACAAGACTAGACAGACAAGACTAGACAGACAAGACTAGACAGACAAGACTAGACAGACAAGACTAGACAGACAAGACTAGACAGACAAGACTAGACAGACAAGACTAGACAGACAAGACTAGACAGACAAGACTAGACAGACAAGACTAGACAGACAAGACTAGACAGACAAGACTAGACAGACAAGACTAGACAGACAAGACTAGACAGACAAGACTAGACAGACAAGACTAGACAGACAAGACTAGACAGACAAAACTAGACAGACAAGACTAGACAGACAAGACTAGACAGACAAGACTAGACAGACAAGACTAGACAGACAAGACTAGACAGACAAGACTAGACAGACAAGACTAGACAGACAAGACTAGACAGACAAGACTAGACAGACAAGACTAGACAGACAAGACTAGACAGACAAGACTAGACAGACAAGACTAGACAGACAAGACTAGACAGACAAGACTAGACAGACAAGACTAGACAGACAAGACTAGACAGACAAGACTAGACAGACAAGACTAGACAGACAAGACTAGACAGACAAGACTAGACAGACAAGACTAGACAGACAAGACTAGACAGACAAGACTAGACAGACAAGACTAGACAGACAAGACTAGACAGACAAGACTAGACAGACAAGACTAGACAGACAAGACTAGACAGACAAGACTAGACAGACAAGACTAGACAGACAAGACTAGACAGACAAGACTAGACAGACAAGACTAGACAGACAAGACTAGACAGACAAGACTAGACAGACAAGACTAGACAGACAAGACTAGACAGACAAGACTAGACAGACAAGACTAGACAGACAAGACTAGACAGACAAGACTAGACAGACAAGACTAGACAGACAAGACTAGACAGACAAGACTAGACAGACAAGACTAGACAGACAAGACTAGACAGACAAGACTAGACAGACAAGACTAGACAGACAAGACTAGACAGACAAGACTAGACAGACAAGACTAGACAGACAAGACTAGACAGACAAGACTAGACAGACAAGACTAGACAGACAAGACTAGACAGACAAGACTAGACAGACAAGACTAGACAGACAAGACTAGACAGACAAGACTAGACAGACAAGACTAGACAGACAAGACTAGACAGACAAGACTAGACAGACAAGACTAGACAGACAAGACTAGACAGACAAGACTAGACAGACAAGACTAGACAGACAAGACTAGACAGACAAGACTAGACAGACAAGACTAGACAGACAAGACTAGACAGACAAGACTAGACAGACAAGACTAGACAGACAAGACTAGACAGACAAGACTAGACAGACAAGACTAGACAGACAAGACTAGACAGACAAGACTAGACAGACAAGACTAGACAGACAAGACTAGACAGACAAGACTAGACAGACAAGACTAGACAGACAAGACTAGACAGACAAGACTAGACAGACAAGACTAGACAGACAAGACTAGACAGACAAGACTAGACAGACAAGACTAGACAGACAAGACTAGACAGACAAGACTAGACAGACAAGACTAGACAGACAAGACTAGACAGACAAGACTAGACAGACAAGACTAGACAGACAAGACTAGACAGACAAGACTAGACAGACAAGACTAGACAGACAAGACTAGACAGACAAGACTAGACAGACAAGACTAGACAGACAAGACTAGACAGACAAGACTAGACAGACAAGACTAGACAGACAAGACTAGACAGACAAGACTAGACAGACAAGACTAGACAGACAAGACAAGACAGACAAGGCACCTTGTAAGAAAATGGCATCAAAACGGCCAGATGAATATGCTTCATTCAAAGTTACTGTGCCACTAGATAAGCTAGAGGAAGCAAAAAATCCCGAATTGTGGCCACAAAATACCACTATTAATCGTTTTTTTCATCACCTAGAGCAGAGCAACACACAAAAATAATTACCAAACAAATACTAGCGCAAACGGAAAACAGAGATTATACAAAGCCATCCGAATACGACACCAGTTCAGTCTCCAGACCGATTTTGACTATAAAGCAAGCCAAACTTTTAAACAATATAATTATATTTTTAAATATCCAAAGCATAAACTGTAAAATACCACAGATTGAAGTTACCCTGGATAATCATAAACCATATTTCCTTTGTATGGCTGAAACTTGGACAACAGATGATAGACTTTCACAACTAAATATACAGGGATACGAACTAATTAGCCAGTATAACAGGCCAACCTTTAAAGGTGGAGGAGTGGCAATATGGACTAGGTTGTTTCCAGAAATGGATCACGCGGAAGTAGAAGACTTAAAAATAAGTCATAAGTCGGTGGAAAAACATATAGAGCTCTGTGGAGTAATATGGAAAGAAAACAGCGTTACCACGAACATCATTACATTATATAGACCTCCTACCGGATGTTTTCTAACCTTCACAACCGTATTAGAAGATATACTAAATAGCATATTCTGTAATTCGAAGAAGACTATACTGGTAGGGGACTTCAATATTAACTTCAATGAAACCTCAAAGGAAAGAACTATACTAGAAGACTTACTAATTTCATATGGACTCCAGGAACAAGTACATCAATACACACGCATAACGGCCAACTCCAAGACAAAAATAGACAACGTATTTATGAATAAAGACTCATCTACAATAACAAATGTAGAAGACACTATCCTCTCTGACCATAGATTAATAATGGTACAAAGGGTCAACAATAAAAACAATAAAAATAATAAAAATGAAAATGATTATCGCATCATAAGAAAATTTGCAGAGGGTAATAGAAATAAATTCTCCGAAGCACTTATGAAAGAAACATGGATCGATATGTACACTAAACAAAACAGTAACGAAAAAACAGTCACTTTCATCAATACTTTAAAATACCATTTCGCAACCTGTTTTCCTCTTGTTAGGATAAAACAAAAAAAAATCTGTAAGTCATGGGTAAATAACCTAGTCAGGATCTCTAGTTCTAAAGTAAAAGATTTATATAACTTACAGAAGAAATTTCCTACACTACGAAAATTTTACCTAATTAGGAAGAAATTACATTTTAAACTACTATTCCGTACGAAACAAAGGTTTTACAAGAGAATCCTAGAAAAAACATTTAACAAACAAAAAACGCTATGGTCGATTTTGAATGAACTGTCAAACAAAAATAACTTAAAAGACGAAAAAGGAATTTCACTTAAAATTGATGATACATTGATTGAAGATCCACACAGCATAGCCACTACCTTTAATCATTATTTTAAAAATGCAGCAGAATTGGTTACTCTGCAGATGACAGGAACAGATGCCACATACCAACACATTCCTCACAATCCGCACACTATTTATGTGCCGGATTACTGCGAAAGTGAAATGGAAGAGATTATAGGAAAATTAAAAACTAAACAAACCTCAGGCACCGATGGATTACCTTGCAAAATTTTCAAAGAATTTAGATACGAACTGTTATCACCAATAACACATATAATAAACCACTCATTCTCTACGGAAGAAGTTCCTACGGTACTGAAAACATCATTAATAATTCCTATATACAAATCTGGCGATAAAACGGACATCAAAAACTATAGACCAATATCACTGCTATCTGTATTATCGAAGATATTTGAATATAGTATGTTGAATAGGCTAACACCATTTGTAAACAAATACAAGCTAATTCCTGAACAGCAGCATGGATTCCAAAAAAATAAATCTACGGAAACTGCCATGGTGCACCTGTATAACAAAATACTGGAAGAAGTTGATTGTGGGAAATGTCCCATAGGCATTTTCTGCGATCTCACCAAAGCATTTGACTGTGTTTCACATAGTCAATTGATTAGGAAACTTAACATCCATGGTATTAGAGGGAAGGCAGGTAACTGGATACAATCATACCTCAAGGACAGAACACAGATAGTCAAGATATCAAAGGGTAGCAAAAGTGCACAATCTCCACCCCTGAGCACTCGCATTGGACTACCACAAGGCAGTGTACTTTCTCCGTTACTTTTTTCACTATACTTAGCGGATATAACCAAGTATATAGCGGAATATCACTGCACTCTATACGCAGATGATTCCAGCTTCATTATCTCTCACGGTGATCAGGTAGATAATGAAGTACACGCAAATATACTGCTAGAATCCATAAATAAATGGTTTGCAGCGAATAACTTGTTCTTGAATGGCTCGAAAACAAATTATATGATCTTTAGACCACAGAGAAGGTCTTGTAGGGCAATATCATTAACAATGGAAAATATTGAATTAAAGCAAGCCAACAAAGTTAAATTTTTAGGAATATACGTAGAAGATACATTGGGGTGGACAAATCACATAGATTACACCATCAAAAAAATTAACAAGAAAGCTTATTTAATAAGATCAATACGAAAAATTGTTAACTTGTCAGCTATTTTAACAATATATTATGCAGAAGTCCAATCAATATTAAAGTATGGAAGCTATTCAGGGAATTGATGTTAGAGAGTCCTGCAAATCCCACTTCCAAACATTAAAAATTTTAACATTACCATCACTCTATATACTAGAAATGGCATGTTTCATACATAGGCAAAAACATCTCCTAAAACTCGCCAGAGACCAACACAATTATTTCACAAGGGGGCATTCAAATCTATACCCTGGAAGGGTAAATCTCTCGATCTGCAAGGGACCGTACCAATTGGGGATAGAGATATTCAATAGGCTACCGAAAAATATTAAAGAAGAATGTAAATACCAGTGCTTCAAAAAACAATTAAAAGAACATTTAATCGAACAAGCTCTATACTCACTAAAGGAGTGAGATACTGAAACTTTCTTTTTTCTTTTGACATTTCCCAGAATTTTTGTTATTTTTATTTTATGGGTGAATACAATTTTGATTTGATTTGATTTGACTAGACAGACAAGACTAGACAGACAAGACTAGACAGACAAGACTAGACAGACAAGACTAGACAGACAAGACTAGACAGACAAGACTAGACAGACAAGACTAGACAGACAAGACTAGACAGACAAGACTAGACAGACAAGACTAGACAGACAAGACTAGACAGACAAGACTAGACAGACAAGAATAGACAGACAAGACTAGACAGACAAGACTAGACAGACAAGACTAGACAGACAAGACTAGACAGACAAGACTAGACAGACAAGACTAGACAGACAAGACTAAACAGACAAGACTAGACAGACAAGACTAGACAGACAAGACTAGACAGACAAGACTAGACAGACAAGACTAGACAGACAAGACTAGACAGACAAGACTAGACAGACAAGACTAGACAGACAAGACTAGACAGACAAGACTAGACAGACAAGACTAGACAGACAAGACTAGACAGACAAGACTAGACAGAGAAGACTAGACAGAGAAGACTAGACAGACAAGACTAGACAGAGAAGACTAGACAGACAAGACTAGACAGACAAGACTAGACAGACAAGACTAGACAGACAAGACTAGACAGACAAGACTAGACAGAGAAGACTAGACAGACAAGACTAGACAGACAAGACTAGACAGACAAGACTAGACAGACAAGACTAGACAGACAAGACTAGACAGACAAGACTAGACAGACAAGACTAGACAGACAAGACTAGACAGACAAGACTAGACAGACAAGACTAGACAGACAAGACTAGACAGACAAGACTAGACAGACAAGACTAGACAGACAAGACTAGACAGACAAGACTAGACAGACAAGACTAGACAGACAAGACTAGACAGACAAGACTAGACAGACAAGACTAGACAGACAAGACTAGACAGACAAGACTAGACAGACAAGACTAGACAGACAAGACTAGACAGACAAGACTAGACAGACAAGACTAGACAGACAAGACTAGACAGACAAGACTAGACAGACAAGACTAGACAGACAAGACTAGACAGACAAGACTAGACAGACAAGACTAGACAGACAAGACTAGACAGACAAGACTAGACAGACAAGACTAGACAGACAAGACTAGACAGACAAGACTAGACAGACAAGACTAGACAGACAAGACTAGACAGACAAGACTAGACAGACAAGACTAGACAGACAAGACTAGACAGACAAGACTAGACAGACAAGACTAGACAGACAAGACTAGACAGACAAGACTAGACAGACAAGACTAGACAGACAAGACTAGACAGACAAGACTAGACAGACAAGACTAGACAGACAAGACTAGACAGACAAGACTAGACAGACAAGACTAGACAGACAAGACTAGACAGACAAGACTAGACAGACAAGACTAGACAGACAAGACTAGACAGACAAGACTAGACAGACAAGACTAGACAGACAAGACTAGACAGACAAGACTAGACAGACAAGACTAGACAGACAAGACTAGACAGACAAGACTAGACAGACAAGACTAGACAGACAAGACTAGACAGACAAGACTAGACAGACAAGACTAGACAGACAAGACTAGACAGACAAGACTAGACAGACAAGACTAGACAGACAAGACTAGACAGACAAGACTAGACAGACAAGACTAGACAGACAAGACTAGACAGACAAGACTAGACAGACAAGACTAGACAGACAAGACTAGACAGACAAGACTAGACAGACAAGACTAGACAGACAAGACTAGACAGACAAGACTAGACAGACAAGACTAGACAGACAAGACTAGACAGACAAGACTAGACAGACAAGACTAGACAGACAAGACTAGACAGACAAGACTAGACAGACAAGACTAGACAGACAAGACTAGACAGACAAGACTAGACAGACAAGACTAGACAGACAAGACTAGACAGACAAGACTAGACAGACAAGACTAGACAGACAAGACTAGACAGACAAGACTAGACAGACAAGACTAGACAGACAAGACTAGACAGACAAGACTAGACAGACAAGACTAGACAGACAAGACTAGACAGACAAGACTAGACAGACAAGACTAGACAGACAAGACTAGACAGACAAGACTAGACAGACAAGACTAGACAGACAAGACTAGACAGACAAGACTAGACAGACAAGACTAGACAGACAAGACTAGACAGACAAGACTAGACAGACAAGACTAGACAGACAAGACTAGACAGACAAGACTAGACAGACAAGACTAGACAGACAAGACTAGACAGACAAGACTAGACAGACAAGACTAGACAGACAAGACTAGACAGACAAGACTAGACAGACAAGACTAGACAGACAAGACTAGACAGACAAGACAAGACAGACAAGACTAGACAGACAAGACTAGACAGACAAGACTAGACAGACAAGACTAGACAGACAACACTAGACAGACAACACTAGACAGACAACACTAGACAGACAAGACTAGACAGACAAGACTAGACAGACAAGACTAGACAGACAAGACTAGACAGACAAGACTAGACAGACAAGACTAGACAGACAAGACTAGACAGACAAGACTAGACAGACAAGACTAGACAGACAAGACTAGACAGACAAGACTAGACAGACAAGACTAGACAGACAAGACTAGACAGACAAGACTAGACAGACAAGACTAGACAGACAAGACTAGACAGACAAGACTAGACAGACAAGACTAGACAGACAAGACTAGACAGACAAGACTAGACAGACAAGACTAGACAGACAAGACTAGACAGACAAGACTAGACAGACAAGACTAGACAGACAAGACTAGACAGACAAGACTAGACAGACAAGACTAGACAGACAAGACTAGACAGACAAGACTAGACAGACAAGACTAGACAGACAAGACTAGACAGACAAGACTAGACAGACAAGACTAGACAGACAAGACTAGAAGACAAGACTAGACAGACAAGACTAGACAGACAAGACTAGACAGACAAGACTAGACAGTTTCTATCATCTATCTATTCTATAGCATCGTTTTCAGGAGGTCATTTCCCTGCGGGTGCGCTTAGATTTCATTAAAAAAATAAATGAGCTTACCAGTTCTCTGCTCGGGCGACGAAATTTAGCGAAATTTCGCTCGATTTTGCCAAATTTATCATTCATATCTCGCGATCGCAAACTGTTAGTAAAATGTAAATTGTATATTTACAAGCAGCAGGGAAAACACTTTCAGACACACTTTGAAATTTTCCGTTCACTTGATAAATAATGTTTTAAGAAAATAGATTTTCTCGTATTTTCCGCGGATTTCAAGATATCATAACTTTTGAACGGCTAGTCACAGAGACTTTTATCTGGCACCAATCAACATCTCAAAATTAGTCGGAAAAGGATAAAATGCAAGAAATTCGATTTTGCTAAAATCGTTATTTTTTTTAGTTATAGCAAAATTTAACAAAAATTAAAAAAAAACGTTTTTATATTTAATAAAAACGTTTCTGAAAGAATTTTTGTTAGCTCTCTCCGTTCACGATGGCCTGCTAAAATTGAGTAAAATTTTAAGAAATTTAGGCACTCGAGTAAAGCTAGGTCTACACTGGGCAACAAATTGTTGGCAACATGGTACAACATGGTACTGTAAACAAGCCACATGTTGAACTGAAAGAAAGAAGAAAGAAGAAATGTGTTGCTTGTATCCGTGTATCTCGTTTTATACGGGTAACATCGCTCTTGTATGGGTAACATCGCTCAGTGTGGACAGTGTTGACAACATTTTGCGTGAATCCCAATGGTTTAATTTGTGCAGGTTAGCTACCTACTTCGTTTTTGTTATAGTAATATTCATTAATTCTTAATTATAATTATAATTTATAATTCAAAAAAGTGATGGAGAATAGTGGTTGGTGAAGAAATTAAGAAATATTCCTGGACCAAACAAAAAAGTACAGAACTGACAAGCAGCGCAAACACCAGCAGGTTTCACGTCCATTTTTGACCATTTTTGATGACCAACATTTGACTGGTTGTGGTGTGGACGCACAACATCACAGACAACATGTGTCCAGATACAATTGAAGCAAATTCATGTTGCCATGTCAAAGTGTTGGCAACATGTTGCCACCAATGTGTTGCCTAGTATGGACATACCATTAGAGATCTTGGAAAGTAAAAAATTTCCCGCGGATAATCTAAGTGTGTTAATAGGAAAAGGACCCTCTGAAAACGATGCGGTTCCGATCCGGTTTTGATTATTTACCACCGTTTCTGAGATATCGACATCAATCGACAATCGGATAGTTTCAGTTTGAAATTTCTCAATGAAAAATTGAATCTCTCCGAACAATTTACACATCGATTTGTTCGTCTTTTGGAGTAGTTTCTGTGTGCCGAAAATGATTTCGTTGCTGTTTACCGTTCTTGAGAAAATTGAAAAAAAACCGAAAAAGCACATTTTTTTCGACCGAAATGAATAATTTGTTCTGTCGATTTTTTTTGGAAAATTTGGTCGTATTTTTTTTTGTTTTTTTTTTTTTGTTGCCCGAAGAAAATAAAAGTGCCGAAAACGATTTTCGAGTTTATTTCGCTCTAAAGCAGGGGTCCCCAATGTGTGGCCAGCGGGCCAAATGCGGCCCGCAAAGCCTGGAAATTCGGCCCGCGATTTCGATACGATATATTATATTTGGAGGAGGAGCCCAGGTCCAAATAGGACTGTAGCGCCAAGAAAAGAGAGATAGTCTCAAGCAGGACCTAGACACAAGTATAGTTTGAATTTGTTGACAGACAAAATTTCTTAGGAAGTTACCAAAATTTGGACAGACAAAGAATTGCAGGAATTTCCAAAATATTTGATTTGGTTTTAAATTTGTAGACAGACAAATTTTCTTAGGAATTTTCGAAAATTTGGATAGACAAACCAATTTAACTATTTACAAAATATTTTTGCCTTGAAGAATCAAGACAAAATTTTGAAAATGCGCGTTTCAAAATCGTGTCTTAGTTGTGGTGGCTTGAGGAACCAAGACAAAATTTTGAAAACTCGCGTTTTAAAATCGTATTTTAGTTGTGGTGCCTTGATGAACCAAGACAAAATTTTGAAAATTCGCGTTTTAAAATCGTATCTTAGTTGTGGTGTCTTAAGGAATCAAAACAAAATTTTGAAAATTTGCGTCTCAAAATCGTGTCCTAATTATGGAGCCTTGAAGAACCAAGATATAATTTTGAAAAATCGCGGCTCAAAATCGTGTCCTAATTATGGAGCCTTGAGGAACCAAGATATAATTTTCAAAAATCGCGTCTCAAAATCGTGTCCTAATTATGAAGCCTTGAGGAAGACAAAATTTCGAAAATTCGCGTTTTAAAATCGTATCTTAGTTGTGGTGTCTTAAGGAATCAAAACAAAATTTTGAAAATTTACGTCTCAAAATCGTGTCCTAATTATGGAGCCTTGAAGAACCAAGATATAATTTTGAATAATCGCGGCCCAAAATCGTGTCCTAATTATGGAGCCTTGAGGAACCAAGATATAATTTTCAAAAATCGCGTCTCAAAATCGTGTCCTAATTATGAAGCCTTGAGGAAAAGACAAAATTTTGAAAATTCGCGATTTAAAATCGTATCTTAGTTGTGGTGTCTTAAGGAATCAAAACAAAATTTTGAAAATTTGCGTCTCAAAATCGTGTCCTAATTATGGAGCCTTGAGGAACCAAGACATAATTTTGAAAAATCGCGGCTCAAAATCGTGTCCTAATTATGGAGCCTTGAGGAACCAAGATATAATTTTCAAAAATCGCGTCTCAAAATCGTGTCCTAATTATGAAGCCTTGAGGAAGACAAAATTTTGAAAATTCGCGTTTTAAAATCGTATCTTAGTTGTGGTGTCTTAAGGAATCAAAACAAAATTATGAAAATTTACGTCTCAAAATCGTGTCCTAATTATGAAGCCTTGAAGAACCAAGATATAATTTTGAATAATCGCGGCCCAAAATCGTGTCCTAATTATGGAGCCTTGAGGAACCAAGATATAATTTTCAAAAATCGCGTCTCAAAATCGTGTCCTAATTATGAAGCCTTGAGGAAAAGACAAAATTTTTAAAATTCGCGTTTTAAAATCGTATCTTAGTTGTGGTGTCTTAAGGAATCAAAACAAAATTTTGAAAATTTGCGTATCAAAATCGTGTCCTAATTATGGAGCCTTGAAGAACCAAGATATAATTTTGAAAAATCGTGTCGTAATTATGGAGCCTTGAGGAACCAAGACATAATTTTGAAAAGTCGCGTCTCAAAATCGTGTCCTAATTATGGAACCTTGAGGAACCAATACATTATTATGTAATTTCGCATCTCAAAATCGTGTCCTAATTATGTATGTAGCCTTAAGGAAACAAGGAATAATATGGTCAAAAACATAGATTTTGAAGAAATGATTAACGATTTTGCCCATATCAAATCTAGGGTACCTCTTCAATCAACATAGATTTAAGCACTAACGTGTGAATTCTAAGAGTTACTTTTGTGGATTATATTATATTATATCTATTCTGTGAATAAATTATTATTATTCATTTAATGTGACTATAAAGAAAGTCTTTACTTATCTACTTTCTTTGCCTATTCTAACAATATAGTGCTCTGTCAAGGTCATAGGGGCCCCATTATCGCAATGTGCCCAGAGCCTCCCATAGGTTAAAGACGGCCCAGCTAACAATTCCAATTAATGGCATCATTATCACCGTATTATTCATCAGGAAAATCTTATAGCTCAGGTATTGAAAATGTATAATGTCATGTGTGATATTAAGACAGTTAATTTTATCAAAAAGCATCAATCACCGTCAATTTAACTCTTTTAGAAGAGTATAAATCTCCATTTGGAGACGTTGTATATTTTTCAGAGGTCAGATGGCTTTCGAGAGGACGAACATTAAAAAGGTTTTTCAGTTTAAGAAAAGAAATTACAGAGTTTTTAACTGAAAAAATCGTGATGTTGCTACATTTCGATTGTAGACGTAATTGGTGTTATGAACGAATTAATTTTAAAACTGCAATTCAATGGTAAGCTTATTTATGATCATAATCTTAAATAAAATTTCATTTATTACAAGAACAGCTTCAAATTGGTAACTTTTGTCATTTTGAAAGATGTGGAATGTAAAGGAAAATACCGAGGAATCAGTTATTCTTCGATCGTAAAAGTATTACAAAATGATACTGTTTTTTAGAATATTTTCTTTTTTCTAGTTTTCTTATTTCTTATTTATTTTCTAGTGTCGATGATTTTAAGAGTCACGCGGACAACTACATTTTATTTTCAGATCCATTTTCTTGCAATCCGCGTAACGTTTCTGAAGACATGCAATTTGAATTGATAGAATTACAGGAAAATATCGATGCTAAGAATTCTTATCGGAACAATTCCTTAATTGATTTTTATCATGCGTGAATTACCCGAAAATACGAAAACATGCTCAACAAATGTTGTCATTAGTTGACCCGCCAAAAAAATCGCTAATATTAAATTGGCCCGCCTAAGAAAAACTTTGGGAACCCTTGCTCTAAAGCTACAAATAAACAAGATATATAGTTTTTCGCTTTTATAACCTAACGAATTGGATTGCTAGAGTCTAAAAATCTGTTCACACGCGTCAGTCCCTTATCAGTATAGCATCCGCTTCGTTTCATGAATTTGCAGCAGAGTCAGTGATAATTTCTATTATTTCATTTACTTCTAGTCTCATACTCAAGAGAATGATATACGACATTGATACGGCATTGAAACTCCACGGATATATATCAATAGACCTTTAAGGGGCCCTCACACTAACAATATAATTTCTTGTCACACGGTCAAGTTAATTGCTTCAATACATGTTTAGTTACGATCTTGTATCCACCAAAGAAATACGATACCTATCTTGCATATTTCTTCATTAAAATGATTTAAACAAGTTACCGCCGAAGCTCTCACGGACAATAAATATTGAAACTGCTTCGTTACATTGCAGGAGTTCCAATAAAAATCAAATTTATTTCACGTCTCAGGCGAACAATAAATTGTCAAAAATACAATATTGGAGCAAATATAGTCCATGTGAGAGCCCCTTTAATTTTTGTACAACCAATTCGAAACCAATTAAGGTTTGAGGTAAGCGAGGTCAATTTAATCTTGAAATGGGTTAAGGAAATAATGTTAACTTCGAGTTACAGAGTTCTTGTACATAACTAGTTTCGCATTTTGATTACATTTATATTTATTAAGAATTAAGAGCAGGGCTTCACTCCAGAGTCTCGTTTCTGATCTCGTCTTCAATCTTTGACTCTGACACGGGCAGCCGTAACATTTTCTTCATAAATTCTGGACTCGGGCAGCTTCGGGTTGCTCGAGTTCAAATTTATGAAGACAATGTTATGGTCGTTCTGGACTCGGACAAGTTCGGGTTGCTCGGGTTCAAATTTATGAAGAAAATGTTATGGTCGTTCTAGGCTCGGGCAAGTGCGGGTTGCTCGGGTTCAAATTTATGAAGAAAATGTTACGGCTGTCCGGAACGAGATCAGAAACCAGACTCTTGTGTGAAGCCCTAATTATGAGGTTGTTATTAAGACGATTTGTACATCTAAATTCATGGAACTGAAGCTTAAGCCGGCTACAAACGTTCCGACTGACGTCGATTTTACGCCTTATGAACAAATGTTCACAAACTGTAAAAGTCTCACCATGTCAAGGGCAAATATTTCAATTCAAATTCATTGTTAGCATAAACAAGAGGTCGGTAGACTTTCATGTGAGAAGAACCAAGTTGACAAGAAATTGGGATAACAAAAGGATCTAAAAGCGATAAATCAATAAATTTGTTTTGTTTATATCTCAGTTAAATGAAACGCGATTTTATTGTATAACATCTCGTTATTAATTCTATAAAATATTGCAAGTACGTTCGGAAAAATAAGGAATTTGCGATGGGATTTCGTATGCGTATTATTCAATTTTCGTTGTATCTCAACTATAATATTTCGTTAAATCTCAACTGTTTGAACGAAGGGCAACTAAGTATTTTATATTTGAAGAGCCGCAAATGATAGGGAATAGGGTATACCCGGGAAGTACCCCTTACCAGGCCCGGCTCCCTATCGGATAAGAATGGAGTTAAGATTGCACGGACTTCCTCAAGGACACCAATTAAACTCATACATTTTGCGGGGTTGATGACCAGATCTTTCTAGTTACAAGCACATTCTTGCTAAGCAGACAAGAACCCGAACTGTTATTGACCTTGTTAGACTTAAATCTACATTCCATCATCCGATTTATCGACTTAAAAGTTCGGACTCCGTAATTATTATTCGAAATCATTCGGTCGGTTGTCCAATTGTGACTCCCAGTTTGAATAATGACTACGCTGGTGAAGCTTTCAACCCTTTAATAAGTCATTATTCAACATCATTCAGTAGGATGTTCAAATGCAACTCCTAGTTTCTTCGTCTCAGATGAACAAACCTTCAACTCAGTGATATGGACCTTTCATCAGCGTAGTCATTATTGAACATCATTCAATCGGAAGTTCAATTGTGAGCCAGTTTCTTGATCTCATTGATCTGAAGCCTTCATCTAAGAAATTGAGAGTCAGGCAGCATACTAATGGACTCGCCCACTGACCTCACCCAAGAATAAAGCATACATTCAAATCGTGTGTAGAGGGTTTCAATTTTCGTCTGGCAAAGTTTGTGAAAGTCCCTGATACGCAAGCACAAGTATGTGTGTGCTTATGTTGAGGGCCAGTGTGTGTGTAGGTATAATCCAGTAAACATGTTTAATACAGAAAATTTTAAATAGCAAATTGGTATCGCGGGATCGTTTCGCAAAATTTAATTCAACATGAATTGTAAACAGCGCAGCATTGGAATATTATAATTAAACTGAATTACAAACATCACGTATTCATCTAACTTTATACTCGTATTAATATTATTAATTCGATTAATTTCGAGTGTTGTTAACGCGGCTCAAAAGGTTTAAGCAAAATGGACAAGGCCAGCATAAAAACAACTGTTTTAATTAATAATCCAATTCGGCAATGGAAATTATCTCGGTTATAGTTTCTAATCAAAGAAATTTCTATCTCCAGGTCTCTTTTATGTACAATGATTATAAATAAAAGGTTTTCCAATAAGAATGATATTATTTTGAAACGAAATAGTAACCATGGCAATAAAGTTATATCTGTCACTAGTTGTTATTTATATTAAGTATACTATAACAATTTATTAAGACTATAGCTTCCTAGTTATTGTCGCATTTTTTAGGCAAGAAAGTCTTTCATCAAGGTCGATTATTACGAAACTGACAGATTAAAAATCATTACGTAACAAGGTATTTATAGTAAATTTAAATCTCTTCAAGTTTTATTTGACAATTTTTTTTAATATCGCACAGTTACCGTATTTTTTTTAAGGAGAAAGATTGTTCAAGATTTGTTAAAGGCGATACATAGCCTGAATATAAAAATATATTCAACCTTTCAATAGCTTTATAATATTATTAAGTCTTTTTAAGACTACGCAATAAATCTCATGTTGAAGCAACTATTTCCTTTGCTAATATCACGCAGTATATTAAATTATAATGTAGTATGGTTTCACCAATAGTAAAGTGTTCAAGATTATTACCCACTTGACAGCTAAAAAATCACTAAGCATTGAATTTTCTTATAGAAAATTTAATTTTCTACAATTTGTATTTGAATTATTTTTCGAAATTTTGTTTAGTTTTAGAGCTATTGTCGAAGTTGATTATCTCCAACTTGACAGACCAAAGATCCCTTATAGACAAGGCCAGTAGGGAAAGATGGTTCCCTCTGGAACTACCGCCACCACAGACCTGCGCATGCGCGATAACCTTTGACCCCTGAAAAAAGAACCCTTATAGACAAGGCCAGTAGGGAAAGATGGTTCCCTCTGGAACTACCGCCACCACTGACATGCGCATGCGCGATAACCTTTGACCCCTGAAAAAAGAACCCTTATAGACAAGGCCAGTAGGGAAAGATGGTTCCCTCTGGAACTACCGCCACCACTGACATGCGCATGCGCGATAACCTTTGGCACCTGACCTTGACCCCTGACCTTTGACCCCTGGCCCTGACCATTGACCCTGGTCTTGATCTGACCCTGACCCAACCTACTAGTTCTGAACGCGGCCGAGCGAGTATGCGTAGATGGCGCAGCGAATTATCAGTAGTTCTGAACGCGGCCGAGCGTAGATGTGTAAATTGCGTTAGGATATATTCAAAAATGCGCGGTGAGGAGGGCAGTTCATTATAAACTTGCCTGTAAACGCATGTGAAACTAATTAATTTCTCGGAAAATAATCTGCTTTTTAATTTTGATTTACCGTTAGACGTGACCCAATGTCTGCCGTAGATAGCAACCACTGTTATCTTATCAGCTGCATACAGCGTGGAACTAATAAATTATGTCAGTCTAATTAATTTCTAGGAATTTTAATTATTTTGAATTTCTTCGAAATTGTGCGTTTATTTTAAAACACATGCTAAAATTTTTGATTAACTGTCCGGCTTGTCGATTAGGCTCGACCGCATGTCTGTCGTAGATAACAAACCCCTGCTATCTTATTAGCGGTGCGCGAGCGGAAAACTAATCACCTCATCGTGATAAAAAATATTTATGTGATGGTTGTTTAAACCCTTTTTTCAACTGAATCGAATTTTATGAAACACAGGGTAATCAATTTCTTGGAAATAATCTTCGTTTTTATTTTGATTTCCCGTTAGACGTGACCGAATGTCTGCCGTCGATAGCAAACCCCGTATATTTTTAGCTACATAAAAGCGTGGCTCCAATAAATTATGCCGATCTAATTAATTTCTCGGAAATTTATCTGCGTCTAGTCTGCTGCTGATAACAATTTGAATTTCTTCAGATCAAGGCCAGGGCCAGGGTCAATGGTCAGGGCCGGGGGTCAGGGTCAGGGGTCAAAGGTCATCGCGCATGTGCAGGTCAGTATTGACGGTGGTTCCAGAAGGAACCATCTCTCCCTTCTAAGGCCCCTTATTGAAAATTTAATTCTCTTAAAGTTTTATTCAAAATGTTTTGCAAAGTGTCAACATAATTTGTTTTGTAATGTTAACAACAATTGACAATATACAGAGTGTCTTTTCATTTACCAACCGGTTTTCATCAAATCAATATTGCATCATTTACAGTATACGTGGTCTGTTAGAAAAGTATCCGACCTTAATTTTTATTTTGAGAACCTGATGGATTTGAAACAAGCGCGCTTGCATGAGCCGACCTTGAACTTTCGTGCGCATGTCTGATTTTTTTCCCGCCAGTAGATAGCGTCAGTTGCTGTCAAGCAGTGTTCGAGTGACATAGTGTGTAGTGCTCTCGTTGGTTTTTCAATGCAAGTAAAATGAAGGAAGCAGTGGAGCAGCGCTACTGTATCAAATTTTGCAAGAAACTGGCCGACAACCAAGTGGGAACCAATTCGGAATTGACGAAGCTATGGGCATCACACCGACTAAGGAGTGGTACAACCGGTTTAAAGACGTTCGCACATCGGTGGAAAGCGAGGTACGCTCTGGTCGGCCATCAACATGCCGAAATTACCATGTCATTGCCAAAGTGAACGCTGTGGTGTTGCGGGACCGTCGTGTGACTATCCGAGAAATTGCGACTGGAGTTGTGATCATCACAACTCCATCACATTGCGATCATCACATTGCGACTGGAGTTGTGGAGTTGTGGTCATCAGGAAATTGGCGACTCCATCACGACAATGCTCCAGCAAATTTTTCGCACTTGTTTCACAATTTTTTGGCTAAAAAGACTCCTTTGGTTCGACGGCTCCTTATTCTCCTGATATGCCCCCTGCGACTTCTGGCTATTCTCCAAAGTCAAGAGACCATTGAAAGGAACGCGATTTTAGACAAGAGGGGACATTATGGCTGCAACGACAGCTGAGCTAAAGTCGATAAGGAACGAGGCTTTTTCGGAATGCTTCCAACAATGGCGGCACCGCTGGGAAAAGTGTGTGGAGTCCCAAGGAGACTACTTTGAGGTTGCTTAGGTTTCCAACATTCCAGGTATGCCAGTTTTTTTTAACGTCTAAAGGTCGGATATTTTTCTAACAGACCACGTACAGGCATCCCTTGATTTCCACAATTGGTTATTTCCTCAAACACGCCGTGTAGATTCGCCGAAGTCAAAGTGGACATTTAAAGCGCGTTCACACTGTCGGTACAAGTATAATATTCTTTTCGACGAACCGGTATCGAATCGGAACTACAACTATACGATAGTGAAAATGCTCTTATTCTTTCTTGTTTAAGAATATTTGACCGGACCGAGACCGCAGTGAGATTGAACCGTGAACGGCATCACAGTGTAAAACGAGCCTTAAGGGATGCATTAATCAAAACATAAATGTTATCGACTGCACTTTAAGATAATACAAAAAGTTTGCTTGTATCTAAAATAATTTTGATTTTATTGCAAAATCATATCATTCTTATTGAAAAACCCTTGTAAAACCACGTAGTAACTGTCGCAACCATCCTATTCAGAAAAACCCTTTATTATCATGAAATAATAATACTGTTATGTTAATTTTGTTATCGCCTGTTTAAACGTGGCTGCCATCAGCAGTAACAACTAAAGCTACGTACAAACCGTATAGAAAACTAGCGTATAGTCCTGCTATAGTTTGAGTATAGCTGCGTGACCGCTTCTTATAGTTCAACTATACGAATAATTTTGGTCTATACGAAACGGTCACACAGTTGTAGTCAATCTATAGCAGGAGTATACGCTAGTTTTCTATACCGTGTGTGTAGAATATTCTGAAAAATCTAGGAAATATTTTTAGTTTAGGCTTACATGCTGACGTTATATTTATGGATTATGTTTTGCAAAGACGAGAATTGTTAGAATTTATGAAAAATCCATAAAATATTGTTGTTTAAGCTTAGATGGTGATGTTATATGTATGGATTATCTTGTGCAAACAATTCAGGGAATTTAAACTGCGGGTTTTTTTAAGCGGCTCTTGCAGAAGGGTTTCGTTCTTCAGGACGAGGGGGCGACAATGGCGGTGCGAAAATATTTTGCGCGTTATTCGGAACAAAAGACAATTGCGCGGTCGGTATAAAGAATTGAGAAAACGGATTTAAAAATGCGCGGAGGAAACAGTGCAGGACTTTTACTGGCAAACAGTTCGGAATTGCTCGCTCCATTCAAGGCAATAACATTATTTTGCATCGCCTCTGCAGAATTGTTTCAAGGGACATTGTTCAACGTAATAATCTTTAAATAAGCTACTTTTCCCGACGCGCACAAATAACGTTCAATTACGTTCAGCTGGCGGTTTAATTAAAAAACAAAGTCGTCGGAAAGACAAAAGGCTTTTGAAAATTATGCTCACAAGATATATCTGCAGTGTATTTTCAATTACCACTACAACAATTTAAATGCATGCACGCGCGTCGAAAGGTCCTATTTATTCTCTCGTATTTTTTTCCTTTTCAAACATATCACTTGCGATTTCAATATCACCGAGCGCGAATCAATATTTACGCACCCTTACGTCAATTTCCACTTAACGGTAAATTGAAAACAGCCGCTGTATGATCAGTTTGACTTCGGGGATTTCCAGACACGATTCCCATTTGACAAAAAAAAAACCTCCACCCAATCCCGAACGATTATAACTAATCAAATAAAATCCACTTTAAATAAACCACGGAAATAAAACCCACTTTAAAAAGCCGTATTTTAAATAACATTATACGCACAATATATTTTATTTAGTTTGGTTTTGGCCTCTGGATATCCAAAATCAATATGCAATTTGTGTTCTATGTCAATTTTTAAATACGCCTATACAGAATCGCGGTCTAAAAAATTGCCAATTTAATATTTTATCAACTATTCCGTTAGCCTCCTAACAAATTAAACAACCAATAATCAACTAACAGAAAAATTTAACTTGATTTCTTATTAAAAATTTAACAAATTAACAACAATTTAACAACTTAAATTGTGACCATAAACAATATTATACGAACTCTAATATTACGATTCAATTATTTGACTAAACAGACAAGACTAGACAGACAGCACTAGACTAGACAGACAAGACTAGACAGACAAGAATAGACAGACAAGATTTGACAGATGAAATTAATTCTAGTCTGTCTGTATAGTTTTATACGTAGAGAGTGATCAAGGGGTAATAAAGTGCGTCGTTAAGTTGAACTTATCGAATGCAATCTCTTCAAAGTTTCCATTTCAAATAACCTTGAGCGGGAGGCAAATTAATATTTATTTGCAAATTCCCATCTTTTAATTAAAAGCAAACTAAACAACTGACTTGCTGTCATCTCAGTGCCGTATCCGTTCAATTCCATGAAATTCTGTCCGTGTCAGTCAGTGATCAGTCCTGTATTTTAACCGTCAGTTTTCGTTCCGTATCCATTCCGTGATATTACATATTTGATTGATTTTTGAATACTTTTGCATATATGATTAGCGAACGAATAATTCAATTAATTTGATTCTTTATTACATCATTTTGTCACAAACCAATGTATAGCAATTATTCCATTGCAACTCTTAGCCTTCTCCAAAATCACTGAAGAATTTCTACAGATGTGTCAATAAAAATCACTGTACCATTAACGTATTCAAGAATACTGAACTGATACGGCACTGACATAGCACGGATATGTATGTGAATTTTTTAATTGCTTTGTACAACAATTAGCTTTCTCCTAAATCACTGAAGAGTTTCTACGGATGCACACTAGGACGGATTGCGAATTTACGGCGACAAAAATAAAATCCACTTCATTTCAATTTTTTGTCTCACATATTACCTTATGACAACATTCTGATGATTCTAGTATAAAATTAGTCTATATTAGATGTACACGATTAATTAAAAATGCAAATTTAAGTGGAAAAAATATATTTATGACAAAAGTGCAACATTTTTTTACAAATTCACAACAGATATTCGTCAAAACCAATGAGCATCACTATCTGCACCTTCTTCATCATCACTGACGATATTGTCAGTAAATTCTTGTGAATATTCTTCATTGAGATAGTTGGGCATTTGAATCATTCCTAAAACTACCTCATTCCATTTTTCTTTTTTCTCTATGGGTTTTTTCCTATAAATGGTGATTAGAGGATCTGACGATATAAGTAACCAGTTTAAAATATCCGTATTCGTTTTAATTCTTGACGTTTTCCTGGAGTGGTATTGTCTAAGCTGTTTGTAAGTGTTATGACTAACCTCTATAACATCTTCTGAGAGAAGGTCTACAGGCAATGGAAGTGACTTTATTATGTCAGCTCCATGCATCAATAATTTATGGACACTCGCACTCATTGTATACCATGCATAAAGTGTGGTAGCTAACTCCGCGGTCTTAAAACAATACATTTTAGATTCTTTCTCTTTGATGTAATGTCCACACGATATCACTTTTAGAATATTGGACATTCTTTCAATCAAATCTCTATCTAAACCTTTTATTCAGGAACTTACTTCAGAATTTTTTTTTAATTTTCGTGCCGAGTTCCCGTCATTACTATTACCACAACCTTGTTTTGCTAAATCGACAACAAGACCTATTTCCTTATAAAAATCCTGAGCAATTTTGCCATTTTTCTGTTTCACTTTTTCTTGTGCTTCCCGTCCTCTTGCTTGTCATTGTTTATTGCAAGTCCCAGCACCCCCGCCGCACTTCTTTTGTCCGATTTCACCAGACTTGTTTTGTAGCCGAACATAGGTTTTCACAACTTAGACGTGCTACTTTTAGTGTTGATTGTAGATTGTGTTGAACTACCTTTGTAGGTGGATATATCCCTGGGATAATCAACTCAGAACTGAGCCAATTTGCATGATTCTTGTTGAAACGTTCAATCTTGTTGAAACGTATCTTTTATTTGTTTTAATAAAATGTCAGTTGGGTCGTTGACACAAAACTTATCCAACCCGTATTGTAGTAATCGTTTATTACACTTTAACGAAGGAAACTTTCATCTCTTAATACAAAAAATAGTTCATTTATATTCAACGTTCTCTCTTGCAAATGGTGGTCATCACGACTACCTGGAAAAGAAGGTGCAATTCTCAGTAAGGTGGAACGATGTGGACGGGATTTTTGCTTCTCTAGAATTGCCAATGTTTGTTTTGTTTTACAAAATATTTAATTCAATGGAACTATGCGGAACTTTTTTTAAAAATCAGTTTATTGCAGTTTATTACAAACAAATTTTAATTTATGATAGTCGTTTACGAACCTCTTTTTTAACCGTGTTGATTAAAACTTTCTACAAATTTGATATTATTACATGTAAATACATACTTGAAGCTATATTCTCCACATTTAAAAAAATCATAATTTTTTAACACAGAACGTAGTTGCTACTTTGTTAAAAATCTAGCGCAACTAATTCCTTTTTGGTAATTGAGGGACAAGAGCGATGTTTAACACGTTCCCACAACCAATGGAATTGTTTTTTTATTTGTTTTTCATTTATTTGTTGATAGTATTATGGATGGGTTATCTAACAATACATTTTAAGTGGTTTTGCTTAATTGTGAGACATTGTAAAATTCTATTTTTGTCGTCGTAAATTCGTAATCCGGCCCAGTGATGGATGTGTCAATACGAATCACTGTATCATAAACGTATTCAATGATACTGAACTGTTACGGCGCTGACATAATACAGATGTGTGATGTTATTTGTACAAAACTTAGCCTTCTCCAACAATAACTTCACTTCTACAAATCACTGACGTTTTTGTACGGACGTGTCAATAGGAATCACTGTATCATTAACGTATTCAATGATACTGAACTGATACGGCACTGACATTGTACGGATGTGTGATGTTTTTTAGTTGCTTTGTACAACACCCTCCTCCTAAATCACTGAAGAGTTGGTACCAACTCTTCAGTGATCATATGGATGTGTCAATAGGAATCACTGTATTATAAACGTATTCAACGATAGTGAACTGATACGGCGCTGACATAGTACCGATGTTTTCATTGTTTTGTACAGTAAACCTTCCACAAAATCATTGAAGTATTTGTACGGACGTTTCGATAGGAATCACTGTATCATTAACGTATTCACGAATACTGAACAGATACGGCACTGACAACACGTATTTGTGATGTTTTTTAATTGTTTTATACAAGACCTGGCCTTCTCCAAAATAAATGAAATATTTCTACGGATGTGTCAATAAGAATCACTGTATCATTATCGTATTCAATGATACCGAACTGATACGGAACTGACATAGCACGGATGTGATGTTGTTTCATTGCTTTGTACACTTAGCCTTCACAAAAATGTCTGAAGTATTTGTACGGATATGTCTATAGGAATCACAGTATTTTTAATGTATTCAAGGATACAGAACTGATAGGGCACTGACAAAGCACGGATGACAAAGCATGTGCTGACAAAGCATGTGCTGACAAAGCATGTGCTGACAAAGCATGTGTTGTGTTGTTTGTACGAATGTGTCAATAAAAATTACTGTATCATAAACGTATTCAATGATTGTGAACTGATACGGCCAGGGCCGGCGCATCAAAATATACCGCCTAGGGCGAATAGAACTTTCGAAAAACTTGATTATAATTTTCCAATTGTGTAAATCTTTCTGTAGTAGAATTAGTACAAATATTTAAGAGATAATTCAAAATTTCTACTTTTTAGACAGATTTTCTATTGGTTTATCTGATCCTCCGTAACTAAATAATTTGATTTTACGTCTAATTCTAATTGAAAGATTCTAATTCAGAACTGCTTTCAAAATCTGCATTTATTTCCATTTCATTAGCTATTTCTTTATCTTTGTAAATTATTTGCTCAAAACTATCCCATCAGAAACAAGTTTACGCTATTTAATATATTAACTCATTCTGATAAAATCATATTTGGGCTTATAATATGCCGCTCTAAAAATATGGCGCCGTAAGACGATCGCCTGTTCGACCAAACGCACGTGCCGGCCCTGGATACAGCGCTGACATAGTACGGATGTGTGATGTTTTTTCATTGTTTTATACCGTACTTAGTCTTCTCCAAAATCACTGACGTATTTGTACGGATGTGTAACTAAGAATCCCTGTATTATTAACGTATTCACGGATACTGAACTGATACGGCGCTGACATAGTACGCATGCTTGATGTTTCTTCATTGTTTTATACAGTAAACCTTCTAAAAATCACTGAAGTATTTGTACGGACGTGTCGATAGGAATCACTGTATCATTAACGTATTCACGAATACTGAACAAATACGGCACTGACAACTCGAATTTGTGATGTTTTTTTCATTGTTTTATACAAGACAAGATCTCCAAAATCAATTAAGTATTTCCAATGAGATGTCAAAAAGAATCACTGTACCATTAACGTATTCAATGATACTGAACCGACACGGAACTGACATAGCACGGCTGTGTGATGTTTTTGTTTTTAACAAAAACAACATCTTTGTACCACACTTAGTTTTCCCCTAAATCACTGAAGAGTTGGTACAGATGTATCAATAGGAATGACTGTATCATAAACGTATTCAATAATACTGAGCTGATACTGCGCAGACATAATACGGATGTGTGATGTTTGTTCATATTTTTCTACAGTATTTAGCCTTCTTCAAAATCACTCACGTAGTTGTACGAATGTGTCAAGACTGTAATAATCAAGAAATGACTGTAAAATTAACGTATTCACTGATACTGAACTGATACGGCACTGATTTTTTTTTCATTATTTAAACTATTCCTAATAAATAAGATAAACGAAAACATAGTCTAATTGAAAGTAATTTTTAAATTTCGAAAAAAATTAAATAGGAATCACTGTATAATTAACGTATTCACTGATACTGAACTGAAACGGCAGTGATATGGCACGGATGCTTGATTTTTCTCATTGTTTAAGTAAACTATTCCTAATAAATAATATAAATGATAACATTGTCTTATTTAGAGTTATTCTAAAATTTCGACAAAAATTAAATAGGATTCACTGCATAATTAACGTATTCACTGATACTGAACTGATACAGCACGGATATGGCACGTAAGTGTGATTTTTTCCATTGTTTGAGTTAACTATTCCTAATAAATTAGATAACATTGTCTTATTTAAAGTTGTTTTAAAATTTTGAAAAAATTGTGAATCATTGTATAATTATCGTATTCACTGATACTAAACTGATATGGCACTGATATGGCACGGATGTGTGATTTTTGAAGTGAAAACTTCTATAGCCGCGCTGAATGACATTTGGGTAGAGGGTAAACTCATAGATTTGAGGGATCGTCATCAATAGCTGCGTTCTATACAAAAAAATCTATTACTCAAAGATGTGTTCAAAAGAACACATCTATACGCATATGTTTAAATTTGGCTCTGAACGTGAAACTTAATAGTCAAAGTTTATGGCAGTGTTGACAGAACGTGGCGTTTCTAAGGAAATATCAACCCGTAGAATTAGTGTGCAGTATAAGAGTAAGTACATGTTTGGCCTCCTGAATTGTAAAGCTAGCTTTGACATCGTGTATACGTCCAGCGAAACTAGATTTTTACGCAAAATGTTGCAAAGTACGGCTACGATGCGGTAAAATGACCAGTAAATTTTAACCTTTCAGGGACACTTGCAAAATAAATTAAGTATAAGACAATAAAATCTAATTTAAAAAACGCTACTTTACACCACATTTGTTACGATAATGTAGAAAATAAGAGTGATTTTTTAAATTTTACTGTGCGTCTGACATTTGGAAAAATGACATAACCAAACTAATAAATTTGAATTAGTAAAAATGTCAAAGTTCAAAATTCAAAATGTCAAACATTCAAAAATTAAATAATTTCCAATATTGTAATTAATCGAAATCTGTTTGTTTCTTAAATAATAATTGTCGGCCAAAAAATTTTATACAAATTTCGTGCGGAAATGATTAAACGAGCTGTTTCATTGTAAAATCAATGTTTCCGACCTCTAATGTAAATAACTATAACCGGATGTAATGGTAGATGTACTAGTGCTGGATTATTGGAAAGTTTTTGGCAGTGTTTACAGAACGCAGCACCTCTACGGAAATATCAGCCCCTATAATCAGTGTGCAGTACAAGAGTAAGTACTTTTGACGGATGTAATTGTAGATATACTAGTGCCGGACTATTTGAATGTTCAAATTACTGGATTGTATCGAAGAATTCATGGTAAATCACGAATCAGACCCATCAAAGTTTTAGGCAACCAAATGTACTCCTGTGCTCTCCAAAGGAAGGAAACTCCAAAATAAAATTAATAGTCAGCGATATAGAGATAAGAATAAGAAAAAAAACGCTTGCAATAGTTAATTCAGAAATTTCTGAACATCGAACAATCACAGCTGAGAAAAAAGAGGAAGAGGATAGGACAAAATTAAACACCGTGCTATGAATATTTCAAACAAAAATTAATTTACATACAGATAAATACTCAAAAGCAGTTATAAGGCATGTTTCTAAAAGTCAAAATTTCCATAACTCACAAATTGCAGACCCACCAACAAGAAATGTGCCATATATCCTACCAATTCATTTTGCTGACCTATCAACACAGAATCAACCAAACATTCCGGATTCAAATTCATATTATGAGGATGATATTGATAACAGTCATTCTCCTTCAGAAGTGAGTTATGTTCCAGAATTATATAAAGCAATACTAACAAACTATGTACCAAATTTGATTAATTAACAGACTGATAAATCCTCAAAACCAGTTTTAAAGTTGTTTTTTTTTTCAAAAGTTTTCACTTCAGTCGGCAGTCGGCAAAAAACCTGACTGCCTATATATAATATATATATATATATATATATATATATATATATATATATATATATATATATATATATATATATTTCATTGTTTAAGAAAACTATTCGTAATAAATAAGATAAATGATCATATTTTCTTATTTAAAGTAATTTTAAGAATGCGAAAAAAAAATTTTTGTAAATCTGTATGATTTCGAGAATCATTTGTGTATTGAAATATGTATATACGGTTTCGTTTAAAACGGGAAAGAAAATAATTTTATCCCTGGCGCCCTCCCAAGCGCAAGAAATATAACAAGTAGTGTTTCCTTTGTGGAAAAAAAATAGGAAGTAAAATATGGCCAATTAATGCTACAGTCTATTATGCGCGTGATATATGTTGCCCCTATATATAAATAAATGCCCGGCTGCGTTATCCTATGTGCCTCCTCATGCATCTTAAGTACTGCCGTATTTTCGTTACTCGGACAAAATACTAACACATCAAATTATGAAAATGAGGGGATTATTTATACGGGAAAATTGTCATAAATTTTGGGACACTAGCACGGGTGAAAGGCATGAAATTTAATATAAAAAATGAGGAAGAATATGTATATTTGAGACACGTTTTGGCACCATTCGCGAAGATAAAACAATATATTTCCTTGAAACGTTATTCTGTGAATAAACAATTCATACTAATAGGTTTTCCTTTGATTTTTTTTCATGTTTATCTCGTATTTAAAGAGCAATTTATTTGCAGTCGATTATTACTAAAGAATTTTTAATGAAAAAGTCGTCTTTTGTATATCATATACGATACACAAGTGCTTCATAAGTGATGTACAGCACAGGCAAAGTGTTAATGTAGAAAATTTCAGAATATCTAAAACTTTGATTTAACCCTTTAAAATTTAAATTAAAAACACTCAAAATCTTGCATAATGGGCATGATGACAGAAATCAAGAATAACAAAAATATTGTGTTTACTAATGAGATGGGAATAATAGATTGTGAAAAATTTATTTATTTTCATATTTAGTACGATAGATAATATTTTTTTCCTAGTTTGCGTCTGTAATGGACTCATAACAGCATTTATATACGTGCGGTTATGGCTCGCCGAGTGCGATACAATTTTTTCAATATGTATCGACGATTTTTTTATTTAGAAATGGCATAAAAGGGCGCAAAATGGAAAAAATACTATAAAAAACTCGTTCGTAAGGCTTTTTCAGCACCTGTTCATTAGAAAAACCAAACTTGAACGCGTCCTGTAAAATCGCGCTTACTCAACTCGTCCTTTAATATACTATAATAAAACAAAACTATAAAATACAGCAGTCCGCCATGATAAGTTGAACACCAATCCGAGTGAATTACGTCACGCGTTAGTAAACCTCGTACGAACTTCGACGATCTCTGCACTTTCAAGTTAATAAAATATTTTGGTATAAAATATTTTGTTGTAATAATTTTGTCAGTTAATAAAATACGAGAAAGACTATGTTTGCGATACAGTAGAAATATTATCCATTCACAAATTGGTGCTGAAATACAAAGCCCTGTGACACTTCATGCTAAAACTTGTATTGACTGATGCAGATATAATAAAAGTTGAGGAAGAAACAATGGACCAACATAAAAGCTGCCTTTATCATGAATTAAGATATGGCAGGGTGACGGCTTCACGAGCATATGAATTTAGTAGGTGCAAAACCAGTGTTGGAAGGCTGTTTGCTTTAATAATGGGAGCAAAAATCACAGACATGTCTGCCATGAAACGCGGTAGAATGTTGAAGGATGAAGTGAGGAAAACCGTCAGTACTCACCGGGAAAAAAATTAAAAAATGTGGTCTAATGGTCTGTAAAAAATATCCAATGATAGCAGTATCACCTGATGGGATTTGTGAATCCAGCATAATAGAAATAAAGCGCCCAGTAAGTGTGAAGACTAAAAAATTATGTAGAAAATCGGAAACCGACCCAAGAGTATTATGTGCAGGGTATAGTAAAGAATATGGTAAGCTCCAAAAATCAGGTTTCTCGTTTTTTTACCTGATTTAATTGCTGTAAATCGTCTTCCACAGTGCTTTAGTAAGCGCGGAATGGTAAAATGAAGCTTCTAAGTCGTCCCGTTTAAGAAATATTTGGGTTTTCTTATAAAAAAAACTGACATTTTCAACACAATAACTGACGTGTAGGACTGTTCACATAACTAAGAATGTGAATACAACTGGGTACGCAAGCGGTGACAATTATTTATATCTTGTTGAGTTTGAAGATTTGATAATATTAAATAGTAGCATTTGTATCTTTTCTTCAAAGATTATAATTTCTAGGAAATTATTGTATACATATCGTCAACAAAGTTAACATCATTTGTATAACTAATCATTCTTTAACAAACTTTCTTAAAAACAACTACTTCACTGGCAAACACCACGACTGACATTGAATTACATTAAGAGAGTTTTTTGGATTCTATAAAACCCTTTGATTTTCCCAATGTTTTCCCAAAACCTATGTTATAATAGAAAATGTATATATTCATATTCTGATAACTGGTTCCGATTTGCCCGTTGCCGACTTATCCGGTGTCGAGTTTTCCCGGTGCCGAGTTGTCCGGTGCCGAGTCGTCCGGTGCCGACTTATCAGTAATACTACTGGAAGGACTACTGGAAGATTTTAATGCTAAAACAGGTGAAGAACAACAGTATTCCAACTCAGCTGGAAAATACTACACTACATCAAACCACAAGTAGCAATGGAGAGAAACTATGTCATCTTGCAGCGAGCACCAACTTGAGAATTAGCAGTACGAGCTTTCCACATAAAAAATACATATAGGGACGTGGACAATGCCCGGTGGCAGAGCAGTGAAACAAATAGACCACGTCCTGGTTAACAAACGCAGAGCTACCATGGTCACGGATGTCAGAGCGCTTCGAGGAGCCAACTGTGACTCAGATCACTTCCTACTAAAAGTCCTAATCAAACAGAAAACCTTCAACGTACTGAAAACCAATACCAGAACAAACAAATAGAATACGGATACTCTTAGAAAGGAATTAAAACAAAACGAGTATAAACAATACATTACGAGAAGATTACTAGCAAATAATGCAACACTGGTGTTGAACAAGAATGGCAAAAAATAAAGACGAGTATACTTGAAGCTGCGGATATTACAATAGGAAAACAGATAAAAGTCAGAAACTCATGGTTCGATAATGAATTCAGGGCAGCCCTACTCGTTAAAAATGAAGCACGGAAAAAGGTACTACAAAGTGGAACCCGAGCGAACTGAGCTAACTACGAGCACCTCAGGAGAATAGCTTCAAAACTTTGCAAAGAAAAAAAGAAAATAATGTTAAATAAACAAGTGGAAGAACTAGAATAATACAGCGTAAATAAACAAAGCAGGGTATTTTATAAGGCGGTACTGCAGCAAACAACGGCTTTTCAACCTAGAATCCTCGCGTGTTTAGATAAAAACGGGACAATACTAACCGAGGATGACAAAATATTCCAAAGATGGCATGAACACTTTAGCGAACTCTTCTCCAAAGGGGCGAAAGAGAAAAGAAAATCGTATGGCACCATGAAGCACAACCCGAAATCCTCGAACCGAGCTATGAGGAAGTTACCCAGATAATACACAATCTTAAAAAGGGAAGTTATATGATTCCCACGGAACTTCTGAAAAATGGAGGTACACCACTATGGGAAAGGATCCATAAACTTATTGTCAGGGTGTGGAATGAAGAGATTATGCCAAGTGACTGGAGAAAAGGCATTATTTTTCCCATACGCAAGAAAGGAAACAAGAATGTTCAAATTACCGAGGAATTACACTTCTCAACGCCATTTACAAAATATTATCCAGCGTAATATACAATAGACTATCAATATATGAAGAGGAGATACTTGGGGACTACCAAGGAGGTTTTCGAAGGAATCGATCAACAACGGACCAAATACATCTAATATGGCAAATGCTTGAAAAATGTTATGAGCATAACATAACTTTGTTCCACCTGTTTGTTGACTACTAACAAGCTTTTGATAGCATGTCTAGGGAAGAACTATTGTACCAGTTACTTGCCCTTGGAATTCCTCAAAAACTTAGAAGAATGGTAAACTTTACTCTAACCAATACACGTGCTCAAATATTAGTAACATCCAAACTCACGGACGAATTCGACATCAGGACAGGGGCCAGGCAAGGTGATGCGCTATCTGCTATGCTATTCAACTTTGTACTTGAATCAGTTATTAGAAACCTGCACATAATAGGCCACATACACACAAAATCTCAGCAGCTATGCGCATATGCCGATGATATAATTATATCAGCACGAACTGCAGAAAGCCTAAAAGAAGCTACTGCCTCCTTAGAACAGAAATCTAGCGTAGCCGGACTAGTAATAAAACCAAGTTCATGAGAAGTACCAGGGATCCACCACCCTGGCCAGAGCCACTACAAGTCAACGCATTTAATTTCAAAGAAGTCAGAACCTTCTCTTACTTAGGGTCGAAAATAACTAACGACAACAGAATCAGCGAAGAAATCAGTGCGAGAATTGTAGCGGGAAAAAGAGCTTATTACACGAATAAAAAGCTACTGGGAGAGAAGCTTATAAGTGTCAAATCAAAGTTAAAGATCTATAACGCAATCATTAGACCCGCCATAACATACGCGTGTGAAACATGGACCATATCTACGATCAACGAAAACGCAATACGAGTCAGCGAAAGAAGCATATTACGCAGAATCTTTGGCCCCGTACAGGCAAACTGTGGTACATGGAGATGCAGAATGAACCATGAACTGGACAGACTAATTGCAGGAGCGGACATCGTAAGGCATGTAAAGGCACTACGGTTACAATGGTTTGGACATGTTATGCGTAGGTAAAGCACCCTAGGACAGAAAATACTGACGAATTGGAGTCCATATGAAAGAAGAGCTCGGGGTAGACCACGTAAGAGATGGCGAGATGACTGCATCGACGACCTAAAGATATTAGGTGTGAGAAACTGGTTGCAATTGGTTAACAGCAGGGAGAGATGGAAGGATGTTGTAACTCAAGCTAAGGCCCACCCAGGGCTGTAGAGCTATAAAAGAAGAAAAACGACCGCAACCATCTTATTTCAATGGTTTTTTAAATAAATATATTATTGCGTAATTTTAATTCTAATTCAGTTCACGATTGTGAAAAATGTCTTCTGCCTCCTGGAGTAACTACAGGTACAAGATGAGTCTAGCGAAGACTTAGTTTACATATCAAACATAACATAGTTACTCTATTATTCTAAAGTTAGTTTAAAGTAACTTTCAGAATTCCCGGCAACAAACAAGAAAGCTTATTATCTATTGGCAATAGTATATATTTTCTATAATTAAGGTTTCTGTTTTAAGCTTATACAGTGAAAGAAATTATTATTTATAATAAATAATACGTTTGCCATGAAATTCTGGCATGTGCCAGAGTTTTAATTTTGCTCCTCTCAAAAAAAGGGCAAAAGGAGATAATAGTATTGCCAACCACAGCAAAATACTCCGCCTGTGATGGGGATGAGTGAACTGAGTAGCTCTGAGACATCACTGCCGATCCCAAGTCCGGAAAAAGGAAGAGGGTTGAGCGTAGGGCTAACAACCCGATCTTGTAAAAAGAGATACTGTTATGAAAACCAACGATTCGCCTCGGAACAGGACGAAAACAAGATGACTGCCATGGCTATGTAAGAAGGATATGATATTGGAACCCTGAATGTACTAAGTTGACACAGGCTAGGAGCAGCGCAGAGGACGATAGAACAGTTAGAGATGGATATCACGGCAGTACAGGAGATCCGATGGACGGACTAAGGACACCAGAGGATTGGAAAATCTGCTGTATTTTTTAGCGGAAGTCGAAAGCAACGCCACGAATTTGGAACTGGTTTTGTCGTGCGAGACGGTTTTGTCGTGTTATCGAGTTTAGCCCTGTGAATAAACGGATCTGTCAAACCAGATTTGCAGGCAAGTGGTATAACTATCCGATGTTATCCATACACGCCCCAACTGAAGAAAAAAACGACCTAAGTAAGGAATCCCTCTATGATGAACTGGAAAGATCTATAGACGAAATACCCAAACAACATATGGTAATAATGTTAGGAGAGTTCAACACTAAAGTAGGAAGAGAGGAGGCCTTTAGGCCAGTAATTGGAAAACATAGCCTGCATGAATACTGAAACGATAACGGAACCCGACTAGTGGACATGGCAGCATCCAACAACCTATTGGTAAAATCAACAATGTTTGAACACGAGAATATCCATAAGCTGTCCTGGATATCCAACGATGGAGTAACAAGGAACCAAATCGACCATATATTGATTAGTGCAAGGTATAGCAGCGATGTAACCGACTTAAGAAGCCTTAGAGGCGTGGATGCCGATAGTGATCATTTTTTGGTTAGAGCTAACGTGCGAGCAAGAATATCTAGCCAAAAGTACCAAAACACAGAAGATCAACAGTAGACCAGATCTTCACAATACGTCAACTAATGGTGAAGTGCTGGGAGTACCATGAAGTCATACATCAACTCTTAGTCGACTTCAAACGTAAACTTCAAACGACTTCAAACGTAAACTTCAACTTCAAGCGTACGACAACGTCTTGAGGGTGGAGCTGTGGAATGCTATGATGAAACTGGGAATTCCGAGTAAACTTGTCAACTTAACAAAGATCAGCATGGAAGGCTCCAAAAGTGCAGTACGGATCGGGAGAAAGTTGTCAACCATTTTGACGATAAATAATGGCCTGAAACAGGGAGATGCCATCTCCCCAAGCCTCTTTAATATAGCTCTGGAGAAGGTAGTGAGGGAGGCAAAAACGGAGACAGTGCTATTTAGAAATCGGGGCCCACGTCTTATATAGGCCTTTGCGGATGACATATACATCATTGGAAATACAACCAGGAACGTTAAAGAAAAGTTTAAAAAAATAGAATCTGCAGCGGAAAATATGGGCCCAAAAATAAACGAGAGTAAAACCAAGTAGGTACATGACCACATCAAGGACTAAATGTAGGGATAGGATAGGACAGAATGTGACGATGGACCAATACAACTTCGAAAGGGTCCAGGAATTTAAATATCTGGGTGACACTATCACGTCGGACAATGACATGACCAAACAAATTAACAACAGAATACAAAGTGACAATCGATGTTGTTTTGCATTGCAGAGAATAATTAAATCAAAAAATGTATCCTGGACGACAAAAATAAGAATATACCACTCCATTATAAGACCGATTATGACTTACGCCTGCAAAACCTGGACACTGACGAACGAAAACAGACTGGGAGTTGCAGAGAGAAAAATACTACGGTGTATATAAGCCCGTATAGACACCGTAGTATTTTCCTCATAAGGGATAAAACTCCTCAAAAAGGGATGAAACTACACAACAGCACCGCAGTAGGAAAAACAGGGAAATAGGAGAACTCTATGACCAACCAGACATTGTAAAAACGATAAAAGCGGAAAGACTGAGATGGGCCGGCCATGTAAATAGACAGGAGGATGGACGAGTTGTTAGATTGGTACGGGAACAGGCCCGGACCGGTAGAAGACCACTAGGAAGACCGCGACTACGGTGGAGAGACAACATAGCACCAGATCTTAGACCCCTGAATATCATAGAAGCGGAGGAGCTAATGATGGACAGAGTCCAATGGAGGAGAGTTGTTGAGTCAGCCAAGACCCACCATGGGTTGTAAGAGCTACAGAGAGAGAGAGAGTTATTATGTATGTATGTTGCTTATCGATTGGCATATGATAATTATTTATTATTTACATAAGTTGAGTATTAGCTAATAAAACAATATTGTAAATATTGTAGATCAATATTTGATTTATATTTAAGTTTCATTATTAAGTGATAAAGTCTAAATTAACTTTTAAAGTCTAAATTGGAATCCTAATTTAAACTCTAAATCGAGTTTAAATTATTCTGAAATAGAATAGTCTAATACAAACTAATTTAGCCCGTTCATACAAAAATTATATAATAATATGTCCTGGATAATAATAGATCCAGGTAATAGTTAGGGACAGGTAATAATTTGTAAAATAATTTCTATTATCCTTACCGAGGATAATAGAAACTGTTATAAAACTTTCAAAAAATGGGATTTCTAAAATACCGAATGGCAACTTATTTAACTAATTCCGTGTTGTGAATTTCCTTTGTGTTTGAGTTAGGTAGATCCGTTCTAGGAATCCCGCCTTTTGGCAGATGGCTGCGACATATAAATTACCTTCCATTCATCAATCTTCACAATAAACGCATTTGTTGATGTATACACTAATGTATTTACTGGACTTAAGCGGCTTTTAAGCTCCAAAAATCTAATCTTTAATTTCAACTTAAATCTAAACTGAAATGTTACAGATTTTAAAAATGCGAAAGACAAGACAAAATTTGGCAAAAACATAGTCTAGGCCAGGGGTCGGCAAAGCATGACTCGCGAGCCTCATGTGGCTCTTTGCATAGACTCTTGCTCTTCAACCATAAAACACTTTGTCGTCCTTTGTTCAAGCATCTATCTAGATCAGGGGTCGGCAAAAATAAACATCAATCTATAAAATTGATATTACACGCTACAATTGAATTGGAACTAATTGAGATACAAGCTAATCAAACTAATTAGTGTCGCAAAAATAGCATCACGACAAAATGACAATATTTTTGAAATTACAAGAAGTTTTTTAATGAATTAATGGAATCCATAAACTAGATTAAATTAGCTTTGAAGATATATACAATACATCTATGTAGTATTAACACTTACATAACAATCGACGTTTCAAAATTGACTATGGCGCATATGTAATAATTTCGAAAATTCCTTATGTCTCCAAAAATGGGTTAATATGTGCTTAACTAGTGTAAAAACACTATACAGCCCGCGCGATTACAAAGGAGAACATTGCTCAAAGGAGAACAAGACGAGCCCCCGTTTTTTTAAGAATTAATAAAAAAAGTTTGTATAGCGTTGTGAAAAATACAAAATACCTTTCCAAGGAAAGTCGAAAAAGTTATAAATATTCTGGTTCAAAATACAAATTGTACAGGCTAATTATTCCGAAATAATAGAAAACCCGATCCTGTGTTGAACAGATCCTCAACCTTAAAACTGTACTTGCATACTCCAAGATGAGAAATCGCAAGGTGGTCGTCACCTTTGTTGATTTTAGGAAGACCTACGATTCCATCGATATAGAAACGCTTAGCAAAGTACTCCAGGAACTAGCACTACACAACAAAACCCGCAGACTAATCCTAGAAACATTGACCAACACCCATTCCAAGGTTAAATTTAGAGGCGAGATTTCAGAAAGCTTCGAAATAAAAACTGGAGTGAGACAAGGAGATGGACTTTCCCCACTTCACTTCAACTGTATCCTTGAAAAGTTATGAGAGAATGGCGCAAGGAACTGAACAATTTAGGTGCTCAGAGTGGTATCTACCTGGGACGTAAGAACGATGGACTGGTTGTAGATTGCCTGGCCTTTGCAGATGACATGGCACTGTTTGCTGATTCTCTTGAGATGGCAACAATGCAAGTAAACTGCCTCAGAAAACAGGCTGACAAAGTGGGTATTCAAGTGTCGCTGGAGAAAACAGAATTCTTCACCATCATTAGAAAAGCTAACAGAGAGATGTTACTAGAACAGGGAAACATCCAGAGGACTGAGAAATTTAAGTATTTCGGCGAGTGGATTGAAAGTGGAGAATGTCCGTCCGTACGTTGAGCATCTCCGACTTTCGTCCTCCGACTTGCTGCGTCCCTTCTGGTGGTCCAAAACCACCCGAAAATCGACGTTTTTGCGGAAACTGCCCGACGGAAGCGGCGGAGGCGGCGCAAAACGGCTTTGTACATTTTTCGCGTGTAGTATTTATAGTTAAATTTTGTTGTTATCTGTCTAAACGACTATGGATATTGAAAAATTAATTAGTTGTGTTTATAATAGACCAACCCTGTGGGTGAGACCTACTCTTCTAGGAATTTCGGCCACTTGGTTTTCTTACGGAACTAGACCAGCTAAATATAAGTTGAACAATATTGGAGCAAGAACACTCCCTTGAGGCACACCCTGAATTAAAAGCCATTTATGACGACACACTTAAATGGGACTGTATGAACACAAATTGCGTACGGTTTTTTATGAATGAATGGATCTTGGAATGGATGCCAGTATGGCCCGTCAATTCGCCTTCTACTCTCATCCGGCATTTGATGTCTAGCATTGTGCTTCTTACATTTTTTTGTGCTTGTAAGTCTCACTAGCTTGGGGTTGTTTAAATCAAGTTGTATGTTAAAACCAAGTAGAATTGTGTAGAGATTGTCTCTATCTACACTATCATATGCTATTTGAAATCTATAAATGGTTGGTGTATGACTATATCAAACTCCCAGTTTTTTTTCGTGCAACTGTCTGGCAGCCTTTTGCCTGCAAAAGCCTGTTATTTACCTACGATGTTTTCAGCATATTGTTCCATTTTATTTCTGTCGTTTGATCAATTCTGCAAAATTTAAAATTGTGGAAACTGAGTAAGCAGAATATAGACTTTACTTCTTTACCTCAATTTTTCTAACTTTGAGAAATGTCGCAATGTAGGCAAGATGTAAATATGACCTAACCTAACCATATTTTCGTCTCTCAATGTCATTTCCGATTGAAAAAAGATCCGTGTTACTCCTAAAGATTAGACTTAGTCTTATTTTTACTAAATCGTCTGTGGTTTCATAATGGACGATAGCCTTTTACAATTTTTAGTAGTTTTATCAAGATTAGATTTAGTTTAAACGACTTATACTAAACAGACTAAATTAGTTGAAGTGGTTTAGTTTGTAGCAATGTTTGAATATGAGACAAATTTGAGACTTAATATATTGCCTGTAGTTTGGACGTAATGGACGATAGCTTTTCTACCAATTTTAGTAGTTTTATCGAGATTAGACTTAGTTTTAGCGACTTACACTAAACACATGAAGTCAATTCAAGTGGTTTGTAGCAAAGTTTGAATTTGGGACAAATTTGAGGCTTACTAAATCGTCTGTAGTTTCATAATTGACGATAGCCTTTCACAATTTTTAGTAGTTTAATCAAGATTAGACTTAGTTTAAGCGACTTACACTAAGGAGACTAAATTAGTTAAAGTGGTTTAGTTTGTAGCAAAGTTTGAATTTGTGACAAATTTGGGTCTTACTAAATTTTCTGTAGTTTGGACGTAATGGACGATAGCTTTCCATAAATTTTAGTAGTTCTATCGGGAATAGGCTTAGTTTAAGCAACTTATACTAAAATACACATTCAAAAAATTACAATAAGGTCCAATGACGGCACAAGTGGTAACACTGTTGCAGTGGAAGCACATACACGTCCGAGTTACTCGTCCGGGTAGTTCTGTCCGCCATCGGCCGACAAAATCGCTCTTGGTGTACGCGAGCCGTTAGGCACGATTATATAATACTAGATTAGAAAGGCAAGGTAAGACAGACAAGACTAAACAAACAAGATTAGCAGACTAGACAAACAAGATTACACAGACTAGATAAACAAGACCAGACAGACAAAATCAGAAAGACAAGACCAGACAGACCAGACAATATAGAAAACTCTAGACATGACAAGACTGTATAGACAAGGTTGGACATACAAAACTGGACATACAAGACTGGATAGAGAAGACTGGATGGACAAGACTGGATAGACAAGACTGGAGAGACAAAACTGGACAAACAAGATTAGACAGACAAGACTGGATAGACAAGATTGGACAAACAAGACTGGACAGACAAGACTGGATAGACAAGACTGGACAGACAAGACTGGACAGACAAGACTGGACAGACAAGATTGGACAGACAAGATTGGACATACAAGACTGGACAGACAAAATTGGATATATAAGACTGGACAGACAAGACTGGACAGACAAGATTGGACATACAAGACTGGACAGACAAAATTGGATATATAAGACTGGACAGACAAGACTAGACAAAACGAAATTAATTTACTAAAGACTAATTCAATTTTATTGTGAGTTGAAAGTGTGAAGACGATATCTTTGTGGAATCTGATTATATTATAATTACAACCTACTCTTTAAATTAATTAGAGAAGGAAATAAGCGGTTGTGTTGGATGAAATTAAATCCGCATAAAATAATTTAAATATCGTACGAAATATTTATACAGTTGCGAATATAACGCGAATTGTATCGCGATTACAATCGTAAAATATCGAACGGTGGCGACGGTTAAGATATCTCCAATTACGAATTCAAGAAACAAATTTAATAATCGAAGAATGGGGCGCGCGGGGCCGTACTCGCGCAGTAGATTGCGATTCTGGAACAAAGGGCGAGAAATCTGAAAGAAATTAATGAACTAGTCTTTGAAGCTTTTGAGATTTTAAACAATTCAGGTCTGCCCGTGAGCCTCTTAGAAATCGAGAAATGTGTCGCCCTGGGTTTATACAATTGCAGGCCATAATGGTAGCCGCAGTTGACTTATTCAAACGGTATATGACGCGAAATGAAAGAAACAGACGCTATTGTACCCATACAGGGTGTTCGTTCTCAATAGATATATTTCTTGTTACAAAAAAACTTCGGTGTTTCGTAACAAGAGAAGGAAACGATGTTAATGGCGGATACGAGGACTAATGATGGTCCGGAAATGAGTCGAACAGGTAGTCTGCACCGGCGAGACCACCAGGTGGCGAATCGCACAGACTTAGCCTTCTCTCGCTATATACTAATTTAACATCATGCCTGACAAACTCCCCGACACTCTTCTTTCATCTTAATTACAAACAATGTTTACTTATACATCTATTTGACTTGCTCGTTTCGCTCTCAAAATTCCTAATTTTAATTATCTTTGTCTTATTAACCCTGCATCCGGGCGCTTAAAAGAATACGAAACCCGGAACGTAATTAACAATTAAATCTTGGAAATGATTGCGCGCCCGACAGTCGCATTCGATAATGAAATCTGCCTCGTATTCCTTAAATAATCTTGCGAGATGGATATGTTAATACTCTTCTTTTTGCTTTCGCGGAAGACTTGAATTATTGCTAACCATTTAAGATTCCTTTTTATCTTTTTGAAATATTACCCAAGGAAATGCCTCAAATTATTTTTAGAACATTTTAAACAATTTGTTATCGCCGGCCAAATTTAACGACAAATTTTACTGTTTCTTATATAACTAATACTAATTATTTTTCAATTCATTTGTTTTATATTTAAGATTAATGGAATATTAATATTTTAAAGATGTTTAGTCTTTGCTAAAACTACACTACGTTATAGATAATCATACAAACTTAATACAGTCGGAACACAGCCTCAATATATAAATATATTCAACCTTTCCGGAGCTCTATAACAATAACTGAGTATGTTTAAGACTACATTTAGGACTACTTTTAGGAGTACTACTTATATATTATATCCGTATAGAGCTCCAGAAATTTTGAATATATTTATATATTCAGGCTGTATTCCGACTGTATTGTCTGTGTGTCTTGTCAAGTCTTTATTTGCCCGCCGGAGGGTTTCGTTAGTTGCTAGTTCCAGTGTGCTATATGTGTGTTATATCAACCGTCGGTCGCTCAAGTAGCTGCTTATCATCTTTCTCAAGCATTCTGGTGTCTGTCTTGATGCTAATTCCTTCAAGATTACATCCCATCTGGCTGAATTAAACACGTTTTTACATCAAGGGTCACTTTTTTATTATTACTCTTGTGTCAGAAAACATCAAATAAAACACAGATACAAATAATATGACTACAAACATTAAATAATATTTGACCAAAACTTGTCCACTTCCACTGCATGTGATGCTTCATAAAGTTCATCTTCTGTGTAGGAGATCGGACACAGTCTACACTGAAGCATATGTTTCCCAGTCTGGTTTTCTCCACAGTCACACTGAATGCTATCTTCTTTAATGTAACCCCACTTTGCAAGACTGGTCTTAGATCTGCCCACCCTGATCTTAATCTATTAAGGATTTCCACGTTAACCATCCTTGATCAAGACCAGGAGGTAAAGTTTCGGCGATCCTTTTCCAGCCCAGGGGAAGAGATTCCCAAGCTTTCCATAATTCTAGCCTGACTTTTTCGCATGTAGTCTTCAATTCTTTGGATATTCTTAGGAAACTCTTCCTAGACTTCATTCTCTGAGCATGTAGTTCATGCCCATGAAGAGAAATGGACAATGGCTGAGATGCTATCGAATTTGCAGCATTTTGAAAGTCATTTTAACCCTTTGTTGACCGACGGTACTTTTAAGTTCACGGAAATTACAGTTCAAAGTCAGCTTTGGACAGGCCTGGGCAACTAAGGGTTAACTAACTGAGTCGATGGCATCAGCAATTTCATCAGCCTACAAAACATCATCCCTTGTGAAGAAGCTTGTTCTCCCATATAATAAGAAGCCTTGTATTTTATAACTTGCTTAAGATCATCCTTTTGAATTGATGCTTTACCCTGTTTACATTAACATCGGAAACTACTCCTAGCCACTCTTCAAGACTTACAGCTACAAGAACTCGTCCAGCATGCTTAGCTTACGCAGCTGCAAGAACACCAAAGAGTCCAGAATCAGAATATTGAAAGCAGCAATGGCATGGTTGACATGACCAGCAGCCTTGCTCAAAATAGCTGCACCTAATGGCTTACAAGATGGTAAGTTGCTCAAAGCAGATTTCAAGATGGAAAAGGCAAGATCGTCCTTAGGGTTACTATCACTGGTGCACCAATCGCAAACTAAGCCATATTTCCACCATTATCAGACCTGATTTCTCCACCCATATATACATTCCCATCCTTGAGCGTAATCCATAAGGTCATCATGGTTATTGCCGATATCCATAACTGCAATACGCGTATCCGCACCCGCAGCGGGACCACCGGGATGATTTCTTCCATGGACGTGGAATGTGCTTCAACTTCTCAGAACGCACATCGGACCTCTGTGCAGTAAGGATTAATGATATGTAATACTGAAAATTTTGAAGCTTGTTCCATCCTCTTTTTACTGAAGCTTGTGACCATCGCCTGTGCAATTTCCTGGTGGTTGGGCCGCTTGGTGTTGCGGTTAAAGCTCTCGGATTTACCAGTCGTGTCCATTTTGTTTTTTTCGTGATGGATCTGGTTTGGGCGAGCTGGGCAAATAACGCCTCCAACGTGGCGTCGTCTACAGTTTTCGGATGCGGTAACGGGAGTTTCGGGGGTTTTGGGACCGGTTTGGGCTGAGAGTTCTTGTTAATCTACTGCTGCAGCTCGCGCATCCGTACCCGCAGCGGGACCACCGGATGATTTCTTCCATGGACATGGAACGTGCTTCAACTTCTCAGACCGCACATCGGACCTCTGTGGAGTAATGATGGATGAATGATATGTAACACTGAAAATGTTGACTTTTTGTTTGAATTTTTTTGAAAGATGTTGTCTCCAATATGTTGCCACCAACTTCTTGAGTGGACCTTTTCCATTTTGAAACCCTGCATTGACTTAAGAAGTTCTCTTTCTCTCTCTTAGTTCCTGTTTCACCCAGTGGGGCATAGGGCTTCAACCAATTGTCGCCATATGACTCTATTTCGAGCCACGACCTTCAACTCATTCCACGATTTGCCGGTGGAGGTGATTTCGGCTTCAATTGTGCGTCGCCATGTTATATTTGGCCTTCCTCTCTTTCGCTTGCTGCCTTGGGGATGCCAGTCCAATGCTTGTTTTGCAATGTTTGTGGATTGCGCCGTAGGGTGTGTGCAATCCAGTTCCACTTTTTCTCTTTATTTCAACGTCTACTGGAAGTTGCTTTTTTTGACTTAAGGAGTTGGTGGCAACATATTGGATACAACATGTGACCAACATCACATGTTGTATCCAATATGGCAAAATCTTTCATAAAATTTCAGACAAAAATTCAAAATTTCAGTGTCACATATCATTCATCCATCATTACTCCACAGATGTCCGATGTGCGTTCTGAGAAGTTGAAGCACATTCCATCATCTCGGTGTTTCCGATGCGGCTGCGGATGCGCAAGCTGGATAAAGTAGAACTCCCAGCCCAGACCGGTCCCAAAACCCCCGAAACTCCCATCACCGCATCCTAAAACTGTAGACGACGCCACGTTGGACGCGTTATTTGCCAAGCTCGCCCAACGCCCAACCCAAATCCATCCCGACAAAAATCAAAAAGGAAACCTCTGGTAAATCCGAGAGCTTTAACTGCAACATCAAGCGCTAGGGTGATCGAACTGTCTTCACCTACCACCAGACAATTGCACAAGCGATGGTCACAAGCTTCAACAAATCTGGACAATTGCATCTAGGTGAAACCATCGGCAATGCAGTGCGTCGCTTCGCTGCGCATCGAAGAACGAAGTATACCAAGATTTGTAACTTCTTCTACTTACGAGTGCCTATCCGTTCCGGATGTTGGCTATCATGTTGGCTATTCGAACTTTGTTAACAACAGAGCGGAAAAGCTGAGTGGTTGAACCACGTTCTTAATTTTTTCAACCACGATATTTTCCTTCTGCCCACTCCTATAGCTCCATATACCTTGCCTTGGAGGATCTTTTGCAAAAGGACATATCGGCTCTCGTTACGCATTATATGTCCCAAATATTGTATCTTTCGAGTCTTAACTGTATCTTTACTGTAATCAGGACTTCTTCTTCTTCCTTTCCCATCCTTCTCAGCACCTCCGTATTGGTTATTCTCTCTGTACAAGGTATTCGTTGAATTCTTCGGTACAGCCACAATTCAAATGCCTCAAATTTTTTGGAGGAGGCCTCCGTAAGCGTCCACGATTCGACCCCATAAAAAAGGGTCGAAAACACGTAGCATCGCAGTAGTCGAATTTTCGTTGACAGCTGTAAGTCGTGGCTGGTGAAGACTTTCTTTATCTTGATAAATGCCGTTCTGGCTGTTTCAATACGCGTTCTGATCTTCAAAGAATGGTCCCAGATTTGTAACTCCCAAGTTTAAAAAGAGACGAACGAGGAGGAAGCCTAAGAAGAAGGAGAAGCCGTTGTCGAAGAGGATGTAGGAGATAGCCCTGCCGCAAGTACGGCCGTACGGCTCCCCATAAACGAATATGCGTTCACGGTGAACGCAATAACGTTGACTTAGAGGCCAACCAAGCGGATCAAGTGGCTGGCGCTGCCGAAAGACTACAGCTCGAAACCGAAGAGGAAATCGGAAGATAGTAATAGCTTCTAATCAATGATGTTATTAGCTTAATGAGTCTTAATAAATAAAATACTGCGCCATATCTATTGTTGGAGGGTTGAAATCTTGTTGAAATCTTCTGGTGTTTGGGATTGTAGATGGAATTACACAAACTACGACGGTTCGCCTTGAGCAAGAAATCAATAGTCCATTGTTGTGGTGGTCTTTAGGCCAATTCCTTGGACCTATCCATAAGATCAGAGAGACTTCCCACTGTTTGAAGACTCGTCTGCTGGAGACGTCAGTAAAGAATGGCAATACCTCTTGGACGGCATCCTTAGTGCCTTCCAAGATGTAAGCAATAGTTTCGCGGGTGGTGGAGCAAGTCAAATTGAATTTGACTTGAATTTTAGAAGAGGCATTGCCATTCTTAACCGAAATCTTCAGCAGACGAGTCTTCAAACCGTGGGAGGCTCCGAGCTGTTGGAGGTGGCGCATGATACCAAATTGGCATTACGGGTGGTGAGACCAGCAACACGACGGAGGACGTGGGTTATTACACCAATATTACCTCCACATTCATAACGGGAACAAACCTTGTAGACAACGGAAATTAGGGAGATAGAAGAGTGGTTTTTGCCTGATGCAAGGATGGTGCCATTGGGAAGGACAGTGGTCTCTATGTCGTAGCTGGTAAAGCTCTAGTAATAAGTTCTCTAAGCTCTAGCTCTAGTCGGTAAACCCCGACTAGTGTAATATGACAGTATCCTCGAGCTTGAATAGTTCTTAGGACTGGGATTTTGGATAGATTTGTGGCAATCATGTATTTTTTCTTCGCTTGGCCCTATCCATAAGATCAGAGACTTCTCATAGATTGAAGACTCGTCTGCTGGAGACTTCAGTCAAGAATGGCAATACCTCTTGGACGGCCGCAGTGGTGCCTCCCAAGATGTAAGCAATAGTTTCGCGGGTGGTGGAGCAAACCAAATTGGCTCCGTGCTGTTGGATGTGGCGCATGATACCAAATTGGAATTTCGGGTGGTAAGACAAGCAACAAGACGGAGGATGTAGATTGTAACGCCAATATTACTTCCACATTCATAACGGCAACAAGCCTTGTAGACAACGGAAATTCTGGAGATAGAAGAGTGGTTTTCGCCTAATACAACGATGGTGCCATTGGAAAGGAAAGTGGACTCTATTTCGTAGCTGGTAAAGCCCCCTACCGGTCCAACATGACAGTATCCCCGAGCTTGAATAGCTCTTAGGATGGGTATTTGCGGTCATGGTGTAGTTTGTCTTCGCTTGCGAGCCTTCGATTCAGTTTTTATTCGGATTGAGGACCTTGGAGCACTAGAGTGAGACTCGCTGGCGTGTCAGTTCCATTCACAATCTTGACATTCATAGTCTTCTCTGTAGTCTAGACTTGTCTGTCTAGTATTGTCTGTCTAGTCTTATCTGTCTACTGTTGCCTGACTAGTATTATCTGACTAGTCTTTGTCTTTGCCATCCCTTTCACATGTATATCCTCTAGATCCACTTAGTTCTTTATGGCATTTGCCATATGTGCAGACATCCTCTGCCCTCCTTACCAGAACGGCTTGGGTCGTTCCGGTGTCTCCGGCCACTTTCTCTCAATGCGATTTACCTTCCACTTTCATCCAGTACAGGGTTACCTCAGTTCCTGTTCCGAAAAACACGCATTCAATCATCTTTCGCACATGCCTTCTGTTAAGGTTCCCACCCACACCCATGAGCAACCTCTTCCTAAACTTCTTTTCACAAAGTTCTATTATTTTTACTAAGGTATCGAACGCCTTCTGCTCGGCATTTTCGGCCTTTGCATCATCCACACAGACAAAGAAGTGGTATCTCGTACTCTCAGCCGAGACCTTCGCCTCGACACCGCCCAGGCTCTTTATGTAGGCCACAAAACCAACATCCATGTCCTCAAACATACTTTTGGCTTGAGGCAACTGATCAAGCAACTGATCAAGAATCTCCAAGCCCTGCCTTTCAGCGTGGTTTACTCCTTTCTCTCCAGCAATCAGAAGGAGTACATCCTTGTGCCTTGCTAAAGGAGAGCCCTCGTCCATCTTGACCACGGTGAAGACTTCCTCAGCCCACTTCCTCGTCTTTAGGGACATGAACTCCTCTAAATCCATCTCTAGTTTCAGCGTGCCAACCTCCTTGCATACTGCTTGCTGCTACTTGTGTGTACACATTGTACGTGATCTTCTCGATCGGCTCATACCGGTCCTCTTCAGGCCCACGGGCGACTGAGTCGCGCGAGAAGACACTCGTTGTCTTCTTTACTCGCATCGCCGCGTCCTTCGCTTCCCTTTTTGGGCTACTGCCGGCAGCAATAGCTCTATCTAGATCATCGACCTGTTTTGTAAGAGCCCCAATCGCCTCCACTATTGTGAAAACAATTGGGCACTCCGCTCTCTTATAGGCCTCGACGACTTCAGTTGACATGTAGGCTACCTTTCGTTTTTTAGGAGTCTCCTCTATGACTAATGACTCCGTATATGGCGCACAAAGTCCTTATATGGCCAATATATGATATATGGGTACTCCAATCCAGAGGGTCGTCTATGTGGCCTTTCGTCGGATTGTAACAGACCTTTCGTTTTCTAGGAGTCTCCTCTATGACTAATGACTCCGTATATGGCCCACAAAGTCCTTACGTGGCCAACATATGATATATGGGTACTCGAATCCAGAGTGTCGTCTATGTGGACCACCTATAGGCCTCGACGTCTACAGTTGACATGTCGCCTACCTTACGTTTTTTTAGGAGTCTTTTCTACGACCAATGACCCTGTATATGGCCCACAAAGTTCTTACATGGTCAAGTTCTTAGTTCTTACATGGTCAACATATGATATGTGGGTACTCCAATCCAGAGTGTCGTCTATGTGGATTTCAAGCAGTTTTACAATTTTCCTAAGTTCAGCTTGATCATTTTGAACAAAGATATTCATGTTGTATATTCTATTATCACGTATTGTTCTCACTACACCACGTTTCCAGCGTTGCTCTTGATGTCTCGATGCTGTTTGTGAGTTCGGTTATTAGCTACAATTAATTGTCTATATTTAATATAGAATTAATATACTTCTATATAGTATTGTCTATATTTAATTTTGGTAGGTCATTTATGTACAAAATAAACAGAAGTGGATCCAAAATGCTACCTTGTGGGATACCTACAATTATGGTTGCGAGCCTCGATCTTAGACTTGTTTGCCTAGTCTTGTCTGTCTAGTGTTGTCTGTCTAGTCTTGTCTGTCTAGACTTGTCTGTCTAGACTTGTCTATTTAGACTTATCTGTCTAGACTTCTCTGTCTAGTCTTGTCTGTCTAGTCTTGTCTGTCTAGACTTGTCTGTCTAGTTTTGTGTGTCTAGTCTTGTCTAGAGATGGAATTAGAGCAGAAAAAGACTCTCCATGTTTGGCTTTAGGAGGTAGCTCCACTATCCATGCATTGAGGAAATTAATGGAAGTACCAGAAAAGATTAAGAATAAAGCATTTAAAAATAGAGAATACTGCGCAATATCTGACAAATATCTGACAAATATCTGACGAGAGCGGGAGGAATGGTCCTCCGAAAAGGGGGTTGGGTGTGGGGCTAACAAACCCAAAAACCTTTTGTTACGAAAACTCTAAAGAAGTCTCGGACAGGACGGACTTTAAGAAGACGACCCAAGCGAGACACGGAAATGAGTATCGGAATATGGGAACCCTATACAAAACAGGAACGGTAAAACAACTACAAAATCCAGAGGGACGTTCGATCCATGCTCGGAACTCCAAACTGAAGAAAGTGGCGGAGGACAGGCGGATGGCTGGAGGAAGAAAATAGAGGAGCCCAAGGGCCGCTTTGGGCTGTAGCGCCATTGGATGGATGGGTGTCAAGCTCGCCCATAAAAAAACAGAGATGATCCTCTAAGCCGGACGATACAAGATGCGCAGCCTAACAACAGAAGTAGAAGGAACGCTGGTTCAGAGCGTAAAATCCCTTAAATATACACGTGGACAAAGACATTAAAATGACCGCAAATATTAAGAAGACATGCGTGAAGGCTAGCACTACTCTAATGGCTCTAGCAAGAATTTTGCCAAATATTGGAGGGCCAAGATCAAGGACGCGTAGAATACTTGCGTATGTAGTCTCTTCTATACTTTTATACGGGGCGCCTATATGGGCACAGACACTACGACATAAAAGATATGAGGGAATGATGGAGAGTATTAATAGAAGGTTAGCAATAAGTGTAGCTGCGGCCTATTGGACCGCCTAAACCATGGCCATACTTGCAATTGCAGGAATACCACCTATTAAGCTACGAATCCAAGAAATAATTTATATAAACGAGAGAGGGAGGCTAGCACAACCGGAAGCAAGAGAAGAAATGTTGAATGCCTGGCAACAAAAGGAAGGATGGACTGAGTTTACAGGATGGACAAGAACCTTTTTTAACCCTTAGTTGCCCAGGCCTGTCCAAAGCTGACTTGCTTTGAACTGTACTTTCCGTGAACTTAAAAGTAGCGTCGGTCAGCAAAGGGTTAAAGATATCCGCAAGTGAAGTAATAGGTGACTTGGACTACCATTTAACCCAAACAATAACTGGACATGGCGGGTTCACTACATATCTGAAGAGAATTGGGAAGAGTTAGACCGATGAATGCTGGTATTGCGGAGCTGAGGTGGTGGATTCTCCAGAACATATTCTGTTCCAATGCCCGATGTGGGATCATATAAGAAGTGTTGCCCACAATAAATGCCAAGTGCCAGTGACGAAAGAAAACGTGGCAGCACTGCTCCTCAAGACGAAGGACGCCTGGGACGCTGTAACCGAGATGCTACAGGAGATTCTGAGAGGAAAGGAGGCTGAAGAACAAAGAAGGAAATACGCTCTCCTCGAAGTAATGCTGGCAGTTGTGGGTCGACGCGTGAAGTCTAACAGCAGATTTCTCCAGAATAGTTAACTTATTCTGTACAGTATTATCTTGCCAATAAAAAAGTCAGTCTTGTGTAGTCTTGTCTATCCAGTCTTGTGTGTCTAGTCTTGTCTATACAGTCTGATCTGTCTAGTCTTGTATGTCCACTCTTCAATGTCCATTCTTGTCTGTGTAGTCTTGTCGGTCTAGTCTTGTCTATTTATTTAACTAAATTTTCATTTACTTAACAAAATAATAAATAGAATAGTGTTGAAAGCAAAATGCGCGGTATTCACAAGCATATCCTCAATTTAAGATGCATGCACATATCTTCTTGTAATTATATTTGTATTCAGACGCGTTTGCTTTAATGTAAACATAATTGACACTGTTTTGATTCCACTACTTCAATGGGAAGCATACGAGAGACAACGCGACAGCTAAGTGCATTTAGCTGCGACAAGTTAAAGCCCGGTAATCTCGCGCGATACGCTCACGATGAATATTCTTCTCTAACAGTGAACAAATATAAGTTTTCTGAGAAAGTAATTGTTGAGATGAAAACCTGTTACTCGTCGCTTACAAATATTTTCTTATTTGCTTTGAAGTGCATACAGGTAGATTATAACTCACGCATGCGACTGAATGGTAAACGTCTCCCTTACGCAGATTCGTGTTTTTATATTTCACAAGCAACACAAATATCGATTAATGCATATACATAATAACAGCCGATGAATAATTCATAGCCGTTCCAAGATTAATTGACAAAGTGTTGCTATGTCATTAAGGTGTATACCTCCTAATTAAAGCGGGTCTCTTAACGAGGACCTCGTTTCACACGTAGACGTCGCGGGAAAGCAAGCGCGACTGTCTCGCGATTTTCTTAAAAACAAATTGACGGAATCAATAAACGAAACCGGGTTTTACTGCTCTGTGCAGGTATCAAGGCTACTACATTACTCATTCCTTTGTACGATGCTGCGGCTAGTTTAAGATTTTATCGAGGACAACTTATTGATTATTACCATTACTCATTTACATGTTGGAATGTTTATCTACCAGAAAACGAATTTCCTTCAGATTATAATAATTAAGAGAGATCATTCAAAATACTCAAACTGTATTTAAAAATGAGTAAATGTTTATATACTAATTTATATTCAGGATTATATATATATAGTTTTAGTAGCAATTTTCTAATTTATATTCATAAGTTTAGCAAATATGGTTTTTATGTAGAGGGTAATCATCCATTGCGGAAATGTAGGGGGCAAAACGTTTTTCCCATATGCCGACGGAATAGGACAAAAGGGGTTTGTGCAAACGATCACAATCATCGAAGGGGATGATGATGACGCGACTCAATAACCTTGAAGTAAGGTGTATTGTTCCAAGTTTAGAGGACGCTCATTGGCGAGTTATTTAACAACAAATGTGTTGTTGGAATGGACGGCTGTGGCGAGCAGACAATGTAGAACACGCCTATTAAAATACAGGCGAATAATCAGTTCATTTAAAAATAATGGAAGGTGCGTTGGTTTAAAAAACATTGCGGCAGAAAGTTTTCTGCGGAAAAAATCTGAAAATGAATGGGGCTAAGGGGCAGTTAGAATAATTGCATTGCGCCCTTCTGCGTTATAATACACGACATGAAAAACTACTTTAACCAATTAAATGGCATAATAATGAATTGATTCCGTTTAATCAGAGTTGCGGATCTGAAACCCGACACACGATACCGTTGTCAGAGATCCCATGTGCCACACACAACACCGTCCGGGACGACTCATAAAAACGCCCTGTTTACTCATTTCAGTTTTGATGTTGATTGATCATTTGTAATATGCCACTTGCTATGTGCTGCCAACATGCAACTCTCCATTGTATATGTACACAACAACACGTGTTTCTTCATTTTAATTAAGTTATTAACGCCATTACCACGCTAAACTTGAATAAAAATATGTTTTTATGAAATCATTCCTGCAATTTTCTTCTAATTAAATTGATTAATCACCAGCCAGCTGACATTAATCACGTTAATTGCAAGGTAACTAAAATGATGTATTAATTCTTTGCGTTTAATCGATGTCATTAACATATTCCTGACCGATAAATGGCGCGGTGGCGTTATATCTCGCAGGGATTAATCCACAACGTTAGAAATTCGCAAAGAATGGGGCTTTCTCGGTGTTGGAATAAATTTCCTATAAAATTTATCTTTCAGAAGCGATCTACACAATCTCCCAGAAGCTATTTTTCCTTTGAGACTTTAAGAAATTTTCTTTATGGGACGCAATTACAGGGGAAGAAGTTCGGTTTTCAAAGTTCATTTAATCTAATTTTCGAGATCAATAGATATGCTGCTACACTGATTCGATTCATTTAGTAAAATTCAATCGCCTTCGATAATCAGAAAATATATATTATTTCTATCAAAAGCTCTAAATCGCACTAAAAGCATTTAAAAATTCCTAATTAAGTTGATACTCCCCTTTTGACTAACGACCTCGCGTATAAACAAAATTAACCTATTTAATATTTTGAGAAATTAAACGTTAAAAAAGTTCCGACGAAAATTACAAGGGTGGAAAGTTACGAAGATATTAAAGTTTTTAACTTCAAATAGCCTATTACCAAAGATAAATACCGAAGAGAATACCAAAAGACAAAAGAGATTATCTGAAAGAAATTTAACAATAAACCATTCATTTAATAAACTGCACTAAATACTTGTGTTTTCAACATTTTATAATCTATTTTTGATACGTCGAAGCTTATTATTTCGCAAACGCTAGCTTCCCTGAAATGCAAATGATTAAATAAACTTAACAATAACATTCCAGTCGAGTTTTTATTTCGAACAACAAAGCAGTTATCTTGTTTCGATGACCCTTACACACCCCGATAACATAATCGATTCAATTCAACATTTATTATTCCGTCACATTAAACAACAAATAAATCACATTCGCATAAAATTAGTGAGAAATGTAACTGAATGTAATATCTTATAAATTACAGACTTAAAACAAACGGAACACAGCCAATATCTATTTTATAATCACAGAAATTGAAGAATGTAAATTGTAGATTTCGGTGGTGACTTCGTAGATTGCAGAAATGGCTACAAGAATGTGTTTTTTAAATTTTAGATTTGTTGTAAAATATAATTGATCCATCTGGAACGCGTTTTCCTTTTTTCTTTCTGCTTCGAATAAATCAAAGGATTCTGAAGATTTATGGTCTCATTAGTTCACAATAAAAGCGCCCTTAAAGAAATTGTAGTCGCATCCAAAAGGGTTCGCTTTAAAAATCTCAATACAAGAAAATGTCACGAATTTATTAAATAGAAAATGTACGTGAAACAGTTATATAAGGGCCGTCGGACCTCGCGGTCGCTAGATTAAGTATTCAATAAATATCATTCCTCTAGTTATATAATCCAATATTTCCAACGTACAAGATTAGACAAGATAAGACTAAAGTAGACGAACATGTCCTCAAATAGACAAGATTAGACAGACAGGACTAGTCTGTCTAGTCCTGTCTTTCTAGTCTTGACTGTCTAGTCAAATTCAAAAATATTGATTTCATTATATAGGCAAGTATAGTAAGTAAATATGTACATTACAAATACATTCTAAATGAAATGTGTCGCTGGTAGGAATAGGAAGTATAACTAACGTGACCATACGTCCCGCTTTGGGCGGGTCAGTCCCGCTTTCAGGCTGTCTGTCCCGCTGTCCCCAGCAAGGGCAAAAATGTCCCGCTTTCGCGGGTAGGTAGGTATCTATTTAATAGGGTGTAAACACCTTACTACTTCCTTATTATTTTGCACTCATAAGGTCTTATGCCCGCTCCAGACTCTCGCGGAGTAACTTCGGCGAGGATCCTCGCCGAAGTTGTTCGAGGCGATTAACTACACGGAGTAGGATCCACCCTCTCGCCTTACTTCGCGAGGACTTCAGTACTCGCACCTCGTGTCCCTTTGACTCGGGCACGAAAAACCGCTTCATGAAGCGAAGTTAGCCAAGGCGAGGCGAGGAAGCACAAGGCGAGGCGAGGAAGCACAAGGCGAGGCGAGTAACCTGACCACACTCTCGTTCCTCGCTCAACTCCGTGCTACTTCGCGAGAGTCTGGAGCGGGCATTAACGGGTGACGGCAGCGGCGGGCGACGAGAGAGAAAGATATCGAATGACGCGCGAACGCGAGATAGATGCTTCATTCACTCGGCGAACAACCAAACGCCAGTGTACCTTTAATATTATTTTGCAAAACAAGTATCTCTTCATAAAACGAAGGAGTGGTACATCCACCGCAAACGTTACATGCGAAAAGTGTACTGATGTTAGTATTAGTCACGGTGCACCGGTGCACCGCGGTGGTGCCATCGATATCGAGAAACATTTAAAATCGGAAAAACACAGGCTTTTCGTCCAATCAAGCTGCGGCGTCAAGCTCGTCAATGCTTGTGTTTCTTAAATGAACCGATTTGCTGACTTCTAAAGATTTGGATATAACTGCAACGTAGTGTGCGTAAGCGTTTCATACGGTGCAAGAAAATTACTGCTTCCGCTGAAATTACTGTGCTTCTCATATAATTCAAACATGTTTTGAGCAAAAATTTAGACGTGCTCGTACAAAATCTCAGGCTATTGTTGTAAATGTGTTGGCCTGTATGGTAAGCGAGTAATTGAAAGGGGACCATCGCGAAGACAAACCATGGCTCGATAAAATTATTTCCAGTTTCAGCCTTTGAAAAGCTTTTTTCCGAGCATCGACAAATGCCCAAATATTTTGGAAATGTTTTTCGAAAATTTCAGCTCTGGATTGTGGTTACAATTTTTGCATGCACAGAGAGCGACTTTCCACCAAACCGTGTTGAAAATGGGGCCAATACGTGTCTGCAATTGAGTCTGCTAAAGAAATGAATTGTCTCCGAGACAACCTGGCATTTTAGAAGAATTCGCTTTTTCTTCCTCACACTGTCCTTAATGTTTTAGAAAGCTTACAAGAAATCATGCAATGTGTTTCATTAATACTTGATAATAAACTACTTGATAAAATACTTGATAAAAACTAGACCTGATAATTTGAAACTGATTTGTTAATACAAATTAACTGCTAACTGACATTAGAACATTAATCCCCCTCTGACGAAAAAAATAAATAGTTACATTAAGTATAACTCTATTTGTATTACGCCTTCAAGAAGAACTCTTCTACTTCGTTTGGTTCAATGTTATTGAGGAGTTGGAATAGCTGTTTCTTGAAACTTTTTATATTATTAATTTGTTTGATTTCTCGAGGCAGAGCATTGAATAGTATCATGCTAATTAGTATACGGAGAATTTCTTTTGGTCAGCGTAAGAACATGCTTGAGTAGCAGATTTTTTTTGTTGTATCTTGTTAACCGTTAAGTAGTTTTAAAAAATCTATGAAGAGGTGCTTGTGTTTCTTGAGGAACACACTGTAGTTGTTAAAATGTTCGCCTTACGAAAATGACCTCTGCAGGATTCACGGTTCAAAATTAAGTTCAAATTTAAGAGTAATCATAGCGCCTGTTTTTGTATATTGAAAACACAATTGTAGTATGTATCATTTCCCCAGAACATAATTCCATATCTAAGGAGGCTGTGGAAGATGGCAAAATACACCATCTATAAGACGTCGGTCTCAACATATCGTTGGAGGGATCTCATAGCGAATACTGCCTTGTTCAGTTTCTTTGTCACAAAATTGGTATGTGAAGCCCAGTCCAGAGATTGGTCTATATGAAGTCCGAGGAGTTTTACATAATCACTTACTGACACACACGCGTTCACAATTAACATTTCTTCTTCGTTTTGAAGATTATTGTTGGAGTTTTTTCTTTGTTTAGTTTAAGTCTATTAATATCAAACCACACTTTTAACGACTCAACAGCCATTTTTGCGTTGATGGTAATATCGTTGACTGCACCATTTAATAACAATAGGGTTGTATCGTCGGCATAATTGATCTTAATGTGAGGTAAGTTAATAGGGGTTGCATGAAAGTCAAATCAAATCAAATCAATTTATTGGCTTTTAAGATGTACATAAATACATATAAGCAACGTTAAAGATCATCGATATTTTACAAACATTTATTGATTAACTAATCTTTCAGATTATTACGGAATAACTTATATGGTGATTCTACTTTTAAATTAATTGGTAAGCTGTTGAAGATTTGAATTCCAATATACGAGGAAGCTTTGGTACACAATGTTAAGTTGGAAAATGGTGTTTGTAGCATATTCTTATTTCTAGTGTTATGTGAGTGTCGATCACTATTTTTTAGAAAATCTGTCTTATTTTTTAAAATAAAACATGCTAGTTCCCAAACCTAGATGGACGGGACTGTCAGAAGGTGTACTTCTTTGAAGTGTGGCCGACACGACGTTTATCTCGATATGCCCTTGATGGCCCGCACTACCCTCTTTTGTGCCTTGAATAGAAGTGCGGAGATGCCCCCCCATATTATGATCGCATATGCAATAATTGTATTCGTAGTGGGAGCGGTAGGTCTATGTTATTACGGAGTATTCTTAACATGAAGGCTTTCTGGTTGACTTTAGCGGCAATATGCCGTATATGGGTATTCCAGTGTAATTCATTTTCAAGAAAAATTCCTAGAAATTTTAAAATATTTATTCTTTCTATCAGTGAATCGTCTATTTTTAGTGCGTAGTCATCTGCTTTGAATCTGCGTCTGGTTTGAAATATTGTGTAATAGGTTTTCTTTATATTTCGGTGTAAATTGCTTGCAGCGAACCACTTGTTGAGATCATGGAGAAGGTTGTTAGCTGCTATTTGCGTTGTTTCTATCCAATCCTCTGAAATTAGAAAGCTTGCATCATCGGCATAAAGTACACATTTGGCATCCCCTAAATACCGTGGAAGATCTGCAATATATAAAGATAGAAGAGGCGCAAGGACGCTTCCCTGGGGGCACCCATTTTAATATCAACAGTTGTAGATATGCTCTACTCTCTTCCTACATATTGCTTTCTATTTAGAAAGTATGATTCAAGCCATCTCCCTCTGATTCCGTAACTTTCTAGTTTATCGAGCAGATTTCTGTGTGAAACACAATCGAAAGCTTTGGTAAGGTCACAGAATATTCCAACTGGGCACTTCTGCTTATCGATGTTGTGTAGGATCTGCTTATGTAATTTTTGAATAGCGGTTGTGGTCGATTTCGCTTTGCAGAACCCATGCTGCTCTTCCGGAATTAGGTGATCCTTATATATGAAGGGCATCAGTCTGCTTGCTATAGAATATTCTAGAATTTTAGCCGTTGCCGAAATTACAGCAACTGGTCTGTAATTTTCAATGTTCATAATATCTCCTTTTTAGTGGATAGGAATTATTCTTGACTTCTTAAATATCTCAATAAATTTCTCGTCTTCGAAGGAGGCGTTGACCAGGTGTGTAATAGGATCCACTAGGTCGGAATAAAACTCTTTTATTATGCTGCATGGAATGCCATCAGGACCTCGGGCTGTTGAATTTTTTAATTTAACTATTATTCTTCCTATTTTTGATGATGTAAATTCCTCTAAATAAATACTTTTGTTGCTGAAGAATATATGATGCTTGGATATAACTTGAGATATTAAGTTCTGTTTTATTTTTTCAGCAGAACATTTGAAAAAAATGTTGAATTCTGTAGGTCTTTTATAAATAGAGCGAAAAGTAGAGCCCCCATTGTGTTACCTTGTGGAATACCTGTGTTGATAGGAAGTGCATTCCGGAAAACCGGATTTGGTAATCCGGCGGATCTGGCATCACTAAACGTTTCCCGGATCCGTAACCAATATACCAGATCCAGTCACCAAATCCGGTGATGCTAATTTTTGGTAAAATAATCGTGCTGTTGCATACCTACTCATACTTTAAATACGTGGTGCACATGGCGCCACATGGTTTATTCAAAACCAAAATTGATTTTGTGAAAAATAATGTATACTTAAAATAATTAGCGTATTTGCTGGTGAATAACGCGCACCTTTTTTCCAAAAAAATCTCTATTTGTTGGTATTTTGAGAAATAAGGCAGCGACAGATCAATGAAGATGAAGTTGAAATTTTACAAAATTAACATTTGTAGATTCTAATTATTCTTTAACTCTTTTCCTCGCTGCGCGACTATTTTGGAAAAATTTTGGAAATCTAAAAACTACGAATTTCTCCAGAAAGACCAAATTTTGAAAATCTGAAACCTTATTGTACATATTTTGAAAAATAAGACAGATTAATGAAGACGAGGTAAAGATTTGACAAAATTAACATTCATAGACTCTCGCTATTTTCACTACTGTGAGGCTATTTGGAGGTATTTCCGAAACCTAAAAACCACAAATTTCTCTAAAAAGTCCAGATTTTTAAAATCTAAAACCAATTTGTAAATATTTTGAAAAATAAGGCAACGACATCTCATTGAAGATGAGGTTGAAATATTTCAAAATTCACATTAGTAGACTCTCACTATTTTCCTGACTGTGCAACTATTTGAAGGAATTTTGGAAATCTAAGAACCCCAAATTACTCCAAAAAGTCCAAATTTTAATAAACTAAAACCGTTTTGTTCATTTTTTTAAAAATAAGACAGCCCCAAATCAATGAAAAAGAGGTTGAGATTTTAGAAAATTAAGGTTTGTAGAATCTCACTAATTTCCTCACTGCGCGACTATATAAAAGAATATGGAAGTGACAGAAAACGAAGATTTCACGCTTGAAGAATTAGAAAGAGCCTGCAGACGACTAGGCAATAATAAAGCGCCAGGACCCGACGGTATACCATGAAGCTCTTAAAATTGCCGCAAAGATATGTCCTGACTTCATATTAGAAACTGCAAACTGCGATAATGAAGGACGGAAATTTCTCTGATATGTGGTAAAAATCCAGATTGGTCCTCCTAAGAAAAGGGAACAAACCCATAGAGAAACCGCCTTCCTATAGGTTCATATGCCTCCTAGATGTCGCAGGGAAGCTATTAGAACATCTGATACTCGAGAACATTGCAAATGAGCTCAGACAAGGCAAAGGACTCTCTGATAGACAATTTGGGTTTAGAAAAGGGCTATCCACCAACGATGCCAGATTAAGAGTGTTAAATGTTGCATTTCAGAGGGCTCCCAGCGGAAGGTAAAGCAGTCGAAAGAGAAGTTTACAGTGGTGTTCCGCAGGGCCCAGTGATGGTACCCACGCTGTGGAACATCCTGTATGACGGTGTCCTAAGGATGAGGCTACCCGAGGGCGTTGACATAGTAGGCTTCGCCGAAGACCTATCTCTCATCGCAACGGGCAAAAACGAAAAAGAAGTAATGGACAGAGGGAACATGGCAACGTGGATGAACGGGAAAAAATTGAAGCTCGCTCCAGAGAAAACCGAAGCTGTATTACTAACAGGAAGGAGGAAAATAGCCCCCCCCCCATCATGTTCAAAATAGAACATGATAAAATCATACCCAAGAAAACTATAAAATACCTGGGAATCGCTATAGACCAATCGTCATCAGCCTTTTCATGTCCCCATTCCTGGGGCACCGGCCTCTTCTCTGTCACATGTCCAACCTCAGCACTAAGATTTGAATATGGGAAACCTAGCGGTTTAACATCGAATCCGAACGACAAATTTCCAGAGAAGGTGTTAAGACAGTTGAGACCCCAGGTAGTATAGACCAATGTCTCTCCTTTAATCAACACATTGCGACAACAATGGCAAAGGCCCTCAAAACCTGTGCTGCACTCTGAAGGCTCATGTCAACGTGGGAGAAACAAAGAGCAACAAACGAAGAGTGTTATGTATGCACAGTAGTCCACTCCACTATACTGTACGGTACCCCAGTATGGAACAAGACCATGGAAAAGGTTACCACGAGACAAAAGTTGGCATCAATTCAAAAGAAGATGGTACTGAGAACTTGCAGTGCATACAGAACGGTGTCAGAAGACGCGACACTTGTAATACTTGGGATACTACCAATAGAGCTCCTAGCGAAATAAAGAGCTGTATTACAGAACACAAGAAACAGTAGTCAGGTTGGAGACAGCTGACTACTGCAAGGTCACAACTTTACACCAGCTGGCAACAAATGTGGAACAACTCAAACAAAGGAGAATGGACTCGACTGTTAATCCCCCAAGTAAAACCATGGGCGACAAGGAAACATGTAGAGGTGGGCTACTACCTGACAAAATTACTGTCCGGTCTCGGGTGCTTCAGACAGTACCTGAGCGGCATATGCCGAGCCTCGAACGGCTCGTGTGTCTTCTGTGGAGAAATGGACAGTCTAGAACACACAATCTTCGATTGCTCCAGGTGGACATCAGAAAGAGACAAATGGGCAGACAGAACACAAGCAACACTGGCAGACAGAACACAAGCAAGTGAGAACACTTACGCACATATTGCTAAAGTTGGAGCAGCACTGGATATCAACGGTGACCGTGGCTACCGATATATTACGAGAAAAAGAAAACGACGAACGGAACGCGCATATAAACACCAGAACCTATAGGTATATATGGTATATCTTTAGTTATATCTCGGCCGATTGGCAACCCTGACCTATGAACTTCTAGGAGTGCTTCCCCCACTTAGTGATCAAGACACCTGCCGAAGTGTTTGTCTGTGTGCAGTAAGTTATAGTGACCACATCAAGTACAACGTACAAGTAGCTATCAACGCCTTATTATTGGTGAGTAATTTTTACGCATAACTACACCTATTAGCTTTAATTTTTTTTTTTTTTTATAAATAAGATTTTTTACACTTAATTTTTCCTACTACTTATATTTATTTTTAAGCCTTTTTACAACTGAAAAATATGGGTGAGAGAAGGCTTCAAACCGATGAAGAAATTCTGAAGGAACTTTCTGATTTAGATTCAGAAGTGGAAGACAATCCCGAATGAGAACTTTCTGATTGTGATGCTGATTTTTCTGACGGCGATGATGATCCAGAATGGCTGCCAGAAAACGAATTACCAGTTTCTGACGAAATAATCCAGGACGAGATAATACAAAATATAGAGCAATCTTAAATTACTAGTGTGGAACCAAATAAAATACCAGGGTGTAGCCATGGTGGTATAAAACAAAAAAAAAACGAACCGTGAGCAAACTTACGAAGAAGAAATATGCTTCAAAAGAACTAGATAAAAATAACGAAGAAATTTCGTAAAACAGTAAGTAATGATGTTTTAGTACGTAAAGATAAAATATTTACTTGGACTAAAGAGTCTACTGTTGTTGCTGGTAGAAAAACCGCTTCAAAAATCATATTAAACCAGGTCCAATAACAAATGTTTCAAATTCGTTGCGTCCTCGAAGCTGCTTTAAACACTTTTTTACTCAAGTTATATTAGAAGAGATTTTGATCTGTACCAATAAAGAAATGAATGTTCAGAGAGAGAATTGTGTTGACAAATCTCACGCGGCATTATCAAAACTGAAGAATTGGAAACATTTCTTGGATTACTAGTGTAGCCAAGACACTTAGCAACAAATATCATGTTTGATACATCGTGCTCTGGGGAACGATACAAAGCAACCATGGCTGAAAGAAGATTCGGCCGGATCGGTGGAAATTCGGCCGGATCCGGCCGGATTCAAAATGAAACCGGATTGCAATCCCTAAGTCTTGATCGCACTCGGGGGAGAGTGCCCAAATCCGTGTGGAGTGCGGATCCTAGTCTTCTTTGTCTAGTCTTGTCTGATCAGACACTTGTCTTGTCAGACACCTTTAGAAATTGATAAACAGGCAACGTCATCTTGAAGCTAAATGCCATGAAGCGGCACCAAGATGCTCGTGTTCTTTCAGGGGGGCACTTATAAAGAAAACTAAATGTGCTTGCTACGTCCCATTAAAAAAAAGTCTTGTCTGTCTAGTCTTGTCTGTCTATTCTTGCCTGTCTAGTCTTGTCTGTCTAGTCTTGTCTGTCGAATCTTGTCTGTCTAGTCTTATCTGTCTAGTCTTGTCTGTCTAGTCTTGTCTGTCTAGTCTTGTCTGTTTAGTCTTGTCTGTCTAGTCTTGTCTGTCTAGTCTTGTCTGTCTAGTCTTGTCTGTCTAGTCTTGTCTGTCTAGTCTTGTCTGTCTAGTCTTGTCTGTCTAGTCTTGTCTGTCTAGTCTTATCTGTCTAGTCTTGTCTGTCTAGTCTTGTCTGTCTAGTCTTGTCTGTCTAGTCTTGTCTGTCTAGTCTTGTCTGTCTAGTCTTGTCTGTCTAGTCTTGTCTGTCTAGTCTTGTCTGTCTAGTCTTGTCTGTCTAGTCTTGTCTGTCTAGTCTTGTCTGTCTAGTCTTGTCTGTCTAGTCTTGTCTGTCTAGTCTTGTCTGTCTAGTCTTGTCTGTCTAGTCTTGTCTGTCTAGTCTTGTCTGTCTAGTCTTGTCTGTCTAGTCTTGTCTGTCTAGTCTTGTCTGTCTAGTCTTGTCTGTCTAGTCTTGTCTGTCTAGTCTTGTCTGTCTAGTCTTGTCTGTCTAGTCTTGTCTGTCTAGTCTTGTCTGTCTAGTCTTGTCTGTCTAGTCTTGTCTGTCTAGTCTTGTCTGTCTAGTCTTGTCTGTCTAGTCTTGTCTGTCTAGTCTTGTCTGTCTAGTCTTGTCTGTCTAGTCTTGTCTGTCTAGTCTTGTCTGTCTAGTCTTGTCTGTCTAGTCTTGTCTGTCTAGTCTTGTCTGTCTAGTCTTGTCTGTCTAGTCTTGTCTGTCTAGTCTTGTCTGTCTAGTCTTGTCTGTCTAGTCTTGTCTGTCTAGTCTTGTCTGTCTAGTCTTGTCTGTCTAGTCTTGTCTGTCTAGTCTTGTCTGTCTAGTCTTGTCTGTCTAGTCTTGTCTGTCTAGTCTTGTCTGTCTAGTCTTGTCTGTCTAGTCTTGTCTGTCTAGTCTTGTCTGTCTAGTCTTGTCTGTCTAGTCTTGTCTGTCTAGTCTTGTCTGTCTAGTCTTGTCTGTCTAGTCTTGTCTGTCTAGTCTTGTCTGTCTAGTCTTGTCTGTCTAGTCTTGTCTGTCTAGTCTTGTCTGTCTAGTCTTGTCTGTCTAGTCTTGTCTGTCTAGTCTGTCTAGTCTTGTCTGTCTAGTCTTGTCTGTCTAGTCTTGTCTGTCTAGTCTTGTCTGTCTAGTCTTGTCTGTCTAGTCTTGTCTGTCTAGTCTTGTCTGTCTAGTCTTGTCTGTCTAGTCTTGTCTGTCTAGTCTTGTCTGTCTAGTCTTGTCTGTCTAGTCTTGTCTGTCTAGTCTTGTCTGTCTAGTCTTGTCTGTCTAGTCTTGTCTGTCTAGTCTTGTCTGTCTAGTCTTGTCTGTCTAGTCTTGTCTGTCTAGTCTTGTCTGTCTAGTCTTGTCTGTCTAGTCTTGTCTGTCTAGTCTTGTCTGTCTAGTCTTGTCTGTCTAGTCTTGTCTGTCTAGTCTTGTCTGTCTAGTCTTGTCTGTCTAGTCTTGTCTGTCTAGTCTTGTCTGTCTAGTCTTGTCTGTCTAGTCTTGTCTGTCTAGTCTTGTCTGTCTAGTCTTGTCTGTCTAGTCTTGTCTGTCTAGTCTTGTCTGTCTAGTCTTGTCTGTCTAGTCTTGTCTGTCTAGTCTTGTCTGTCTAGTCTTGTCTGTCTAGTCTTGTCTGTCTAGTCTTGTCTGTCTAGTCTTGTCTGTCTAGTCTTGTCTGTCTAGTCTTGTCTGTCTAGTCTTGTCTGTCTAGTCTTGTCTGTCTAGTCTTGTCTGTCTAGTCTTGTCTGTCTAGTCTTGTCTGTCTAGTCTTGTCTGTCTAGTCTTGTCTGTCTAGTCTTGTCTGTCTAGTCTTGTCTGTCTAGTCTTGTCTGTCTAGTCTTGTCTGTCTAGTCTTGTCTGTCTAGTCTTGTCTGTCTAGTCTTGTCTGTCTAGTCTTGTCTGTCTAGTCTTGTCTGTCTAGTCTTGTCTGTCTAGTCTTGTCTGTCTAGTCTTGTCTGTCTAGTCTTGTCTGTCTAGTCTTGTCTGTCTAGTCTTGTCTGTCTAGTCTTGTCTGTCTAGTCTTGTCTGTCTAGTCTTGTCTGTCTAGTCTTGTCTGTCTAGTCTTGTCTGTCTAGTCTTGTCTGTCTAGTCTTGTCTGTCTAGTCTTGTCTGTCTAGTCTTGTCTGTCTAGTCTTGTCTGTCTAGTCTTGTCTGTCTAGTCTTGTCTGTCTAGTCTTGTCTGTCTAGTCTTGTCTGTCTAGTCTTGTCTGTCTAGTCTTGTCTGTCTAGTCTTGTCTGTCAAGTTTGACTTGTCTGTCTTTTTTTAAAAAGTGGTTCGAGGAACTCAATAAAAGGCCTAATGCACTTTGGCTTTTAGTATACGCCACACAGGTATTGAATAGTATGCATTCATTCAGGGTGGGCAGCCCGGACGGTTAGTGAAAACCGCCCTAGTTGTCGCCTCCCCGACCAGGATTCGAACCCGGCTCTCCCGCATTGAAAGGCAGGTATATTGTCAACTACACTACCGAGGATGACAGTCTGTCTGGGCTTGTCTGTCTGGGCTTGTCTGTCTAGTCTTCTTTTGTTTTGTCAAAGAAATGTTCAAGTTTGTAACAAGACTGGAGAGACCAGACTGGAGAGAAGACTGGACAGACAAGTCTGGACAGACAAGTCTGGACAGACAAGATTAGAGAGACAAGACTAGATGGAGAAGAACAAAGAAACAAACAAGACTAGACAAGACCAAATAAGACGAAACAAGATCATATAAGACCAGACAAGACCAGAGTGACAAGACAAGACAGATAAACCTAGATAGTCTAGACTAAATAGACAATAATAGATGGACAACACTAGGCAGACAAGCCAAGTCATACAAGACTAGACACGCTAGGCTAGTCTGAGGAGACTATATACCGGTGGAAAGAAATTTGAATATTTTGTAATTTGTACACATTGCTTAAAATGTTGAGTACTGTTGGTAGAAATAATTGAAATAGTTAAATAATATTTGGTAAGTTATTTATATGGACAGAATGAGGAATCTCTTTGATCGTAACAGAACCCTATATTTAAGAGGGTAGGGTAACAATAATAAGTTCTGATAGGGTTAGACGAAACGTGCCGAGGGCAATATAAACTTTTTTTGTGAAATTAGTGGATCTCAGTTCGGTGTAATAATATTCAATGGGGAAAGTTGAAATGTGCACAAAGTTAACCAAAGGTTCTATACCTTATTTTTTAGTGGTTTCAGAAAAAAACTCACATGAAACGGAAAAAAAATAGCTTTTGGTTTATACATTTTTTTCCTTTTTAATTAAATTGTATTACAAATTTTTTTTGTTGGGTTTGAGGATCCGCAATCAAAATGATAAACATTCCAGCTTTGGTGAAAAACGCCCTCGATAACAATGTCCCACACGCGTCAATGACGATCAACACCCCACCCAATATCACAACGGCGTGGTATGTAAGGCACGTCAATCTTCCACGAGACAAACATACCCAGCACTTTATGTTACATCAAATTGCCGCTGTAGAATTCTATTTCACAAACGGATTCAATTACAACACAAAACCAAACACCTACCAATATCGTCCCCATTAATTCCCAGCAAAAATAAATTCATCATCCGCTTTGCCTACACCGAAATGATTCCTTTTTATTCTGAGTCATTCTGTGTGCTGGACCTGAATAAACCGCACAAAGTGTACGTGTTTGTGTGTCTCCCTCGGAGGCGCATTGATTGCGTCTGGCTCACCCCCAGCACGCGATAAAATTACACGTTTAGATTTACTCAAACGGCCGCTTCGCCAACCAATCGGACCATTGCAAATACGGAATGCATTCGATGCAATATAAGGCACGTGCGGATAATGTTATTATAGTAATTTAATTAACCGGCCAGACGCATCCGGATACAAATGCACCACAAAGACGTCGATGCTATCATCGGCTCGCCGCGTTATTATATTGCCAAACCGATTAATTGCTTCCGCATAATTTATTAACGATTCTATCTATATTAAATATTTTAATGTTGCCTCAAGTGTTACTGTATTTAAATTAAATTAATTTTCTTAATTGTTACAAATTTCATAACCCTTGAGATATTGTTTAAAATGTATTCATAAAAGTCTGGATTATGTGAAATTGTAACTTAAATTGTTAACAAATATAAAAGTTAATATTTTTAAATTCTAAGTTTGTATCTCTCGTTAATTGTAATAGACCTTTTTACGGTTAGTCAAGCGCATGCGCATCCGCCAAGTTTGAAAGGCAAGAATATTAAAGTTTCGGGCACACATTTAGTTATACGTCAAAAACTTCGGGCACTTTTTGAAGTATAACATGGCGGAAATTGACACATGCGCACTAAAAAACTTCAACTATGAAAAGGTCTATTAAATGTTTGGTATCTCATTTATCTGTAAATACGGCACTATAGAAGCCAAATAATTCTTCCAAAATGCGTGTTATTAACAAACTTATTAAAGACGAAATATAGCTTGAATATCTAAATATATTCAACCTGTTCGTAGCTCTATAATATTAAGTCTTATTACGAGTATGACCAAATCTCAAGTTGAAACAACTACTTCTGGCTATTATCACACAGGATATTGAATTATACAAAAGACATTTGCATGTTATGAATACTCCCAGTAAATTTTCATATACTACACTACACTACTACACACTATTTCTACACTAACAGCACTAGACAAATAACATTGCTTTTAAGATCAATTCTTTCTATTTAAATTAAGTGAAAAATAATTTAGTGATGCGTTTCGCGTTGTATCTCTCAACAGTACAGCTTTGCTTTTTTTGAATTATAAATTGGAATACACTTACATTAAAAATTTAGCTTGAACACCTCGTGCATGACTAGCGTAGGTTAGGTTTTGCTTTGATTTGATTTGTGAAGAAATGTTATTAATTTAACAAACCTAACATAAACTTACTGGTTTTACTTTAGTTATATAAGTTGTTACTTAAGTTTTATATAAGCGCTGAACGTATAAGCACGTAATAGCACCTCTCAACCAATCAACAAAGCGTAAACCAAACGCACGTGTGTGTTATCAATCATAACTTAGCATTAATCGTGGACTGTTACATACGTGTGTGTTATGATGTATTTACATAGACCACGAACTGTACTATTATGGGCATTTACAATAGTAGTCGTAGATAAAAATTTTGTATGATCTAATTGTATTAATTACTAAAATAGCTTATCCAGTAGAAAATATACGAACCCTATGTAATTGATGATGACACCGGACCGGCGGCATTTTGTGTGTTTCGACTTATTGCCGATTTATTTATACCGAAGCTTGTAAAGCAAATGTATATGCACTTACCATATGCACACAAATGTCCGGAAAACAAGAAATAATAGTGCTGTTCCATATGCAATTCTACTTATTTCTACTTCAAGCACAACACATATCTTTATGTGGCTTGTCACAAGAGTTATTTATCCTCAAAACCATCCGAATGCAAGTACAAACATGTTTAATATCTTTCAAAGGTTTATTTATTTAATAGTATATTACGTAACGAGAATTGTAAGAAGCATATTATGTACAAGCGGAAGAGCATGACCCGCGTAGCGTGAAGTGTGTAATTCCGCGAGTACGTAATTGCCTTACAACTCGAGTTATGTACTATGCTTTATCTACATACTATACTTAATTTGTTTCTGTTTAATAAGAAAAATATGTTTGATGTAACAAATTTATTTCTTATTAAGTTATGTTTATTTATCATTATTTAACATTATAATAAACAAACAGTTGTATTTTCATATATAACTTTTACTCGACATTATTTAACATAAATTACAAGAGTGCTAATAGATATAGGCAACCCAATATACGCAATGTCAATTTCCGTTAGTTTGAATTGTGGCACGGGGGGCGCTGAACGTATGAGCACGTAACTCTCAACCAATCAACGAATCGTAAACCAAACGCACGTGTGTGTTATCAATCATAGCTTATCAATAATCGCGGACTGTTAAATACGTGTGTGTAATGATGTATTTACATAGTCCGCGAATTGTACGATAATGGGCATTTACAATAGTGGTCGTAGATAAAAATATTTTTGATTAAAGCAATGAATATGTATTGTACAAAAAATTGATTATTTCACGATTTAATTAATTCACACTATACCTGTTTTTAAATAATAATTTTCTTGAGACATGCAAATAGAAACTAGCTAGTTAAGTGAAATTAAGAAATATGGCCGAAACTTCGCAACACAAATGAATATTTACGTGCAATATTCTGTCGAGTGTTGGATAAATATAAATTTAAGTTTTCATTTGGTGTTAGTTTTTGTGCCGGCCACGCTAGTCCGTATATTGGTTTATTTTCTTTAAAACACTTGGGGAGGGAAGTTTTCATATTTCAGCAAAGGGAATTTTATTAGTGGTAAATTTACGAGCTCCCGCCGGCAGAAGCCAACGTAATTCGCAGCGTCGTCGTCTAAACAGGAGACGCCCGTGCATAGCAGCCCTCTGGGCCCCCACGATATCGATTCACACCGGGTACACTGTCTATATAATCCTTCACGAATTTTCTCATTAAATCAAACAGAAATATAGCAATAAAAATATTTCAGATATAATTCTATGATTACTTAAATTATGCGTGTAATTTAAAAGGGGTGCAAATTAGTAATTTATTAAAGTGCATAAATTATGTAGTCAACTCCCTTTCCAGCTGACAAGTAGACAATTGGCGCTTCCTTTGGTAATTAACACGTTTTAATAAGATTTTATTGTTTGTATTGATTAGTTTTGAACAGAGTCAGAAAAAGTTCTCGCGGAAAGTCCTTAGAAAGAGCTTAGCAATGGAAATGGTCGGGGAGGATTGTTCAAAAAATCTGAGTGAACAGAGGATAAAAACGGTTCATACGCGCGGAATAATAAATATGATATTATTAGTGTTCAATTCGTCTTCCCGATATAGTTACTCATGCGGGGTTTTATAAAAGGGCGCAATAACACGCCTGAAAAAGTTAAATGTCGGTTATCCTATTCTGTAACAATGTGGATAGTCTGTGAGAGGAAAATTGGCTTTTTTATCTCTCCGCACGTTGATCTGTTCTGATTGCACTCTTTAGCGTTTTCATTTCGTGCACATATCCTCATTACTAACACTTTTCGACAGATGTTACGAACGCCCTTCTCTAAATGCACTCGATATACCAACAGACACATTCTGTCCAAAAAATCCTCGACAGGACATCGAGTTTTAAACCAAATTAGTGTATGTCGCATTATATATTTGTTCCCGGAATGGATTACGTTTTAGTTAGTAGAAGATAAGGTATTTTTAATACAAATAAATCAATACAGCGAATCGCTTTTATGGCCATAGTTAATCATATTCAGCAATATATATGTAAAGTTTCCCGCATAAATTTATTTCACCTATTTACAACTACCTCAGAATTCTAAAATTGCAAACAATACAATGAATAAATAAACAAACAATTCATCATTTCTCCCCGTTCAATTTTTTTTTTGTTTCTATAAATAAATAATATTTTCCGGTTTCTTGAAAAAAGTCCTTCGCTTCGCTGCCCTAATTCACGGCAGTAAATTAAGAGAGCTGGGGGACTGGTTAATATGCGTCCAGAAAATTTATGGCCCCGGAACTTGATAAAGACGTATACAGAAAAGAAACCAAACGCAGGCGTAACGAGGGTATTCGTTTCAATGCAGCCAATGTCAGCATATGGAATCGGAAGAACCGGTAAACTGTGGATACGGTATCAACTGATGGGCTAACTCGGATTTTGTTTGCGTGCTCGAAATGCACGCGCGGCGGTTGTATCATGTCGGAGCTGGTCGAAAACGATTTTTTTCAACGCCATTACTAAATCAGATTAAAAGTCGATTAACGCAGAGAAAGAACGATTAATTACAGAACGAATGAAACTTAATGGCTATTGCTCAATTTGTTATAAGGAACGTTGCATTTATCAAAATAGCTTAAACGCGAATAAAAGAAATTATAAATCTACTTAAAAATAAACTTTCGTTGCGTTTTATTCACGCGGATTTAGTTCGCATTCGATCCGTCTTTTAGTTTAAATTTCGTTTCAGTTTCAAACTTCAATTTTGTCGTTTCAAATTTCACTTTTGTCACAATTCTTTTGACGTAAAATGAGAATACAAGTTCAAAATTACTAACGCGACATTGTATTAAGAAAAGGAATCATTGAACTTTCTAAAGACAAGTTAATGTTGGGAAAATAACTTTTGAACAACAAATTCGAACATTGAAAGCACAAATTTGAACCCCGATATGAAAATAGGGAATATGCATGTATATTTTTTTTGTTTAACCCTTTCCTCCCTGAAAGTTAATAATATTTCAGAAAGAGAATAAACCTCATGTTTTGTTAATTTGTTGCTAAGTAAACTCAATATATCAAAATAAATCGACCTTGGATTGAATTGTCCCAAGACATGAGTGGTACACATATCTTATCATATCTACTCTTCTCGTCTTATTTGGTTGACAAGTTTTCAAGTCTTGACATTATTTAGTCATATTCAATCTTGTTTACTCTTGTCCAATTTTTGGTTCAAAATTGTGTCCTACATTTTCCAATCTTGTTGAATATAGACTAGACTAGTCCAGACTTTTCCAGTCTTCCACCCTGAAGGAATGCGCAAGCGATACCGGACTGGTCTCTATAGCCAAGTGGAAGAATGGGTTTAGTGGGTGAGAGCCTCACACGCAGGCTGGTAGAGCCCCCAAACCACAATATAAAAAAAAGACTTTTCAAGTCTATTGTCTTGTACATGATTATTCAGTATTGATGAGTCTTCTGTATTCTGTTGAAAGATTCAGTATTGATCATATTATCAATCATAAATGTTGGGTTTTGTCTGGTTTCACCTTGTCTAGACTTATTTGATTGGCATCTATTCTGGTTCAATCTTCTAGTGTCCAATACAATATTTGTCTTACATAAGGACGCGTCAGTCCGCTACTAGCCGGCAACGGGTGAAATGCCGCAGGCACGACTCGTGGCTGTTTCGGGATGTATAAACCTTCATGCCTAGGTATTAAGTTTGATTTTATATATTACGTAACCTGAGTTATTTGGCATAGGCGCAATTAGGCTCTAGGCGTAATTCGACGGACCTACCTTATAACATACACGGAACAAATGCCTGGTAAATTGTCCATACGAGTACAATTTGAAAGTCACAATTTTTAATTTTGGAAGATGAAAGTTCTTTTTAAGGAAAAGCCTTTTCCATTATCGAAATGGCCATTAAAACTGAAAATCCTTAACTATATCTGTCTATGCATATAGTAAACAATACTGGACATGCCCTGACAGAGAGTTTTAAGACCTCCAAGGGACTCAGACAGGGGTTCTGTCTATCCCTTACACTTTTTAAAATTTACATTGATCGATCCCTTAGACGCCTTAGAGGGCGGACAAGAAAGTGTGCACAAATGGGGCTGAGAGTGGGAGATGACACGCTCTATAGATGAAAATGAGTAAATGCGAATACCTGGTAATAGACACAAGCAACCAGAATAATCTTCTATTAGAAAACGAATTCATAAAAGGAGTAGTAAAGTCCAAGTACCTAGGCGTTGTATTTAAAAAAGAGGGCAATAGCAGAGATGAGATAACAGAAAGGAATAATTAAGGTAGAAAAATCATAGGAGCCCTAAACTCAATCCTCTAGGAAAAGAATTTAAGGAGAACAACCAAAAAGCGACTATATGAAAGTATTGTTCAAAGTGTGAAAAGTATGGAGCAGAAGTATGGTATATAGCAGAAACACTGAAGAAAAAACTACTTGCAACTGAAATGGATTTTTTAAGAAGAAGCTGTGGAGTTTCACGGAGGGATAGATTGAGAAACGAGGAGATCCGAAAGAGAATGGGAATTGAAATGAATATTTCAGACGAAGATGAGAAAAAACAACTGACTTGGTTCGGTCACACGAAAAGAATGGATGAGAATAGATGTCCTAGGAAAGTGTTGGAATAGATACCGCCGGAGAGGAGGAAGAGGGGAAGACCTAGAAGAAGCTGGAGAGATGGAATAGATGGAATAGATGAAGCGATGGAAACAAGAAATCTAACCGAGGAACAATCTTTTGATAAGAAAATATGGAAACTGGGGACGGAGAGGCAGCGATTTTTCCACAAAGTATCCCTTATTTTAACGAATTTTTACATTTCACAAATTTAAGTTTCCTCAATTTTCGCAAAATTTTACAAAATTGTGGACAATTTTAACAACAATTTTACGAATAAAAAACCTGATATTTTAATTCAACTTATCTTTTAAATTTAACAAATTTTCCTTAAATCTAAACTCATCAAGCGAAGCAGAAATATCAACACCGATTTCACAAACAGTCTCACAAAACGTTTTACAGCAATCTCACAAACTTTCAGCACAATTTTCACCAAATTTCCGCAATTTTAGCTCACAACAAAATTCATACACGCCCGACGATCGCACGCCAATAACTAAAAACTCGATTCTGAATCGAGTTCAAACTCACCTTTTTTGCACTGATTACGCTCGCTTCGACCCGATGTGTTTACATTTTTTACAACCTCAAGGCCAAGAAATCAACAAAACTGTACTGTTTCGCTGCGCACTATTGTAAAACAAGGGCATATTCTAACATAAAACTTCTAATCCTATCCATTCACAAAGTTTACTTTAATTTGAATGCTTGCAAATATAGATTAACGTTCTCGATCTAAATCTATATTATCTAGTTGAAGATGGCATCAATCTAGATATTTCTTGATGGTAAATATTTGTGCAAAGGTTCGTCTTTGAAAACAAAAATTGCAAGTTTTAATTTGAATTTTTGTTTTGCTTTATTTTTATTTTCATACTTGATTTTCTTCAAGGAAAGGAATTTTCTTTCTTTTCTTGAAGAAAATCAAGTATAAAAATAAAAGTAAAGCAAAACAAAAATATTAAACTGCGAGATGGTCATATACACAAATAATTTAAAATTCCAATTTTTACAAAAATTAATAATTTGTTAAATCAATAAAATGTTTGTAAATGGACAGGATTTTATGAAAGATGACACGTTGAAGCTCAAAACTAGTCTATACAATCAAACTAGATTATTAGGACCTTAGTCCTAGAGTCTAGATGAAATTTTGCAAAATCGCGATTTTCGACACCTCTCCGATTTTTAAATATTGTATATCAAAACACGCAGAATTTTACACAGATTACGACAATATAAATCATTATACAATTAAGTTTACAATAATTCCGGAAATCTTAAAAAACTAAACAATTTTCAACCACCGAAAAACGCCTTGTTATAATAACTTAAAAGGAATAAAAGTAGCTGAATTGGTTTTGATTGGAAACGGAAGTCGAAACCGGAAGTCGAAACCGGAAGTCGAAACCGGAAGTCAAAACCTGAAGCGGAAGTTGAAACCGGAAGTCGAAACCAGACCTCACACCCAGCGCGGAGTTACATAGACCTCACACGTGGGAGTACATAGACCTCACACCCAGCGTGGGGTTACATAGACCTCACACCCAGCGTGGGGTTACATAGACCTCACACGTGGGGCTACATAGACCTCATAGTCTCATGTGAGAAAAATAGAAAGTGGGAAACCGGAAACGGAAGAGAAAACAAGAAACGGAAACCGAAACCGGAAGTCGTAACCGGAAGTGTCAAATTCAATGGAGGTGGAGGACCTAGAAGGAACCATCTTTCCCTAATTCGAAAATGATGTATTTTCATTTTACTTTACATTGCAGACATGGTGTTCAATCCACTCTTCGCAATAAACAATTTCCGAGGAGCGAGCTGCACAACCGGTGTGCAACGATGAAAGGGACCGCGTTCGAAAAAAATCGTCGTCTAGAATGGGTTAACCTAGATTTACTCTAAATTAGATTATGCTTAGGTTGCCATAGAACAACAAACAGAAATTGTTTTATAAAGAAACTCCATTTAATTTACATTGGACTTTTACGCACGATTTGGTTACTTTTACACACGATTATAATAATGGCTTCCTTCACATACAATAATGTATTTATTAATGTGTTCATTTTGGTTTGTGAGTAGATAAAAAAGCCTTAGCATTTTGATGTGTAATTTATTAATATTGTTTCAAGCAATAAAACTGTTTAAAAACGACGCCGAAATTTGGAAAGTGTATCGGCAATAACTTTGAAAGCAAGCACTCAAATTGCATTCTAACTTTTCAATATTTTTAACTTGATTCAATAAGTGTGCAAAGTTTGAATAAAATCCATACGAAAATTTCAACTTGATTTTATGCGGTCGTCGTAATAATCAAATTGAGACATGAGATATAGTGCAACTAGGTACACATAAAATAAAATATGAGATATATTAAAACATAGAGAATGTCATAAATCGTAAGTGCATATAGCACAGACAGGAAACAAAGAGAAAGCAAAACTAAACAAATCCGAAGGATACGACTATGTAAGAGAAGATAAATTAAATGCAACTTTTTAGTAGAATTTTTATATGAATGTTTAAAATTTAAAATAAATTGAAGCAGTGTGTTCCAAAGGTTTTACAATAATAGGCAAATTAGCAAAAAAGGCGAATTATATATTCTCTATAACATTACATTTTGAGATATCGAGATAGATAGATGTTACACGAGTACCTATGTTAAAGTGACAACATTTTCATTGAGACAAAGCGGGACAAATGGGATGAAATGAGAATTATAATTTAGTTACGAAAGCAGAACAATAATTCAAAAAAATATATTTTATTGTATATTACTATAATTATACAAAAATGTATTTATTATTAATTATTGATAACTATAGAAATATTTAAAAAAAATTATGATTTTTAATTAATTTAATAATATATACACTGCCGAGCATAAAATTAGGGTCACTCCGTAATTTTAACTTATTTTAAATTTTTTTAGTTTTTTACGTGTTTTTTCGGTTGTAACAGTTTACTAACTGATTGCTTGAATAAAACAAAAGGTTTTTCTTTTTCAAAGTTTATTGAAAATAATGAAAATGAACAATGAGAGTTTCGAGCGGAAGGTACTCCGACGAGTGTTTGGGCCGATAATGGATCCAGTCCATCTTGTCCACAGAACTAGAAAAAAATAGAACTAGAAAAAAAAAACTCACTGAGTTGTACAAGAAACCAGATATTGTAAATGTGATCAAAGGGATGAGATTGAGATGGGCGAGACATGCCCAAAGATTACCGAACGAACGAACGGCAAAATTGGCATGGGAGAACTACCCCACTGGCAAACGACCGCTGGGAAGGCCGCGAATGAGATAACATAATCACGATAGGCGCGATAACGTAATCAGAGACCTACGTACCATGGGATTGGACTACGATCATCAGATGATGATGGACCGGCAAGGGTGGAGACGCATTGTGCAGTCAGCCAGAACCCACATAGGGCTATAGAGCTACGGATAAATAAATAAAAAATGGGTCAACCTGTAACTACTTGACAGATGCCAAGTAAAAACTACGCCAGTAATAAAAATTGGAATGATATACGCCTCAACAACGCATTGCAATTATTAAAATTCACTACAAAAGTGGTGACAAATTTTGCGGTCACATTTCGCGAAACTAAAGAATTTTTGGATCGTCTTGAAGCACCTGCTCGGCTAGCAATTGCGAAACTGGTGGAAAAGTTTGAGCTGTTGGGACAAGTTTGTGATGTGAAACACCGAACTCGTGCATGTCGCTCAAGAACAACTGAGAATATTGCTCTTGTAGCCCATAGTGTTAAGGAAAACCCAGGTTAGTCCATTTCTCGTAGATCTTTGGAATTGGGAATCCCACAAACGACATTACACCGTGTTTTGCATAAAGACTTAGGTCTTAAGGATTTTAAAGTTCATTTAACACATGATCTCACGCCTACCGACTACCAGCAACGTCATATCTTTGCTAATTGGGTCCTTCAAATAATAATAATAATAATATATTTATTCACTTAGCCTCATCCTTCAAATAATAATAATAATATAATTATTCACTTAGCCTCATCACAATATATAAATAAATAAACACAAGTAGTAAATAATTAGATATAAATATCATGCTGTGGATGTGATGGTCAATGTAATTAAATAAAACAGATTAAAAACGCATGTAGGTAACAAAATAACAGATTACACATTTTAACTACACAAGAACCCGGTAATAGAATAGTATGATCCCTGTAAGAGTATTTGCTTTAATTCGCATTTAAATTGCGTATTGTTTTCAGTTTTTATCTTCGAATCTAACTTATTATACAGTTTTATTCCAGTGTAAATAAAGGATTTCTCATAGAGGGCAGTATTGTGCTTAGGATTGGATAAAGAGGCGCCAAATCTAATATTGTGGGAATGGGACTCAGCAAGTGTATCAAATTCTTGAATGTTTAGTTTCATATAACATAATGCTTTAAGTATATACATTGCAGGTAGTGTTAGTGTGCTATTATCCCTAAAGTACTGTTTACAGCTTGTCCCAGTTTTAAGTCTGAAAATAAGACGTAAAATCCTTTTTTGCATGATAAAGCATCGCTTTACATTAAGACCCTGACCCCAGAGCAAAATGTGGAAGGATAAGTGAGAGTAGACAAGTATAGGCTAATTATTGAGTCGTGGTCCATTGATTTCATTATTTGCAGAATTGCAAATTATGCAGTAGATAAGTTTTTACAGACATGGTCTATATGGCTAGACCAGCTAAGTGAGTTCATCCGTATTCCCAGAAAGTTAGTACATGCCGCAAGGTTTTCCTCCTTGTCATCAATAATTATTTTAAAAACGGGTGGAAGTTTCTTCAGTTTAGAGAAATATGTACAGATTGTTTTTCGGAGTTTAATATTCGATGATTAGTTCGACACCAGCTGACCTCCTCAACAACAATTCCGATCTTAGTTTCCAATTCATCTAAATTGGTTGCAGATACCGCCACATTCATATCATCTGCAAACAGAATAGTTTCCGCGCTTACATGAAGTGGAAGATCATTTACAAACAACGGAAATATAAGCGGGCCCAGAACAGAACCTTGAGGCACACCGATGGATACATCCTTGCAGCTCGATTGAGTGTTATTAGCACACACGATTAACTTTCTTCTTGTAAGAAATGATCGAATTAACTTCAAGAAAGTTCCCCGAAAACCATAGCATTCCAATTTTGATAATAGGAATTCAACATTAACCGTATCGAAGGCCTTGGATAAATCAAAGAATAGTCCCATAACATGCCTTCCAGCATCTAACTCGTTATAAATTAAGTCATGTTACATGCGGGTGTTCCTATTGATCTCTTGGCCCTAAAGCCAAGTTGGCAATTACTCAATAAATTAAATCTTTCCAGATATTGGAACATTCTATTGTAAATAGTTCGTTCATAGATTTTTGAGAATACAGACACAATAGAAATTGGTCTGTAATTGTCAATATCACAGGCATCTGCTTTTTAATGAAGGGGAATAATGAGAGCTATTTTTAATATAGAAGGATATATTCCGACATCGATAGATTTTATTGTATTTTATTGTAGAGTTGAAGCAAAGAACTCTCAATGACGTCAAAAATTGAGTATCCATCAGTGCCGCAGGAGTACGTGGTTGACATATTTTGAATTACCTTATGGAGTTCTGCTGTTTCAATGGTATACATATAAAATGAGTTTTGGTTAATGATGTGTGAGTTAACGTTCTGGGGTTTTGATGAAACATTAAGGTGCTTTCTGATTGTAGTGAGAGCTATATTCCAGAAGTGAGTTGCGAACACTTCAGCAACTTGTTGTTTCGTTACTGTTGTTGCCCTGACGGGACACTGCAGACTTAGGAAACATCTCAAGGCCCTAGGCCTGGAGGAGGATGATGGATGCAGATTCTGTGGCTTAGCAGAGGAAACCCCCATACATCTGTTCAAAGACTGCGGAGCATTACTCCGCAAGAGACAGATGTACCTTGGGGCTCACTGCTTGAACACAGAGGAGCTTCAGGCCTTGAATCCCACCCAGATCCTGAGATTCCTAAAGGAATCAGGATTAGAGGAGGCGCTCTAAATGGGTAAGTACACCAACACTTGGAGGAGGAGGGTGGGGTACAATAGATCTATAAAGGTCGCAGTACAAGTCGTCACCACCATATCTACAATCTACAATCTACTGTTGTTGCATTTACATTGAGTGTTATTGGTGTATACTTTTTCTGTTTCCTTAACGTATGGTTGATGAATGCCCAAGCAGCTCTGGGTTTGTTTTTAGATTGCTGGATTTTATCGAAGAAAAAATTTATCTTGGCATTAGTTATGTTTCTAGCGTGTTGACATTTTTTAGTTTTATATTGATCAATGAGGTGTAAAACATTTAATGTATAACACAACCAATAGAACTTCCTTAGATGTTTACATTCATTAATTAGTGTTGTTGTTATCCATTTATTGGTTTTGAGTACATATTTCCTAGATTCGATAAGGCAGATTTGGTCCAAAGAAAGCGTTAGGTTATTCAAAAAATTACTGAAAGCTACCTCAAGATCCCCGCTCAAAATTGTTGAGAAATCAATTTTACTGATGAGATGTTTAATTTTGTGTATGTCAACATCGGTATCAATATGTCTTCCCAGGCGGTATGTCAACTTTTGGTTCGATGCACATGACAAGTTCGGGTTCAATTGTAATATTAAGTTAAGGTGGTCAGCGATGAGTGGATCAACAATCTTGAAAGAAAATGCGCTAGCATCAATGTTAGTGGCTATATAGTCAATCGATGACTGAGTAGTTGAACCACGAAAGTTTGTAAATATCCTAGTGGCGCCTTGATTGATAACACGTAGTTGAAATGAGCTTAGTATGTCAATGAGTGTTTGCCTTTCAGTCGTATTTTTCATAAAATCAATATTTAAATCGCCAACAAGCAAAGTGGGTTTATCAGATTTGCACAGGTATCTCATTGAGCATAGTATAAAATATTTGTAGGTTTCCTACCGGCGATCTGTATATACATATAATGTTAATCGTGGTTAGATGAAGGCCTAGTGTTAAGCCACAAACTTCAAAATCCTTTTCAACTGAATAACTCGATAGCATAAGATGTGATGTATTTATACAATTGCGAGCATATATTGCAACTCCACCATGTATAGTTTTAGTCCTACAAATATGTGAGACTAACTGGTAGTACATCATCTTTTGTACACCAATGTTCGCAAATGCATACCACGTCGATGTTTTCCCTTTTTAAGTACAATTGCACTAAATCAAATTTGTTTCTAATTGATTGAGTGTTAACCTGAGCAATTGTGATTCCTAATTGTGAGTTGATGGATTTAATATGAGGTTTTCTTAGACTTAATCAGACTCAGACTTAATATGAGTTTCTTGAGAAGTAACCGCTAGGCTTTGATGTTTACATCCGGTGCCTCTTCTAAAAAACTTTTGTTAGGTGTTGGTGGATTGATAACCGCTCGTGCTCCACTGGAGTTCATTGTATTACTATGCAAACCTTTTTGTACAAATGCATCAAACTGATCCGGAATTTCATCGAAAAATCATCTTGTGTGATGAGGCCCATTTTCACCTCGGAGGCTACGTTAACAAGCAGAATTGTTGCATTTGGAGCTCGGAAAACCAAAGAATTATTGTTAAAAAGCCTCAACGTGTGACTGTCTTTGGTCTGGCGGGGTTATTGAACCTCACATTTTCAAAAAAGAGGCTGGAGCAACGGTTAGGGTAAATGGATTGCGCTATCGAACTATGATTAATGATTTTGTTAGGCCGGAATTGGAAGATATTGATGTGGACGACGTTTATTGCGCTATCGAACAAGACGGCTCTACGTGCCACACAAGTAACGATACCATCGCTCTTTTGCGTGAAAAGTTTCCTGACCGCGAGATTTCCCAAACAGGCGATCACAATTGGTTACCGAGATTTTATAATTTAATACCTCTAGACGTTTTTCTTTGAAGTTACGTGAAAGATCTATGCCAATGCCAAGGTCTATGCCAATGTTCTATGCCTATGCCACAATCGATTCAAAACCATAAATATGGAATTCGTGAAGTTATCGAGTGAGAATTGGTGATGGAAAATTTAATGAAAAGAATATGGTCCTGCAAGCGAAGCAGTGGCGGCCATTTGGTTAATTTTGTTTCCTATTATTAATGGCATACCCTCCCCTTTACAATTAATACTCGTTTAAAATACTCGATTTTTTTACATATCAAAATGGAACCTCTTGGAAAACCCTATATAGTAAATGTTTATATAATAAAAACATATTTATGAATCGAGATATTGCTGTTTAATTCCATTTCAAAATAGTATCGTCTTTATTGAAACTTACCCTTTATTACAGCCAGTATTAGTGTAATATAACATTACAATAGCGACTTGGATATGTGATGTATAGAATCTAATGTAAAAGAAGATGTAAAAGTTTTTGTTTGGGAAAGATTGCTTCAAAACGCGTTTTAGAGTATTATAGTAATTTTCTCACGCTTTGTCGTATACAAAAAATAAATCGTATCACATTAAAACTCGATTAAAAAGAAATGAGATTTTGTATTAAATATTATTATTATTTCTTACTATTATATTTTCCATTTATCAGTACATTTGTGCCTAGTTAAATCAACACTGAAACGTTTGAATATTCCAACATCGAACGATTAGGTTTCGTGTCCGTCGGCAGCAAGAAGTAGTTTAAATTTTAATATTATTTCCAAAGCATGCGAATCCTCAGCCGTGCTTCCATATGCTACGCACGAAGAACGTGCATGCGATGTATCCGCTAATGGCGATACACTCTCTTCCTGCATATCGCAGGACACGATGAACACTTGCATCGTTCACGAGCCGTGCCCTCGAGTATTGATGTTGGCTACCATCAGCAACAACGTCCGCTGTCTCCTCAGGCGCCCCCTCCGGCATCCCCGATCATTTGCATTTTATTTTTACATGCATATAATTGACGTTCTAGGAAAAAAATTATTTTGTTCTACAAAAAGGAAACGCGTGTGCGATTTATTTTTAATAAGTTCAATCCGAAGCCGCGGGGGATTAACGATTAATACACAAAAAAGTTACTAAAACTTGAAATAAACTAACTGTATATACGTTTTGTTCCTCACTCAACTTATTTAATTGAATTCATCTAATCTCGGATATTTTTTTCTTTCGCATATCCGCAAGCGATTTATTTAATAATTTGCCTTCTCTTGCTTTCTGCGCATCAAAATAATTATAACATTTTTTATATAACATTATAAATACACTTATTCCTCTGCAAACTATATTATTTATTGTAACATCAGACATTGTAACGTTTATAGACAATTTAGCTATCTACAATCTTTCATTAGGACCTAATCTCGCGTCTCGATTAGTAAGCGAGTTAAAGGCTATAGCACATGATTTGTTATAGCTAGATTCTTCTAGTTTTCAGTCTTTTAGGGACAATTTAGTTATCTACAATGTTTCATTAGGACTTAATTTCGCGTCTTGATTAGTAAGAAAGTTATCTAGAAAACATCAAGACTGCGTCTAAACTAATTCACAATGCAACAAGAAAACAATTTCCAGACTTGATAACTTAGCTTGTAGACTAAACAGAAGCTTCTAGTTTTCACCATCATCTCCACTAATTAATTATCTATAACTCTACTAAATTTCAAATTTATACCTAGTCTAATTCCCGAGGAAAAAAAAAAAGATTAGAGCTAGACAAAGAAAACTAAACTTGAAAGTTTCGAAGGCTATAGCGCATGATCGGTTATAGATAGGTTCTTCTAGTTTTCAGTCTTTTATAGACAATTTAGTTATCTACAATGTTTCGTTAGGACTTACTTTCGCGTCTCGCTAAGTAATCGAGTTATCTTGAAAAAATCAAAACTGGGTCTAAACTTGTTTGAAAGGTAACAAGTAACCAAAAAATTTGAAATTTCCAAACTTGATAACTTAGCTTGTAGACTAGACAGAAGCTTCTAGTTTTCATTAGCATCACCATTAATTAATTATCTATAACTCTACTAAATTTCAAATTTTTATCTAGTCTAATTATTGAGGGAAAAAAGAAGATTAGAACTACACAAAGAAAATTAAACATAAAAGTTTGGAAGGCTATAGCACATGATTTGTTATAGCTAGATTCTCCTCGTTTTCAGAATTTTATAGACAATTTAGTTATCTACAATGTTTCATTAGGAGTTAATCTCGCGTCTCGATTAGTCAGCGAGTTATCTAGAAAAAATCAGGACTGCGCCTAAATTAGTGCAAAAAGCAACAAGCAACAAAAAAACTTGAAATTTCAAGATTTGATAACTTAGGTTGTAGACTAGGCAGGAGCTTCTACTTTTCATTAGCACCTCCACTAATTAATTATCTATAACTCTACTAAATTTCAAATTATTATCTAGTCTAATTCCCGAGGAAAAACAAGAAGACTAGAGCTAGACAAAGAAAATTAAAATTTTGGAAGGCTATAGTACATTATCTGCTATAGCTATAGTCCATTTTTTTAAGAATGCAGTAACTAGAAACCTGATTTACACTATGACAACTGTTTAATAAAGTTACAAAATTTGGTGCTAAATTCAAATATAGTTACTTGAATGTAAATTTGGTAATGTATTAATGGTTTCATTGAATATCTTATTATTATTAATTAAATTCTCCAAATGGCAACAACAGTAATAAAATACAAACAAATAAATGGGGAAAAACGCAAAAATTCTAAATGATACAAACAGATCAGATGATAATTGTGAATTGACACGGCAGCCATTGACAACTAACAGCTGAAAATGTATGTGAAGAGAAAGAGAGAAAAGAGGTTGAGATGAAGTAAATATCGTCGGTGTGAACTTCTCCTCCATTTCAGATAACAAGATCAAATAAGCCATATCTTCCCTGTACTGCATTCTTACAAAAAATGGACTATAATAATTACATAGAAAAGTGTAGATAAAGACTGTTTTTTTGGGAGTAGTTGAAATATTTCCGCGATTACAGACGAACGGATGGATATAGATAACTCAATCCAATTTTAGTTAGTAGCTGAAATATGTAGCTACTAATTGCGTTTCGTTGAGCTAGTTAGACTGGCTTAGAAGTTATAAAGCAGTATAGTTAGTTATCTAGGTAGCGACTAGTAATTTGTGTCTTTGCAGATGAGCTAAATTACAACATCGATTTTTGTGCCAAATGTAGATGGTTTTAGAAAAATTTAAGAATGTAATCTGGTAGATAATTTAATATACTATACATAGTGCAAATTTAATGCGAGCACCGCAACTAGTCCAGTAATTACATACGAAACTCTAGATAAAGAACTCTTTTTGGGAGTAGTCGCAATAATTTCGCGATTACAGACGAACCGATAGATGTAGATAACTTAATCTAGTTTTAGTTAGTAGCTGAAAGATGTAGTTACTAAATGCTTTTAGCTTCGTTGAGCTAGTTAGACTGGTTTAGAAGTTATAAGGCGGTGAAATTAGTTATCTAGGTCGTGACTAGTAATTTGTGTCTTCACAGACGAGCTAAATTACAACATCGATTTTTGTGCCAAATTTAGATAGTTTAAGAAAATTCGAAGCATACTATCTGGTAGATAATTTAATAGACTATATATAGTACAAATTTAGTGCGTCCACCACAACTAGTCTAGCAATTACATACAAAAGTCTAGATAAAGAACTTTTCTTGGGAGTAGTCGCAATAATTTCGCGATTACGGACGAACCGACAGATGTAGATAACTCAATCTGGTTTTAGTTAGTAGCTGAAAGATGTAGTTACCAATTGGTTTTAGTTTCTTTGAGCTAGTTAGACTGGTTTAGAAGTTATAAGGCGGTGAATTTAGTTATTTAGGTCGTGACTGGTAATGTGTGTCTCTGCCGAAGAGCTAAATAATACATCGATTAATTTTGTGCCAAATCTAGATAATCCTAGAAAATTCAAGGCATGTCATCTGGTAGGAAATTTAATAAACTATATATAGCCCAAATTTAGTGCGTCCACCACACCTAGTCTAGTAATTACATAGGAAAACCTAGATAAAGAACTTTTTTGTAAATAGTCGCAATAATTTAGCGATTAAAGACGAACGGACAGATATAGATAAATCAATCTAATTTTAGTTAGTAGCTGAAAGATATAGTTACAAATTGCGTTTAGTTTGGTTGAGTTAGTTATACTCGTTCTGAAGTTATAAAGCGGTCAAATTAGTTTGCTAGGTCGTGACTAGTAATTTGTGTTACTAAAAGTGAGCTAAATTAAAACGTCGATTTTTGTACCAAATCTAGATAGTTTTAGAAAATCGAAGCATGTTATCTAGTAGATAATTTAATAGACTATGTATAGTCCAAATTTAGTGCGTCCACCACAACTAGTCTAGTAATTACATAGGGAAGTCTAGATAAAGAACTCTTTTTTTTGGAGCATTCACAATAATTTCGCGATTACAGACGAACCGACATATATAGGTAACTGAATCTAGTATTATTTAATAGCTGAAGGATGTAGTTACTAACTGCTTTTAGTTTCGTTGAGCTAGTTAGACTCGTATAAAAGTTGTAAGGGGGTGAAGTTAGTTATCAAGGTCGTGACTAGTAATTTGTGTCTCTGCAGACGAGCTAAATTAAAACAGCAATTTTTGAGCCAAATCTAAATAATTTTAGAAAATTTGAAGCATGCTGTCTTGTAGATAATTTAATAGACTACATACAGTCCAAATTTAGTGCGTCCATCACAACTAGTCTAGTAATTACATAGGAAATTCTAGATAAAGAATTATAATTATTGATTAAATACTCCAAATGGCTACAACAATAATAAAATACAAACAAATAAATGGAGAAAAACGCAAAAAATCTAAATGATACAAACAGATCAGACGATAATTGTGAATTGACACGGCAGAAATTGCAAACAACTAAAAGCTGCAAATGTATCTGAAAAGACAGAGAGAAAAGAGGTTGAGATGGAGAAGTAAATATCGTCGGTATGAACTTCTCCTCGATTTAAGCCAATCAGAGAACAAGGTCAAATAATCCCTATCTTACCTGTACTGCATTCTTAAAAAAATGAACTATGGTTCTTCTAGTTTTCAGTCCTTTAGAGACAATTTAGTTATCTAAAATGTTTCCTGCGGACTTAATTTCACGTCTCGATTAGTAAGCGAGTTATCTAGAAAAAATCAAAACTGCGTCTAAACTGGTTTTAAGGGCAACAAGTAACAAAAAACTTGGAATTTCCAGACTTGATAATTTAGCTTATCGACGAGATAGAAGCTTCTAGTTCTCAACAACATCTCCACTGAGTAATTGTCTATATCCGTGCTAAATTTCAAAATGTTATATAGACCGGTATGGTTTTTGAATTTTCCCGCCTGCCTCAAATTTCGTATTTTCCCGCCTGCACAAAATTTTGAATTTTCCTATACACAGTGCAGGAACCGGAAATGGGGCGGCCGGATGTGGGCAACCGGAAACGGAAATCAAAACCTAAAGTCGAAACCGGAAGTCGAAACCGGAAACGGAAATCGAAAAAAAAAACAAAATTTCGTCTAAACTAGTTTAAAAAGAAACAAAAAAACTTAGAAATTTCAGATTTGATAACTTAGCTTGTAGACTAGATAGAAGCTTCTAGTTTTCAACAACTTCTCTACTGATTATTTATCTATATCCCTGCTAAATTTCAAACTGTTATCTAGTCTGATTACCGAGGAAAAAAAAGAATAGAACTAGCAATTGCAAATACATAGTATTATTATTATCTATACCAGGGGTCGGCAAACTCTATAAACTTAAGAGACAGTTTTTTATTTAAAATGATTTTAAACCGGATCAAGAGCCACGGATAATTTTTTTCATAAAGACATATTTTCTTCATAATTGGCGGTGATTAAGAGCCTTTGCTATAATATTATTAGTGGCTTTGATTACCAAATCCAGCGTCGGACTGGCCATATAGTTGAGGTGGCGTTTGCCAGCCGGGCCCTATCTTGCGCGACCCCCCTGAAGGTCTGGCTTGCGGGGCCTTATCTTAATTTATCAAGTGCTAATAACGGTAAACTAGTTCATAAATGTCAAAAAATTTAATAACTTAAAAATGGCAATTACTATAAAAATGATAATAACTGTCAAAAATGACATTATCATTCCTTTATATGCAGAACTTTGTATGGTTAATGCCGGATTTACTATGAACTTAACGTAACGGGACGCGACGCGGCGTAAAGTGATTTTAACTAACAGTATGTTTGTGAAAGGTCCATCGAAATTTTCTTTTCTTTCTGTTGTTGTAGTTGCTGGCTATTTCACAACATAAATCACAACACAATACCACCAATCACAACACAATAACAATGTCACTCTTGAATTTGAGTGCATGGGCGCAAGAATCGAGAGCGTTGATTGGCAAAAAGTCATGTGAATCAGCTAACGTAACGGGAAGCGAAGTTTGAACTTTGGCAGCTTTTACGTTAAGTTAAGTTCTGATATGTGCGTCGCGTCAGGCGTAATCAGTCGCATAAAAAAGAACGTGTTTAAGTTATACGTCACGTCACGTCCCGTCTCGTCCCATTACGTTAAGTTCATCGAAAACTTCTTCTTCTGTCAGCACTAATGTCCATGTAGAACCTTGGCCTGATGAATTACTTCCTTCCATTCCTCTTTGTTGCCAAAACCCTTTGTTGCCAAACATAATTAAAAATTGCAAATTTTCAATTTTTTGGAAAAATATTTTAATTTTTGTGTTCAACAAAGATTGTGGAATTTTTTTCACATTTTTTTACCAATTAGATTTATAGATTATTAACCGGTACTTATAAGTACCATTCATCATTAAGACAACAATTTTGTCATTGTTTTTTAAAAAAGTAGCCTGCTTTATTTATTTTTCACTTTATTAATCGAAATAACAAAACATTTGGATTATCAATTTGAAAAACATTTTGAAATTTGGCTCGTAAACGAAGATAAACATTGCACGTTTGGAAATGGCGTCAACACTCGTGTGCTCACTATACAAAACTGAATACCTACAAGTGTAAACGACTGACGGTATTAGTTAGGTTAAGATTTCTACGCGATCTATGCATACTACTCAGAAGTTCTTACAGGCAGATGTAGACAAATATAACTCTGCTTTTGTTTCAAACATATTTTTATATGGTGGTACTTATACCATGTACTATACATATAATTATACCATTTTATAGAGTGCCGTCAGACGACAAAGGGTTAAATTATATGTCACATCACGTCCCGTCGCGTCCCGTTACGTTAAGTTCATCGAAAACTTCTTCTTCTGTCAGCACTAATGTCCATGTAGAACCTTGGCCTGCTGAATTACTTCCTTCGATTCCTCTCTATCTAGAGCCTTTCTCCTCCAACTTCTTATTTTTATCGAAAACATATATTCCCAAAACTTGTCATAAATGGCAAAAACATTCTTTGCATCTTTGGATAATTATGTGTCTTTGTCCAATCGGTTATTATTAATCATTTAAGCTACATCTATAATTTAAATCTGTCAAAAGTGGAAAAATCGTAAAATAATTTAGAATTGTCAATTAACATTATAATAACTGTCAAAATTGATAATAACTATCAAAAATGCTAATCACTGTCCAAAATGACGATAGTTGATAAAAACTGTCAAAAATGACAGTAAGTTATATTATAATTCCTTCACATCCAGAAATTTACAATTCTCTACAATTATAAAGATCCCGTACTGCGCCCAGGTTTTATGGGGAGCCACCCATGCCTTTCCGGCCCAGTCCGACCCTGACCATATCCATAACTTTACCCATACCTGCTGAAAATGTTTGTCCGCAAAGTGCTTCCTTGTGAAACGGGTGAACCCCCAAAACCCCACCCTGGCTACGTCCATGCACGTTATGATCAATTTTTTGTTTTAAAATTGTGATAAATCCTTTTTTACTGCCCACCATACTTTTAGCTTCGTCTGTTGCAATTGACACTATTTTAATAAGATCGATGTGATTTTTATTCAGACATTCGTTCACTGCATTTTCTACATCTCATCCTTGTGTTTGACCCTTGAGTGGCATTAATCCCAGGAGTTCTTTGGAACCAACTGATGATATATGGCGAGCAAAATGGACAACTTGTGCCGTATCCTTTATGTCACGTGACTCATCGACCGCTATTGATATGACTGATTCTAATTTAACGTCGTCAACTTGTTGGCATACATTTAACGACTTGTTCTATCTGTTGTAGTTTTGGCATACAATAGTAAGCTATTGATCTGGTTTATTGTTAAAAGTGTGAAAAAGAGTGACTGTGAGTTATGAACTTGGCGGCGGCGCCGGTGGTCGTAAGACTCCCGAAAAGGGGTACTTCTGTTTTTTGTTGTGATTTTTTTGTTTCGATATGTTTCTGAAGAGCCATAAGCTCACACCAAAAGAGCCACATGTTTCTCTCGAGCCACACTTTGCCGACCCCTGATCTGTACGTAGTTATCTATGCTATAATTATCTATAGATAGTACTCATAATGAATTCGTATTCATAATGAAGTCATATTGAATCTTATTGACCGTTCCAACCTTCTTTTTACGACGGAAATAACTTTAAGTAAAGTTTATATTCTGCTTACATGCTTTCAAGACTACAAAACTCTTAAAAATTCAGTAATGTGTAATGCATAACCACGTATGTGTTTTTTTTTTACAAAACTACTTGATACATACGGACCAGTCTTCAGCATCATTTCATCAATACAATCTACAATAATAGATAAACATCTACTAATGAGCAGTGTCAAGATATTTTTGGATTCCCTATTATAACAAAACGAGTATTTTTTGGACAATAAATATTTTCAAATTCTAGAAGAAAATATGGGATGAACATATTTCTGAATGTAGTAGAAGAGATGTTGAGGGAAATAGGAGATAAAAACATGATTCAAAATTTTATTAGGAATATAATTTCGAGCGCCTACAGAAACTAATGAAATTAAATATTCGTGTGTAATAAACGCGGTCGGCGTAATAAATCTCGCGTTTCAAACTTGTTATATATTTCCGCTCAAACATTTTGATGGACTATTACCGAAGCCGTGTATATATATTATTCCTTTCCATACACAAAGAACACCGTTTCTGCCTTTATGGGCCAATCAAAAATCCACAAAATGCACGTTTTCTTGCCTCACGAGCAGAGTTCGCTTTCCCCTGCATTAAATTAATTTTATTATCGGCTATAAAAAAATATCCCTAACAGAAATATGTTTATGCGTTGCATCTTAATAGCTGCTCAGACACATATTATGTTCAAAATTAGATAGGATTACGCTTTCAAATATATTATCTTGATTTGTACCACCAATTAACGCCAACGGAACCATTTATTTCTGTATCATCTCAAATTATGACATGCTGTAATTACATTTTCTCGTACTTTAAACCAACATTTGAATTCCAAATAACATTTTATGTCTTTAGCTTAACTTTACGTATGTTACATTATATGTGATCATTTAAGTCATATCTAATGTCACTGGCAAAGAAACTTTTAGTACTCGCATTATTATACACTTTCATGAAGTCTTGTCTTTCTCAGAACTAACGTTATAATAACCTGTGGAAGTCACAAATTTTATTTTACATTTATTAGACATTATGCTACAGCAAATGACGACACGCTTCGACATTTTATGCGGCCTGAAAAGCATTTTATAAACTACTTTAGTTTCAAAATGTCTACAAAATATAGAAATAAATAAACAAAAAGTAAACTAAATAAACTAAAACCAAAATTTATATTGGTTTTGTAATCGAATCTTAACAAAATATTACTTCATTGTGTCTCATTCCAAAGTAAAAAAGGGACGAGAACTAGTCAATAGTAGTTTATGATAAAAGTGTGTGAAGAAGAGCTTTTGTGCATGAGAAGTTTAAACCACTCGCCTTCGGCTCGAGCTTTAAACATCGCAACTCATGGACAAAAGCCTTTCACACACGTGTGTCATCATACATTATTTTATCTACGGGCATGTTGAAATACTGCTGAATCTAAAAAAAAAAAATTGTTTCTTACCGATAATATTGAGAAAATTGTAATTTTGATAAACAACATCAAATCACAATAAGGCTAGATCACTTCGTACGTGCGCACATTTTCGCCCTCGAGTAATATTGACAACCTTTCGCCCTAGTTAAAAAATCTAATATTAAATCACTGACACAATAAGGTTAAAACGTTCAACGCCTCCGTGGAAAAAAATGCTAACTAGTAAAAACGCACAGTAACGGGAGGAACACTATTTGGTCGTTGTCGATGAGTAGGGAACGATTTTTCCTTCTAGGCCCAAGACCTCCACTGACCTAGATCTTGACACTTCGGGTTTCCACTTCCAGTTTGGATTTTTAATTTTCCCGCCTTTTCCGGATTTCGAATATTCCCGCCTGCACAGAATTTTGAATTTTCCTATCCACAGTGCAGGAACCAGAAATGGGGCGGCCGGATGTGAGAAACCAGAAATGGAAATCTAAACCTGAAGTCGAAATCTGAAGTCGAAACCGGAAGTCGAAACCGGAAACGGAAGTCGAAATCAGAACCCACACCCAGCGTGGGATTTCATAGATTTCACACTTGGGGCTACATAGAACTCACACCTAGCGTGGGGTTACGTAGACCTCGCACGTGGGGCTACATAGAACTCGCACTCTCATCTGTGAAAGATCGGAAGTAGGAAACCGGAAACGGAAGTGGAAAACGGAAACGGAAGTGGAAAACGGAAACGGAAGTGGAAAACGGAAACGGAAGTGGAAAACGTAAACGGTCGAAAAGTCGAAACGTCAAAAGTCGAAACCGGAAATCGGAAAACGGAAGTGCCAAGGTTAATGGAGGTGGAGGGTCTAGAAGGAACCATCTTTCCCTACTTCAATGTAAACTAGGTAATCCTAGATTTAATCTAGATCAGATTATGGTTAGGTTATGTTATATTTGGACCAGATAAATCCAGACTTAGAGGCCGAGACTTCATGATGTAAAATAAGAAATATTAATTTAATTTTAATAAACGTCCGAAAATTTATTCTCACTAGGTTTATCTCTTTTGTTTAATGACGGAAGTTGTTGCCATAGTAATAACAAAGAGAAATCGTATAATAACGAAACCCCATTTGATTTGCATTGGACTTTTACGCACGATTTGGATACTTTTACACACGATTATAATAATGGCATCTTTCACATAGAATAATGTATTTATTAATGTGAGTAGGGAAACATAGTATGTTCTGGATCCTCCACCTCCACTTCCGGTACACCATGCCGTCCCACTTCCGATTCCCAACCCCCAGCCCCATGTACAAACTTATGTCAGTTTAAGTACAGAGTGGTCAGCAGTAGAATTGATGGTTCAGGGATTGATGTAGATAGCTTTATTAGAAAATTGAACAGCAGCTGTACCAGAAGCCTTATTATATCCATCCTCTTTACGTCCACTTTCCATCCACTTTCCGTTCACTTTCCGCCCATTTTCCATCCACTTTCCGTCCACTTTCCGTCCACTTTCCGTCCACTTTCCGTCCACTCCGTCCACTTTCCGTCCACTTTTCATCCACTTTCCGTCCACTTCAATCAGCTGTTAATCAGGTTTTAAACCGCTTTGATCAGCTCTTAGACAGTTTTAAATAGCTTTCAGTTTTCAACAGCTTTAATTAGCTTTTAATCAGCTTTAATCAGCCTTTAATCGGCTTTTAATGAGCTTGAATCAAGTTTTAATCAGCTTTTAAACAGCTTTTGCTGGAAAGTGGACGGAAAGTGGACGAAAAGGGGACGGAAAGTGGACGAAAAATGAACGGAAAGTGGACGGAGTGTACGGAAAGTGGATGTAAAGTTGACGGAAAGGGGATGGAAAGTGGACGGAAAGTAAATGGATAGAATGCGGCTTCTCGTATAACGGCTGTTCAATTTACTAATAAAGCTATCTACATCAATCCCTGAACCATCAGTTCTATAGCTGACCACTTTGTTCTTAAACTGACATAAGCTTGGATGATGTTCTGCCGGACCGGCTTAACTGTTGCTTGGAGGTGTTTCTGTGATCGTAGATCTCCTGCAAACTTTAGTCTTGTTGGGGATTGTTGATTGCATATTTTACAGAAATTATTTGATTGTCTGCGGCTCCAACTTTATCTTCTTGGAGGTGTAGTGTGAATATTCAGTATTTAGACTCCAATATTTTGAATATTCAGTATTTGATACATGGGGGTGGGGGTTGGAAATGGGGGGTGGGAACCGGAAGTGGGATGGGGTGGAAGACTGGAAGTGGAGGTGGAGGATCCAGAACATACTATCTTTCCCTACTAATTTGTTCATTTTGGTGTGTGAGTAGATAAAGAAAATTAAACAAAAAAGTTTGGCAGCCTATAGCACATGTTCTGTTACAGCTAGATTCTTCTAGGTTCCAGAATTTTAAAGACAATTTAGTAATATTTTACGTTTGCTTAGGACTTCATTTCGCGATTAGTAAGCAAGTTATCTAGAAAAAATCAAGACTGCGTCTAAACTAGTTTTAAAAGCAACAAGCAACAAACAAATTTAAAATTTCTAGACTTGATAATGTAGCATGTAGACTAGGAAGAAGCTTCTAGTTTTTACTAGCATCTCCACTAATTAATTATCTATAACTCTACTAAAATTCAAATTAATATCTAGTCTAATTCCCGAGGAAAAAAAGAGGACTACAGCTAGACAATGAAAATTAAACTTAAAAGTTTGGAAGGCTATAGCACATGATCTATTATAGCTAGATTCTTCTAGTTTTCAGTCTTTTATAGACAATTTAGTTATCTACAATGTTTCATTAGGACATAATTTCGCGTCTCGGTTAGTAAGCGAGTTATCTAGAAATAAATCAAAATTGCGTCTACACTAGTTTGAAAGAAACCCTGAAAATGTTAGAAATTCCAGACTTGATAACTTAGCTTGTAGACTAGATAGAAGCTTCTAGTTTTCAACAACATCTGAACTGATTAATTATCTATATCCCTGCTAAATTTCAAACTGTAGTCTCTCTGAAAATCAAAATCTAGTCTGATTACCGAGGAAGAAAAAGAGTAGAACTAACAATTGCAAATACATAGTACTATTATTATCTATACCTAGTTAGCTATGCTATAATTATCTATAGATAATACTCTAATATAATGAATACGTATTCATCATTAAGTCATATTGAATCTTATTGACACTTGCAAACCTTTTTTTCTTTCGGAAATAACGTTAAGTAAAGTCTATATTCTGCTTACATATTGGTGATGCACTAACTGAGCGCACCTGGGTGTCAAAATTTCGTTCTAACAATTTCCTGGTGCAAGACACATTGATTTTGACATATACAGTATAATCTCGGTAATTCGGCCGTTGGTTAATCGGACGACACGTCCAGTAATCCGGCGGTCTGCAGACCGCTCGCGCTCTTCCCTATCTCCACACTTTCTTATAATCCGGCGGTTGTCTGATCCCATATGTGTCGGATTATCTGTCGGATATTTGATTGAAGCTGATAAGCTACATGAGCGTATATGACCGTTTAGCTTACTTGGGATGTGTTTACCCTTACTATCAGACTAAACACAATTGTCTTCTTTCACAGGCATCAGTTTAGGAAACCGAAAGAGGAAGAACCCTCCCCAATCCTGCTGCCTACATCTGCAGGTAGCGTAACTATTTGTATCAATAATATCGAGCGGGCAAAAATGAAACAAATTATTTGCACGACAAGCAATTTAACAATTATATTATGAATTTACAAATACAGTATAATCTTGATAATCCGACACATATGAGACCTGACAACCGCCGGATTATAAAAAAAAATATCCGGATTATCAAGATTATCAAGAAAGAAAACAATAACAATTTTCCATATTATATGTATTTCAGAAAGAATAAAATATGTATCTATATAGGCAACTATATAGGTAACATTTATATTTATTTAGTATCTATTTAACAACTTAGTATTCAATTTAGTATCTATTTCTTAGTATCTAGTCAATTATTTTTAGTATCTAGTCAATTTAGTATCTATTTAGCAACTTAGTCGAATTGAGCACAAGAGCACATTCTAGAAAGCCGGTCGGGCGGCGGGCATCTTATTCTTTTCAAGAAGTCCTCATGACTTCAGATACAAGACCTCAAGACATTTTCCTAAAATCCAATGCATCAGGATTTTAGGAAAATGTCGTTATGAAGGTCCCAAATTTCTAACTTCAGTTCTGTCCATACTTGAATAAGTTGTCCAATATATGCTGCTATTTTGGTGACGTTTACTTGTTGCGGGCACGCGTCAAACGGTCGACGGGCGCCACGGTGCCCGTGGGCATAGGGTTGGGGACCACTGGACTAGAGTTTCCACAAAATTAATTAAGGACATTTCCAAATTTGAACAGACAAACAACATAAGCATTAACATTTACGGTTTGGAATTTAATTTTAAATCTAAACAACATGACGTTGAAGGACCAATTTATCACACTAATGACACTAGGGAAAGACATGTGAATTTACTATATTTAGAAGAAGAGGTTAAAGGCCATTATGTATATATTAAAAATATTTCACGACTAGTAAGAAGTCAGATTTCATTACACCACGATAAAAAATATTTATGTGATGGCTGTCTAACCTTCTTCTCGACGAAATTGACTTTTAAACGACATAAATTGGATGACTGTTAAAAAATATAATGGTGTATATTTTGTTGTCGTTTAAAAGATGATTTCGTTAAGAAGAAGGTTAGACAGCCATCACATAAATATTTTTTTATCGTGGTATCATGGTTATGCCGACAGAAGATCTTATAGAAAATAAGAGGTGATATGATGTCGGGGGTTTTATTAAAATTTCAAAATTTCGATAGAAAAATGCGTTTACCCTTTGTTGTATACGCAGATTTTGAATCAATTTTAAAACCGATTGATACATGCTCGCCGAACCCTGAAAATAGCTATACAAATCAAACACATATTCACGTACCGTACAGTTTCGCCTATAATATAAAATGTTCATTTGATGACTCATTAAGTAAATTTTTCACTTATAACGGAGAAGATTGTCTAAAATTGTTTTGCGAGAACCTCTATGCAGATGTTAAGGAATTATACAGGAAACATTTCAGCTTTCTACTTCCGATGGTTAAATTAACTGCACTAGAGCAAAATCCATACGATACGGCCACTTCTTGTCATATATGTAATAAATTATTACAAGTAACAGACAAAGTCGCCGATCACGATCATTTATCGGGTAAATTTCGGAGAGCCGCCCACTCAAATTGTAATTTGAATTAAAAAATTCCTAAAATGATTCCTGTATTTTCGCATAACATGTCGAATTATGATGCTCATTTATTTATTAAAGAATTTGGCTCCGACGAGGAAAAAATTGACATTATTCAACAAAATAAGGAAAAATCTATATATCTATCACCAAAAATCTACCGGTCGGTGAATATGTAGAAAACAAGTGGGGTAGAAAATAGAATTTATTTGTTATATGTATCTATATAGGTAACTGTATAGATACATATATGTAATTTATATGTATCTATATAGGTTAGGTTAGGTAGGTAGGTGGGTAAGGTTTAGGTTAGGTTAGGTAAAATATGTATCTATATAGGCAAACGTGTACATAGAAAAAAATATGTAGAAACTTTTAACAGATAGTAAGACAATTATAGATTGCAGTTAGCTTGCTCAGAATCGTCAATCAAGTTTTCAGAGTTAAAAGTAAGGTGGCCAGACCTCTTTCCCAGGACAGTGGATCGATCGATCTATAATCATAGTTTTTCCCCCCGAAGGGGGAGGGCTGTTGTAAGGGATGACCCTTTTCAGCATGGGTGTGGATGTGGATGACAGGACGACTTGAAGATATTGTTGTTGTGGCGTGTTGCTGTTGTGGCGTTGTTGATGTGGCGTTGTTGTTGGGCGTTGTTGATGCGGAGTGCTGCGCGACGTGTAGGTTGGGGGAAGGTGCGAGGTTCGGGGATGCTGTGTTGTTTTTTTTTTTTCCATGGTTGGTTGGGGCCGGTTCTTTTTTTTATTATTTATATATATATATATATATATATATATATATATATATATATATATATTTTATTTACTGTTTTTTTTTATAATTTATTTTTTAGCTTATTATTATTTTATTTATTTATTTATTATTTTTTTTTAATTTCTTAGGTTTAGGATGGTCCTTTATTTGAAGGCAGCGGGAGCAGAGTTGAGGATGGAAGATAGCTCGGGTGGAAGTTCGGTGGTGCAATGAGATAGGAGTTTGAGGTAGGGGATGGGGATCTTGCGTTTGGGGATTTTGTGACGAATCGTGATGGGGGGTTTTGGAAGATGGAGAGAACTGGGGGTTGATTGGATATAATTTTCGAGGAAAGGGGACCTTGCAGTCGGGAGTGGCGGACGTCGAATGGTACCATGTTGGAGATTTCGGGCAGGAGGGAGGATGGAAAATTGGGGGGCAGGCGGAATATGCGGCGGAGGCAGGATCTTTCGAAAGCCAGAAGTCGGCGAAGGTGGGATTCATGGCTGAGGGAAAGAGCGCAGACTTGATAGTCGAGGATTGGTCTAACGAAGGTTTTGTAGGTGAAGAGGAGGACTTTGGGGGAGCAGCCGCCGAGGCCACTACGGAGGCAGAAGAGAAGACGAAAGCGTTTGCGCATTAGATTGATGCAGCGGGAGATATTGGTAGGTTGGCAGAGAGATTTGTGGAGGATGGCGCCTAGATAGGTGGCGGAGTGTTGAGGGTTGATTATTTCGCCATGGAGTCGAATGTTGGGGAAGGGAACGCGGAAGCACCTTAGGTAGGGGTGGCGGAAGAAGACGAGTTGGGATTTCTTGGGGTTCATCTGGATGCGCCAGAGGCTCATCCAGGCCTCCAGGGTTTTTAGGTGGGAGTTTAGGCGGGAAGCAGCGAATTGGTGGAGATGGCAGTCGGGCACGGTTGGGGGTGGGAATGTCGTGGCAGAAGAGGTTGAAAAGGAGGGGAGACAGGACAGAGCCCTGGGGTACACCCGCGGCAGGAGTGAGGAGTGAGTCGCCGTGCTTCACCCGGCAGGAACTAAAGTTGAGGAAGTTGTGGACGAGGCGAATTAGAGGCCAGGGGAATTGGAGGAGGGTAAGGAGGATAACAGTGGATGGTGTTGTTTTGGACTTTATTTCTTCAGCGAGGTTTATATCCGGCGCGGGGCAGCGTAAAGAAAGGGCACGTGTTTCCCCAGAGCGCCGGATTACTGAACGTGTCCGATTAACCAACGGCGGGATTATCAAGATTATGCTGTACTCTCTATTTCTAAAATGGATTTCTATATCTTCGCGTAAGCTAGCTGGAATTTTTATTTAGAAATAGCTTTGGAAGATAAGTGTGAGATTTTAGTTTAAATCTCTTAATAATTGTTACTAGCGTTAAACTGGATCAGCCATCCATCCATCAAGAACATCCCCTAGTTCGTAGTAACGGCTAGAAGTTATACAAGCATTTGCATAGTTTCTCTAACTATTGAACTAAACAATATGGACTTCTTCTACAGGCATCAGGTTATCGAAAGGACTTGTCCCATTTTATTGTCTGCGTCTGCAGGTGATGTAAATATTATCGCCTGTATATTTATGTTATTGGAAATAATGCAGATAATGTCAAATAACAATTTATTTGCAAGATATGCAATTTAAGAATAATATTGTGAATTTAGAAATACTGTCTATTTCTGAAATAGATTTATAGATAGAATAGATTTCATTGTGTAAGAAAGCTGGAGTGTTTATTTAGAAATAGCTTTGGAAGATAAGTGTTAGCTCCCCGCTGAAATCTCTTAATAATTGTTACTACCGATAAACTCGATCAGCCATGCATCCATCAAGATAATCCCCGAGATCAAAGGAACGGCTGGAAAGACGAGTCGATTTTTCGCCAACTTCAAACCGACTAGCATTGATTTATTCTCGCAATTCGATCCGGCATCAAGTTTAAAGCCCTAAAACCCTGTTTCTGCAATAAAAACTGACGAGAGATCCGGAATGTGACTGCACGTAGCGACTATATATTACCGGGGCGGATGCGCCCCGGAAAATATTTAATCCTTTCCGTTCAGAAAAATACGTTATGTTTTGTGGTCAAGATTTCGCTCGTGGACGGCACAAAGTTGCGATTAAAATTTATTGCGATGGACAAGCGGAGATAAATATGTACATACATTGTGTATAAATCATTGCGAGATTATATACAACTTGCCCAGTGATGCGTGAAACATTTATAAGAGACGAAGATTTTTTTGTTTCGTTTCGAATTATTATTTTCAGTTTTAGGTTGTTGCGATAAACGAAACGTGCTTTGAATATCAATCTATTAATAAATTATATACAATATCTTTCAACAAATTCATCAAGTATCAAGCACGATTTAATCTTTAATCAGAATCTTCAGAATGATTACGAAGGACAAAAAGGACCTACAAGATGTTTGCTTATTTATCGTCACATTGTATGTAAAACCTTGGCTCGAATGCACACTGGCGATTAAGGGACCTAACCAAGATTTGTGCAAAATTAAAAGACTACGAAAAAGTTGAAACAACAGTTTCTAAAGCTGCTATAAGCAAGTTGAGCCACGATCTGTGGTATTTATGTGAAGAGACAGTCATTTTATCACGTTTTGACAAAGAAGTTGATAACCAAACTTAGAAGAAAATGATTGCCAAGGACAAAATCTCAGATTTTGGCAAACGCTATATCACATCGGAGAAATATTACCCGCTATATCCCCAATAAGGGCGACCACTTGGTCGATATTGTTTTTGGGAACTAGTCGAAATAAATTGTAAAAATGTGAGCTTTATGAATAAAAAAAGCTTTCTGTGATCTATTGAGAATGGACAAAGTCCAGATTGAGATGGCGCACCCTTTATATTATTATATGTGTGTGTGTGTAGATTGACAGATTGTCATTTATTCTGGGATTGATTGCGTGTAGGGCCAATTAAAATCAAACGAATAATAAAAAGCGTCCCGGGGTTTTAATACCTCTGGCTGACATAAACCCATCGGCGTTTTATATACCGGAGGATTGAAAGAAAAAATGAAAAAATAAAATTGCTATAAATCTGAACTCCCACAAAAGGACTGCACAGTCGACGATTCCGTTTGCACCGCGGATAAAACCCTATCGAATTTAAATCGGAACTCTTCCCGAATTTGCATAATCTAATAATTATTGTGTCTGCGATTGAGTATTTGTATTGGATATAAAGATTGGAATCGATATTGGTTCCGAAAAAAAGGCACCGAGATTATTAAATTTCAAACATAAATCAGTTCTGACAGCTTATTGGATTATGCATGAGCGATTGATTACATAGTAAGATAGTGGAGCCTTTTAGCCGAGCATCTGGTGCCTCGTATTTAGATGTTAAGAAAATCGACCGTCGAAAAAAAGGAATTTTCGTATTAAAAAACATATTGTTTAATAAAAATCGCACGGAACGCACGGATTCCATTTAACAAATACATACGGAACCGTGTTTTCTATAGTATTTCTCTCAAGCAATTGAAACTTTAAAAACTAAAATGCGCCTTTTGTTACACGGAGAAAAATAAAAACCTGGATATGCAAATGAGAAACCGTTGTGACTTCTATAAATATAATCTCGAGCTTAATCTCGAGCCTGCACTCTTTCGAAGATAATATAAAAAAAATATTAAATTAGACGGTTCTCCGACGGTTTTCCCCTTTAGTCCGCCTTTCTTATTTTGTTCCGGGGCAAGAATCACAGCGGCACAAAATAAACAGAATATAAAGTAAATATTAACCGACGTTTTACGGCAATTAGTTTCAGTAGCGAGACCGCTTTTTTAAATTTCATTTTGCGGCCTAAATGACGATTTTTGAGGAACTATTTATACATGGATACCTAACTTCGAGACTGCGCCACATCGTTATTCATCTTAAATCCACCGATATTCCAAATCTATAGAATGTGGATCCATCTCTATATATCCCGACAAGGCTCTCGTAAATTTAAAACTATCTATTTAATACACACATTTTTTATTATTTAATATATGTATCTAAATTTCATTGATTACCGAGAGAAAGAGAACTAATTGCGAACGCGTTTCTGATAGGAAACGCTTTATTTTTCTTTGGAGATAAATCGAGGATTATTAAATAAATTGCCACGGGAGTAACAGATTTTAATTTAAATCCAGCAGTGGCTATTAAACTATAATTTGAGATGCCATCGGATATAAAATTATCTATATGAAGGTCTATTACTCCCAGAACTAATGGTTCGGAAAGTTTGCCTCAACTCCTATTTACTCAAACGCAGAGTTTTCATACACGGAATTATTGTTTTCACTTCCAACTGCTATATCAATTAGATAATTGATTAGTTTAATCAAACAGATAATTGATTAAATTAATAAAAACGCTTTATAAATGCACACTAAAGAACAATATTATATAACACATTTATTATAATGAAAATATGTTTGTGCAACAATCTCTAACCAAAATATAAATATTATTTGAAACTGCAAAATCTAATATTCTTTATATAAATACTAATATTTTCATTATTTGTGTATTTGATAGAAAATAATAAAATCCATCAGATTTTAGATCAGAAAATAATAAAATCAATCAGAAAAGTATAAAATAAAAATACAAATATTTTCAAATAAATAAAGTGAACTTTAAACACAAACTATAAAAAAAATCCGTTTCAGTTCAACAAACGTAAATTGATCAGATATTCAGGTAGGCTGCAACGTCGAAGCAGAGATTGGACGCTGAAATAATTAAGATAATCACCGGTAATTCGTGCTCGGCCTCCATCCGAACAAAATGAATATTGAATGTTGCTGGAATGGAATCGGTTCAATAATTGTTAGGAAACGGTCCGTTTGCGATAGTTAAATTTTCGCAAGAAAACGTCGAGGATTTAGAAAAGAACGAGCTGCAGCTTTCACACGCGGAACAAATATTTGGATTTATTGGGAGATGCATCTCGTTAGAAATACAAAGCTTAATCGCGAAATATAACATTGGATCGATGTTGTTTTTACATAGAAATGTGGATAATGGAGGAAGGCGTAATAAAAAAAATATGAAATAAAGTGGGATAAAGGAACTAACTCGAGTGCAAGTTTATTTATACAACTCTTGTCTGGCTAGTCTTGTCTGTCTAGTCTTGTCTGTCTAGTCTTATCTGTCTAGTCTTGTCTGTCTAGTCTTGTCTGTCTAGCCTTGTCTGTCTAGTCTTGTCTGTCTAGTCTTGTCTGTCTAGTCTTGTCTGTCTAGTCTTGTCTGTCTAGTCTTGTCTGTCTAGTCTTGTCTGTCTAGTCTTGTCTGTTTAGTCTTGTCTGTCTAGTCTTGTCTGTCTAGTCTTGTCTGTCTAGTCTTGTCTGTCTAGTCTTGTCTGTCTAGTCTTGTCTGTCTAGTCTTGTCTGCCTAGTCTTGTCTGCCTAGTCTTGTCTGTCTAGTATTGTCTGTCTAATCTTGTCTGTCTAGTCTTGTCTGTCTAGTCTTGTCTGTCTAGTCTTGTCTGTCTAGTCTTGTCTGTCTAGTCTTGTCTGTCTAGTCTTGTCTGTCTAGTCTTGTCTGTCTAGTCTTGTCTGTCTAGTCTTGTCTGTCTAGTCTTGTCTGTCTAGTCTTGTCTGTCTAGTCTTGTCTGTCTAGTCTTGTCTGTCTAGTCTTGTCTGTCTAGTCTTGTCTGTCTAGTCTTGTCTGTCTAGTCTTGTCTGTCTAGTCTTGTCTGTCTAGTCTTGTCTGTCTAGTCTTGTCTGTCTAGTTTTGTCTGTCTAGTCTTGTCTGTCTAGTCTTGTCTGCCTAGTCTTGTCTGTCTAGTCTTGTCTGTCTAGTCTTGTCTGTTAGTCTTGTCTGTCTAGTCTTGTCTGTCTAGTCTTGTCTGTCTAGTCTTGTCTGTCTAGTCTTGTCTGTCTAGTCTTGTCTGTCTAGCTTTGTCTGTCTAGTCTTGTCTCTCTAGTCTTGTCTGTATAGTCTTGTCTGTCTAGTCTTGTCTGTCTAGTCTTGTCTGTCTAGTCTTGTCTGTCTAGCCTTGTCTGTCTAGTCTTGTCTCTCTAGTCTTGTCTGTCTAGTTTTGTCTGTCTAGTCTTGTCTGTCTAGTCTTGTCTGTCTAGTCTTGTCTGTCTAGTCTTGTCTGTCTAGTCTTGTCTGTCTAGTCTTGTCTGTCTAGTCTTGTCTGTCTAGTCTTGTCTGTCTAGTCTTGTCTGTCTAGTCTTGTCTGTCTAGTCTTGTCTGTCTAGTCTTGTCTGTCTAGTCTTGTCTGTCTAGTCTTGTCTGTCTAGTCTTGTCTGTCTAGTCTTGTCTGTCTAGTCTTGTCTGTCTAGTCTTGTCTGTCTAGTCTTGTCTGTCTAGTCTTGTCTGTCTAGTCTTGTCTGTCTAGTCTTGTCTGTCTAGTCTTGTCTGTCTAGTCTTGTCTGTCTAATCTTGTCTGTCTAGTCTTGTCTGTCTAGTCTTGTCTGTCTAGTCTTGTCTGTCTAGTCTTGTCTGTCTAGTCTTGTCTGTCTAGTCTTGTCTGTCTAGTCTTGTCTGTCTAGTCTTGTCTGTCTAGTCTTGTCTGTCTAGTCTTGTCTGTCTAGTCTTGTCTGTCTAGTCTTGTCTGTCTAGTCTTGTCTGTCTAGTCTTGTCTGTCTAGTCTTGTCTGTCTAGTCTTGTCTGTCTAGTCTTGTCTGTCTAGTCTTGTCTGTCTAGTCTTGTCTGTCTAGTCTTGTCTGTCTAGTCTTGTCTGTCTAGTCTTGTCTGTCTAGTCTTGTCTGTCTAGTCTTGTCTGTCTAGTCTTGTCTGTCTAGTCTTGTCTGTCTAGTCTTGTCTGTCTAGTCTGTCTAGTCTTGTCTGTCTAGTCTTGTCTGTCTAGTTTTGTCTGTCTAGTCTTGTCTGTCTAATCTTGTCTGCCTAGTCTTGTCTGTCTAGTCTTGTCTGTCTAGTCTTGTCTGTCTAGTCTTGTCTGTCTAGTCTTGTCTGTCTAGTCTTGTCTGTCTAGTCTTGTCTGTCTAGTCCTGTCTGTCTAGTCTTGTCTGTCTAGTCTTGTCTGTCTAGTCTTGTCTGTCTAGTCTTGTCTGTCTAGTCTTGTCTGTCTAGCTTTGTCTGTCTAGTCTTGTTTCTCTAGTCTTGTCTGTATAGTCTTGTCTGTCTAGTCTTGTCTGTCTAGTCTTGTCTGTCTAGTCTTGTCTGTCTAGCCTTGTCTGTCTAGTCTTGTCTCTCTAGTCTTGTCTGTCTAGTTTTGTCTGTCTAGTCTTGTCTGTCTAGTCTTGTCTGTCTAGTCTTGTCTGTCTAGTCTTGTCTGTCTAGTCTTGCCTGTCTAGTCTTGTCTGTCTAGTCTTGTCTGTCTAGCCTTGTCTGTCTAACCTTGTCTGTCTAGCCTTGTCTGTCTAGTCTTGTCTGTCTAGTCTTGTCTGTCTAGTCTTGTCTGTCTAGTCTTGTCTGTCTAGTCTTGTCTGTCTAGTCTTGTCTGTCTAGTCTTGTCTGTCTAGTTTTGTCTGTCTAGTCTTGTCTGTCTAGCATTGTCTGTCTAGCCTTGTCTGTCTAGTCTTGTCTGTCTAGTCTTGTCTGTCTAGTCTTGTCTGTCTAGTTTTGTCTGTCTAGTCTTGTCTGTCTAGTCTTGTCTGTCTAGTTTTGTCTGTCTAGTCTTGTCTGTCTAGTCTTGTCTGCCTAGTCTTGTCTGTCTAGTCTTGTCTGTCTAGTCTTGTCTGTCTAGTCTTGTCTGTCTAGTCTTGTCTGTCTAGCCTTGTCTGTCTAGTCTTGTCTCTCTAGTATTGTCTGTATAGTCTTGTCTGTCTAGTCTTGTCTGTCTAGTCTTGTCAGTCTAGTCTTGTCTGTCTAGTCTTGTCTGTCTAGCCTTGTCTGTCTAGTCTTGTCTGTCTAGTCTTCTCTGTATAGTCTTGCCTGTGTAGTCTTGTCTGTCTAGTCTCGTCTGTCTAGCCTTGTCTGTCTAGTCTTGTCTGTCTAGTCTTGTCTATCTAGTCTTGTCTGTATAGTCTTGTCTGTTTAGTCTTGTCTGCCTAGTCTTGTCTGTATGTATCACCACAAGGCACACTTAATAGCGGAAACGCAAAGCTAATGCGGAGTCAGTGGAAAAATATATAAACATGTATTCTACATCAATAAAAGGAGAGACTGGCGACAAATATTTGGGGTGATGCCTACGCAATTGCTACGCGATAATTCAAAATGAATCACTCGAACCTGCAAGTACAGATGGAACTTATGTTGGTGGTTGTAAAGGTGCTCTATTCAACGCACGAGAAGTTACAGTGGGAGCTACCGGAAGCTACTGAATTAATGGATTTCTGTAGAGAAGAACTGCTTAGAGCCAGCAGGCAATATGGGTTTAGGGAAGGAAGTTCGACAGTAGATGCTGTGATGAGGGTCATCAGATTAGCGGAAGAAGCCCCAGCTGGAACCAAAAGAACGCGAAAGATTAGTGCGTTTGTTACTCTGCACGTCCAAAACGCGTTCAATTCAGCTGCATGGAGATATATCATAGAAGAACTAACAAACACAAAATTTCCTCCATATCTGTTACGACCACTTCGCAGTTATTTTTCAAGCAGAAACATCAAACTCGAAACAGGCGGTAAAGTCGCTGAATATGAGATATGCAGTGGTATCTCACAAGGCTCAGTCTTTGGTCCTCTGTGGAACATCCTATATGATGGGGTGTTGAGGTGACATTTACACTCAGTTCTCTTTTATGGAAGAATCTTGCCAGCCGTTTAATCATTTCAGTCAGTTCCCCAGCAGACTTTGCCAACACCACTGCATCGTCTGCGTAGGTAACGCCGCTCCACACTTTTTCCTCCCTACTACAACTCCTCCAGCTTGATTCGCCGCCAAAATTATTTTCTCCGCTACATACATGTTAAATCGTGTGGGGCTTAGTGGGCAGCCTTGCTTCAGACCACTTCGCACCTTAAATTCCGCCGATCTACACTCATTTACTCTCAGTCTACACCACGTCTCTCTATACAATCGTTCTATACAACTCTCTCAAATACTTCGATAGACCCTTTTACTCCAAACATTCCCACAACATTCTTCTTCCTATTTACTGTATCAAACGCTGCCTGTAAGTCCAGGAACAGAGCAAAGAGCTTTTCTTTCGGTTTTGCGACTTCTTGATCTACTATATATCGCAGTGTTAAATCAAATCAAATCATCTTTATTAATTCGGAGAGGTACATTTGCACCTATTGAACAAGTCATAAAAATTAAGCAAAAAAATATAACAAAATAGCACAATAGAACAATAGTACTAATGTTAAGATATAATACTAATACCATTACCATTAATATCATTATCAATAATAATAGTGACACTTAAACTTTAAAAAAAAATATTCTAAATATAACAAAATATACCTCAAAGTTGCCCTTTGTCTTTCAAATATTCTCCCAGGCTATAGTAGGATTTTTCAATCAGCAGCTTTATTAATTTTTTCCTAAAACCTCCGAATGATTGTTCTGATTTTAAATTGCCTGGCAATTCATTATAGATTCTAATGCCAATTTTGTCTGGAGCTTTACTGCACATTGTTAGGTTAATTTTGTGTTTGAGTGTGAAGCTTTTGTCGATTCCTTGTGTTGTGGTTGTGTCGATCTTTATTTGTGGAGAATTGCATTTTGTTCTTATGTATGTAACAGGCTAATTCCCAGACATAAGTGCAAGGCATCGTTAAGATTTTCAGATCTATAAAGTGGGGTTTACAGGACTGCATATTAGTAATACCCATGACACATCTCATGGCTCTCTTTTGAGCTTTGAAAATATCTTTAATGAGAGGCGATGAGCTCCACACTCCATAACTAATAACTGATTGTATTTCAGCGTGGAAGATCTGTACTACTATCGGCTTACTAAATGGAGTATATGTCTTAGCAGATACGATATTTTATTTAGTTTACATATAACGTTATTCGCTGTGACGTTCCATGTAAGGTGTTCTTCTATGTAGAGTCCAAGGTAATTGGCATGCTTTGCTCTCTGAAGTTTGACGTGAACAATCTGTAGCTCTAGGTTGTTCGCGGTAGCTCAAAATGAGTTTGAAATATGATATATCTCGTTTTGTTCACATTAAGGCACGTATTGTTTCCACTGAACCACTTATAAATACACTTAAGAAGTTCGTTGGTTGCCTCTTTAGTATTTTTCCTGTTCTCTTCTGACACAATAAAGCTAGAGTCGTCGGCATATAACACGCAGTGAGCTGTTTTCGTATATTTAATTAAATCAGCCGTATATAAAGAGAACAATGTGGGCGCCAGTACACTTCCTTGTGGGATCACAATGTTTGTGTTTATAGGTCTAGAAGTTCCAATATTTCCCTTAAGTTCAATTTTTACAAACTGTTTCCTGTGTTGTAAAAATGATTGAAACCATTGGCCAGTTTTCCCTTTCATCCCATATGAGTTCAGTTTATTTAAAAGCTTACTGTGGGAGACGCAGTCGAATGCCTTGGAAAGGTCACAGAAAATGCCTACTGGACAATTTCCTTTATCTATTTCCGACATTATTTTATTGAAGAAGTCAACCTTCAAGTGTTACTAGGTGTTTGATTGATCCCTTCCCTCTCTAAACCCGGCCTGAACTTCCGCAAGCAGCTTTCTTCCCTCAATCTCATCCCTTAAACGTTCCTCCAGTAGTATTGCAAATATCTTATATGACGAGTTCATAAGTGTGATTCCCCTATAATTTGCCTCTGTCCCCATTTAAAAAAGTTGGGACCACCTCCACCACCCTCCAACTTTTTGGCACGACGGCCTTTCTGTCCCATATTTTATTAAATTCCTCCATCACTCTTTGAAGACATTGCTGGTCCGCCAGGCCTCGTTCGGTATTCCGTCCGGTCCGGTTGCCTCTCTTCAAGTACTCCCGTGAAAATTCTGTTTATTGCCGCTTCGCCTTCAAAAATTTCGAATCCTTCCTCACTCTCCTCTCGCCTGGCTCTTCCCTGGCTCTTCTTCTCCCGCGACATAACCCCCAATTAACTTGGCGAAGTAATATTTCCAGTATATGTGGAATTTATCCGTGGCTCCTTTCTCTCTCTCCCCATTTTTTATCAGTACCTTCCATAGCCCTGCCTCAGTTCTAATGTTTTTTATTTCTTCGAATCGTTTCTTTTCCCGGTTCTCCCTCATGGTCTTCATATATACATTGAGCGTATTTTTTTCTTTCTTAACTTCCTCCTTTACTACTCTCTCGCAATCCCCACTTCCTCATTACTTCCCAGAATTTTTTCTTTGCAAGCCTACCTTCCCCTCCAAACCATGTAGTTTTCATTCCTTGCACCTTCATTTGCTTTGATTCTAAGGAAGCTTTAATTTTCTCGTAAAACTCTTCGAGGTCCTTAACTTTTAACCAGTCTACTAACCAGTCTACTATCTACTAACTTTAAACCTATCTACGTATTTTTTTTGAGAATACTGATCCCAACGATATATTATCTCTTCTTCCACTGTCCTCGGTTTTGATTTCTCCTTCAGCATCACGATTACGGGCATATGATCTGAGTCACTTCTGCTGCAGACTACCATTTTCTCTATAGATTCCTTTGCTGTCTGGTTCGCCACAACCAAGTCTATGACGGATTCACCACACACCCCTACGAACGAAAACTCCCCCTCCCACCTTTAAGCAGTCTACTTTCTCCATTCCATCTAGGTATTTTTCTTGAGAATCCAGATCCCATCGATATAATATTATCATTTCTTTCACTGTCCTCGGTTTTGATTTCTCCTTCAGCGTTACCATTATGGGCGTATGATCTGAGTCACTTCTGCTGTCGACTACCATTTTCTCTATAGATTCCTTTGCTGTTCGGTTCGCCACAACCAGGTCTATGACGGATTCACCACACACCCCTACGAACGTAAAGTCCCCTACCCAATCCATCCCCGACCGCTATTATCGTAACAAATCAATCCCTCAACTGCGTTCAATTTATTAACATTGTTTCAAACAAAATTTAAAAACAACGACTAAAACTTTTTAAAATAACGACGAAAAACGACTATTTTAAAACTTAATGAAGTCGGAATAGAGCCTGAATATATAAATATATTCAACCTTTCCGGAGCTCTATAACAATTACTGAGTCTATTTTGGACTACCAAAACAAATCTCATGTGAAATTTGTCAGATATTTAATAGCTTTCAGTCCACCTTCGTGGCACTCAACAAAAACCAGAAAAATAACATTGTTTTTAAGATTATGTCTTTCCGATACCTTTAGTGGATAGCCAGCCATCTGTATCTGACGCGTTTCAAGATTTATCTCTCATCAGTACAGCTTTGATTTTATGAACAACAATTTGTAAATCCCTTAATTGAAACTCATGTGGGTGATTAGGGTTGGATATTTTTAATTTGACATTTTGTGAGAGAGACATGAAGTTAACAGGTTATTGATTTAAATGATAAATTTAGAATTGGTAAAACCACACTACTTTAAAGATAATCATATAAACTGTCATATAAAATCATATAAATCATATATAAAATATAATGTCATATAAAATCATATAAATAAAGTCAGAACACAGCCTGAATATATAAATATATTTAACCTTTCCGCAGATCTATAAAACTAATAAGTATAGGACTACTAAAATTAAATCAAAAATTTAGGACTACTAAAGACAAAACAAATCTCATGTGAAATTTGTTGTGACATCTTAATATTAATGATATTTCTGACAAGGCATTCAATATTTGGTAAACAGAGCCGAGCTGAATTAATTTTTCCACTCGAGGGAATACGCGTGCTATATATAGCTAGTTGGTAATATTGCGCAAATATCACTAACTAAAACTAACACAGGGAGTAACGAACGAAAACTATTTTAAAATAAATTTATCAGATGACAAAACATGTTTTGTGATTTTGTAATTACGGCTGTAAATTTCTGTGAGTAGCTTTAAAAAATGTTGTTTATTTTAATTAGCAGCAATTAAGCAATTTAACATTAAAGTTCGTGTACATTCAATTCCTTCTGTTCAACTTTTAAGTTCAAAATATTCTGCTTCGTATTTACATAACAACAAATTTATATCATTTGTAATAACTTAAATCATCTGATATATAACAAATTTGTATTTAATCAAGAATCAAAATAAGTAGAAAATGGAAACGTTTTCAATAGAAATATCATTTGATATTTCACAAATTTGCATTTAATCAAGAATCAAAATAAGCAGAAAATGGAAACAAAATAAATATACATACATTATTTATGTTAGTTATGAAAATATGTATTAATATTTGGTATCAAAAGTTGTTCTGTGAACGTACACTTGTCAGAGTTTATGTAATTATTTCGAATATTCTCAAATGCATGTTCAAAATATGAACCAATATTAGGTTTGGAACGTCCGACCTGCAAAATAACATTTAATATTCATTGCACATTCTGTATTCTGTCAACATTGTTAACAAAAATACACGGATAAATCTAATATGCATGATACTAGTTTTTCATCTCGGCCCAAGTAACAATAATTAAGTCACAATGTAAAATATAGATATTCACCGATGCATTCATTTCAACACATACAATGTAAATTTTGCATAACTATCCAAGGAATGCAACTATGGCACTTTATAACTTATGCAAATATAAATCTCAAACTAGTTTAAGGTTCTCAGATACACTCTGTGTTTGGACCGTGTCTCACGAAAATCAAATTTTCCAGTTTTAAAACAGGGCTGGTCTAATCAATTACCTGTTAGGGCTGCTCGCGTCTCCGCCACGTGTGATCGTCCTTCCGGCGCCTTTTTTAAGGGAGGAAATGGTGATAATAAGTGGAGGGATTCCCTTAAAATTGTTGTCTTCCAGACGTTGGATGCCGCTTCAGCCCTTTGGACTCGTGATTACACCCCTGGTTAACTTGACTTAAAACGATAAACTTAAAGATGCGTGTCGGTCGAGCTTCGATTCTTGTCTTTTCGCTTCTCACACTCGAAGCATACTCCAGAATAATATAAATTCGCGAAGTAAATTGATAAGTAAATCGCGCGATTTCGGCTCAGGTCAATACAACCCTTCTGTTAATCGGTGCCGAAATCTATTCAAACGTTGAATTAAAAATACAGATTTATTAAAATTAGCGCGAACACTCTGTCTGTCTGTGTTTCGGTTAACAATTGATGAAGTCTGAATCAGACAAAGTAAGTTTGTCTGTCTGTCAAGTCAAAATTAGTCAAACAAGATTCTTGAATTTAGACTTTCTGTCTGTTTCAGTTAGCAATTAATGAAGTCTGAATTAGACTGAGTAAGTTTGTCTCTCTGCTGGTCCAAAAATACTCAAACTTTCCCAAAGATTCTTGGATTTAGACTGTGTGTGTTTCAGTTAGTTATTAATGAAGTCCGAGTTAGACTGAGTAAGTTTGTCTGTCAGTTAATTGAAAATTAGTCAAACTGCTTTAAGATTGTTGGATATGTTGCAGAAGCTGTGTTTCAGTTAGCAGTTAATGAAGTCTGAATTATACAGAGTAAGTTTGTCTCTCTATCAATTCAAAATTAGTCAAACTAGCTCAAGCTTCTTAGATGTAGACTATCCGTCTGAGTTTCAGTTAGCTATTAATAAAGTCTGAATTAGCCAGAGTAAGATTTTAGGGCTTCACACGAGAATCTCGTTTCTGATCTCGTCTTCTATCTTTGACTCGGACACGGGCAGCCGTAACATTTTCTTAATAAATTTGAATTGCTCGTTCTGGGGTCGGGCGCGGGTACAAATTTATGGAGAAAATGTTACGGCTCTCCGGAACGAGATCAGAAACGAGACTCTCGTCTAAAGCCCAAAATGTCTATGACGAAGACACACGGTGGCTCCATATCAGACAGTTTGTCATTTATCACGGTGACAGTAACGTGTTTCGGGATTTGATCCTGGTGCTCCAGGTTGGGGGTTGTGCTTAGGGTTAACAACCCTCTCACTTAAGAAAAGAATTGTTACGAATCTCTCACTTAAGCCTCGGAACGATTTAAGAATTGATACCCTACGACGGCATGACACGAACAAAATATGGACTTACGAACTGGTACATGGAATGCACGGAGTCTCTATAAGCCTGGACACATTGCAAGCTGAGCCCGAGAAGTATAAAATACAAATTGTTACTATTCAAGATACAAGATATACAGAACCTATGAAAGTACACTATGTTCAACAGTGAAACTAAATATGGAAAGCATGAATTCGGAACAGCATTCCTCATATCAAAGGGAGGTGTTGAAACAGTAATGAGATTTGAAGCAATCAATGAAAAGATGAGCCACATTCGAGTGAAAGGTTGATGGTTTAATATATGCGTTATCAAAGTGCATGCACCTACAAATGATAAAGAAAACTCTGTGAAAGACAGCTTCTATGAACTACTGGAGAGCGTGTATCAAGGCTTGGTACAACATGACATAAATATTGTATTAGGAGACTTTAATGCCAAAGTACGAAAAGGGAAACACCTGCAACCGACGATAGGTAATGAAAGCCTTCATGAAGAAACCTATGAAAATGGGCTTAGAATGATCTCATTCGCAGAATCAAAAAGCATGAATGTCAGGAGTACGACTTTCCCACACAAAGAAACATGGTATTCAGCAGATGGAAAGACAGCAAACCAAATTGACCACGCACTAATCTAATCACACCACAAACAACAACAAGGGCACGCAATGCAGTATGATCTACAAGCATTAAAGGAGAATCCTGAAACTTATCAATATCAAGTGGAAGTGAGCAACAGATTTGACGTCCTTGATGAAGGTGACAAACCATCAAAGCACTAAACATCGGCTATAGCATGGGCGGCAGAACTACAAACATCATCTGTTACGCTGATGACGCAGTGCTCTTAGCGGACAACGAGGACGATCTCCAGCGTCTACTATATAAGTTCTCCCAATCAACAGCAAAGTATAACTTGCAGATTTCAGCCGAAAAAACAAAATGGTCATCAGCAAAACACCAATAAGATGCAAGCTACAGTCCGCGAACAACATTATAGAACAATTAAACACATTTAAGTATCTTGGGGTAGACATAACGGACAGCAAAAGACTTAAAGAGGAGGTCAGAAGATCAACATAACTGTTGGACTACATAACATCAATTGGAAGAACAAATATATGTCCTCACACAGCAAAGTCAGAATTTACAAAACATGTGTTCGTCCCATTCTAACATGCGCGGCCGAAACGAAGGCAGAAACCAACCCAACTAAACAACAAATGCGCACCACCGAAATAAAGATACTACGTGCAATATCAGGCGTGACTCTTATTCATCGAAAAAGAAGTAAAGAAATCAGGGAAAATCTGAACGTACAGGACGTGGTACGATGGACCAGAGCCAGACGAAGAGAGTGGGACAGACACGTCGAACGGATGGGCCCAGAACGACTGGAAAAATGGGCCAAAGTAGCAAAACCGAACACAAAACGACCCATGGGAAGACCACCGAAGCGATGGAACGAGTCATGGAGCTCAAGGTCGCAAGAGACGAGAGATGCGTAAAGAAACAGGACAATGTCCTAAAAAGAAGTAGGAGGAGGAGGAGGATAAAGGTGAAAGTACAGATATCGATACACTGTGGAAGAATATCAAGGAGGTGATTCATAAATCAGCTAAAACCAGACTACCAAAAGTGGAACGAAAGAAGAAGAAATGCTTCAACGACACATTCAGAATAACATTAGAAGCTATCATCACAGCAAGGAAAGCATGGCTACAGAACAGGAAAAATGAAGAATTAGAACAGCACTACGGGGAGACACAAAGAAAAACAAGCAGAACCTTACGAAAAGAGAAGAAACTCTACCTTAAATACACATTGGGAACGACCAGAAAGAGAACAACATCCGTAAAGTATACGGGACAGTAAATAACATTAGGAAAGGTTATCAACCGCGATCATCACTTCTTCGCGACAACAATGGTAACATCATCGCAGGAACAAGCCACATTTTACAGGCATGGAAAAAGTACTTTGACAACTTTCTGAACCAGAGAAGAAGCTGGAGAAAAACACCAGTTCAACGGTAGAACCTTTCATCCATGATCTCACATATGAAGATGTCCAGCAGTCCGAAGAAACTGAAAAACTACAAAGCTGCCGGTTCTGTTGGTATACCAGTTGAATTACTGAAATATGGAGTAAGAAACTATAGCAGCTTATCCTGAAAATATGGAACAAATACCGAATGAATGGAAGGAAGCAATTATTGTCCCAATACATAAGAAGGGACATAAGCGAAACTGCAGAAATTACAGAGGAATATCCCCTACTTGTTGAAGCTTACAAATTACTATCGCACATAATATTAAGATGACTAATTCCATACGCCGAAGACATAATAGTTGACTATCAGAATCGTTTCCGTAAAAGCAAATCTACAGACAACACATTTTGTATCGTAAAACGAACGTAATGTTCTGTCAAAAATGCATTTAGCTGCAGTTTGTCTACATGTTAGTGTGGAGTATTTTCGTTAATAGAAAACATGTTTGGTTTTATAATCAAAGCTTTCTTAGACTTTGAGATTTTTTTCGCTTCTATTTTGGTTTGCAAACAACTGAAGATAATGGCAGATGTACAGAGTAGCTCATCAACTGAAGTGATGCCAAGAGAAGACGAAGGAGAAGAAATAATTCTTGGGGAACCCGAGGCAAAGCAACACCGCCCAAAAGAACTTTGTCACCACCCAACAAGAACATCTCTGTACATGAGATTAAAGAAAAACTGCGAGCGGCAGAGGAACGTAGACAGCAATTGGAATTGAATAAGATTACGGCTTTGTCCACCAAGATGTTGAACATCGAAGAGGATTTTCGCAAGTAGGATGAACAAACGAGCCAGTTTATAATGAACACTAAAGATGCTCTAGAACAGAAACTGGAAACGCATGTTGGAAAGCGTGAAGCGTACATTACAGATTTGAAAGCCAAACATAAGGACCGTATTGAAAACGTTGAAACGACAAAGTTAACTAGAGCAGCAGACGGGTGAAGTTTGAAGAACTGCGATTGAAGAGAAACTAAAGTCGGCATCTGCCCATCGCGTTGAGAAAATGATCATCAAGAAAATGATCGAACGCCTAAATGAGCACGAGGATCAGGTGCAACGCCCACGTACCTCGAATGCCGTCAAATTCCAGCAGCTAGAAACGACCTCCCAAGAAAAGTTAGATCACGCCCAGAACAGACGATCGAAACCAGACGAACTACTCGAATAGGAACGGAAAGAGAAGTTGCGCAATCACAATACACGCTCCGTCGAAATCAAATAGACCGTCGAAGGACAAAAGACGCCGTATCCGCCCAAATAGAAACTTAGCTTCCTGTAGCTGAACAAAATAGGGAGAATGGGATCCAGAGGCAATTAGAAGCTGCTAAAAAATACAACGAACGCACAGTAGAAGTAAAACAAAGTTCTGTGAAGTTAGCAACCGAATTTGCAAAAATTTAATATTACATCAGAGTTCCCGGCAGACATGAAATAGTTCTGGAGTACTTTGAGCAAAATTTCAATAGTTCTGCAGAAATTACCGAAAAAAATGGAAAATACCAAAATTGAGCTAGCAACCACTTTTCAGAAAAACTGTGCGTTTTTTACATATTCCTGTACCTCGACCATAGTTCTGGAGTACTTGATCAATATTGCAAAAAGTTCTGCAAAAATTGACATTTTGCAAAAAAATGAATTTTGAAACTTGCACAAACAGTTCTATTCGCGGATCTGAATAGCACCCTAAGAGTTCTATCAAAGATCCCTTTGTCATTTTTGGATAAAAACCTTAGCTCAAAAGATATTTGCAATAATAGGGACCCATTATTTTGAATGAAAATTTATAAAAATTGCAGAATAGTTCTGTTTGCAGTATCCGATAGAACTCTTAGAGTTCTATCGAAAATCCTTATAATTTTTTTCTATAAAGTTAAAAATTAGAAAGATTTGCGAAAAATTAGACTTCACCAATGCGACGAAGTGAAGATGAAAAAAAATCGCGCTACAGTTCTCTTTGTAGTTCCCAGTAGAACTCTTAGAGTTCTATCGAAAATCCTTATTACATTTTTCTGTAAAATTAAAAATAGAAAATTTTGCGAAAAATTGGACTTTGCCGACGCGACAAAGTGAAGAGAAAAAAATCGAGCAATAGTTCTGTTTGCAGTTCCTGGTAGAACTCTTAGATTTCTATCGAAAATCCTTATAACATTTTTCTCCAAAGTTAAAATTTCTAAGAGTTAAGAGTTCTACCGGGAACTGCAAACAGAACTATTGCGCGATTATTTTCTCTTTGCTTCGTCGCATCGGTGAAGTCTAATGTTTGCCACATCTTTGGAATTTTTAACTTTGAAGAAAAATGTTATCAAGATTTTCGATAGAACTCTAAGAGTTCTACCAGGAACTGCAAACAGAACTATTTCGCGATTATTTTCTCTTTGCTTCGTCGCATCGGTGAAGTCTTCGTTACATCGGGGAATTCTCGCATTTCTTTATAATTTTTAATTTTACAGAAAAATCCTGTAAGAACTTTCCATAGAACTCCAAGAGTTCCACCGGGATCTGCAAACAGAACTGTTGCGCGATTTTTTTCTCTTCATTTCGTCGTGTCGGTAAGTCCAATTTTTCGCAAAATTTTTAATTTTTAATTTTACAGAAAAATGTTATAAGGATTTTCGATAGAACTCTAAGAGTTCTACTGGGAACTACAAACAGAACTTTTGCGCGATTTTTTTTCATCTTGACTTCGTCGCATTGGTGAAGTCTAATTTTTCGCAAATCTTCCTAATTTTTAACTTTACAGCAAAAAATTATAAGGATTTTCGATAGAACTCTAAGAGTTCTATCGGGAACTGCAAACAGAACTGTTCCGCGATTTTTTAAAATTTTCATTTAAAATAACGGGTCCCTTATTATTGCAAATATCTTTTGAACTAAGGTTTTTATCAAAAAATGACAAAGGGATCTTTGATAGAACTCTTAGGGTGCTATTCAAATCCGCAAATAGAACTGTTTTTGCAAGTTTCAAAATTCAATTTTTTTTGCAAAATGTCAATTTTTACAGAACTTTTTGCAAAATTGATGAAGTACTCCAGAACTATGGTCGAGGTACAGGAATATGTAAGAAACGCACAGTTTTTCTCAAAAGTGGTTGCTAGCTCAATTTTGGGATTTTCCATTTTTTTGCGAAATTCTGCAGAACTATTGAAATTTTGCACAAAGTACTTTAGAACTATTTCATATCTGCCGGGAACTCCGATGTAATATTATGTTTTTGCAAATTCGGTTGCTAACTTCACAGGACTGTAAAACAAACCATGGAGATTCGTAAGACAGAAAAATCCACCTAATTAGAAACAAAACTGAGCACAGCAGAAGTAAACCACGAAAAGGAGATCCAAAAAAGTAGGAAAACTTTAAGAAAACGTGCTGAAACCGTTCGTCAGAACGAGGCTAATCTTTTAGCCACTCAACAAGTTACTGCATCATGCGGCTAAGCGTTTTGCTAATTTAGCTTCAGCTTTTAATTATAGTACTTAGGCAATGGCAGTCTCTCTGTTTTCAATATTAGTAACTTTTTTTAGACTGATATATTAGAAAAAAACTGTGTGATGATTCTCTTGATATCAAGACAGTCAATTAAAAAGTTTGGAGATTGTAGGGAGACACACTGTGGCTCCATATGAGACATTTTTGAAAACAGAACTGGACTAAAACAAGGTGATGCGCTCCCCACACTTCTCTTCAACATTGTTCTGGAAAAAGTTATTCTCGAAACCAAAGAAGCCACAACCTGAGACCTTACAGATAACAATCACAAAATCCAGGCATATGCAGATGACACAGTATTGAACCAGTAACACCAACTTACAGTCTTCGAAAACAAGATGTACAGGAAAATTTTCAGATCCACGTTTGACCAGGAAACTCAAATGGGTTCTCCGATCAAACCATGAGCTGTACAAGTTAGTCAATCAACCCAGGGTAGTGAACACCATGAAAGCGAGACGGCTGCAATGGACAGGACATGTGATCATGTGAATCTATGAGAAGAAGATGAAAAGCTCAAGATCCCCCGGAAGACCGAGGAGTAGATGGCAAGATGAGGTGACTGCTGCCTGCAGATAGATGGGCGTCACTGGATGGGAGGATGCGGCGTTGGATAGGAAGGAATGGAGGCAGATAGTGAGAGCGGCACGGGATCGCCAAGTCCCAAAGAAGTCAACGGGGTGAGTGAGTGAAGTTTGTCAGTTTGCCAATTTAAAATTAGTTAATTTGGTTTAAGATTGTTTGGAGATAGTCTGTCTGTTAGCAATTAATGAAGTCTGAATTAGACAGAGTAAGTTTCTCTGTCTGTCAAATCGAAATTAGTCAAACTAGTCCAAGATTCTTGGATATAGTCAGTAATATAAATATTAATTTATTTTCTTAAACGTAAATTTATTTTTGTAAATACGTTAAGTAATTTACTTGGCTTTGCTGAAGAGGATGACTCTATCGTATTTCTGTTGAAACTACTTCATGGCGTCTTCCTTTGTGAGATCCTGTTGGAAACCCACCTTGCCAACTTTCCTGCGCCTGTGGTCAACATTGCTTCCGGGCCTTCCCAATACAACGTAGAAGTCTAGACCGTAGATACCTATGCTCGGGTTGTATTTGATGCCCAAATCGATGTGTTCTTGGATACCAAATCCAAAGTTACCAGATGCTGAGAAGTTGTCTCTGCGCAATTCGTATTCAGTCAGTAATATAAATATAAATTTATTTTCTTAAACGTAAACGTAAATTCGTTAAGTAATTTACTTGGCTTTGCCAACTTTCCTGCGTCCGTGGTCAACATTGATTCTGGGCCTTCCCAATAAAACGTGGAAGTCTAGACCGTAGGTACCTATGCTCGGGGTGTATTTTATGCCCAAATCGATGTGTTCTTGGATACCAAATCCAAAGTTACCAGATGCTGAGAAGTTGTCTCTGCGCAATTCGTATTCTCTCACTTTGAGACACCTTTCGAGAATCGCTTTGGCTCCACGCACTCTACAATGGATAGAAATCTATTCGTTACGACGGATACCAAAGGAGCGTACAGTGTAGCGGGCCTTGGAGAAGACGGGTTGTTGTCCAGTCAATTGCTCCAATACTTTTGCGGCTCTTGTAAGCCTATCACCAGATTCTCCAACAAAAATGTTCAAGCAAAGCATGCGAATGTGAAGATCGCGCATCACATTCTTAGAGTTGTCTTTGACGTCCTTCCACTCCTTATTTGCTACGGGCGCCATGACTTTTACTAGTCCGTCAGTCTGTGTTTCAGTAAGCAACTAATGAAGTCTGAGTTAAACTCAGTAAGTTTGTATGTCTGTTAATTCAAAATCTAGTTCAATCTAGTTCAAGAAAAGAAAAAAGTCAATCTAGTTCAAGATTCTTAAATTTAGACTGTCTGTGTATCAGTTATTAATTAATAAAGTCTGAATAGAGTAAGTTTGTGTGTCTTAATAGGGAATACAGCTACGGTATTTTACAACGTTTGCAAATATAAATGTCTCGACAGTTTGCGGGTATGTTTCCGGTAGTATATCTAACAATAAACATACTCGACGAAACCGTTCGCTTTGAGAAACGCGAAATCGCAAAAATATGTATAAACAGCGCGCTTTTATTTTAAGCTCCGAAAAATAATTCAAAGCGAAACTAAAAATATGTAATTGCACGGGGCATTTTACTTTCCGTTTCAAATCATAATTTCAATTGCGAAACTTTTTTGAAAAAAATCGGGAATATTTCCGCTCTATATTCTCCTTTCATTTAAAAAATCGCACACAATCCACCGAATTCCTCTATGCCGAACTGAAAACTTTGTTTTGTTCCTTCATTCTTGATAACAATTCCGCGCGTTATGTTGCTTACGTTCTAAATGTGGACAAGACGGATAAATGGAATAGGATCGTGAAAGAATGATGATTTCGTAAATTGTTAATTAAATAGAGACAATGGGGGTGTTTAAACAGTAATTAGGAATTAAATTCGCGAATGTAAATAAGATTTTATTGGCAAATAAAGTTTAGTGCTTACAGCTGCAAAATGTTATCTAAAGTAATATTGTTAAATTAATTGGTTTAAAGTGTAGAATTTATTTTCTTCTGTTTTGAGCAAAACGATTTCTTTGAAGAAAGAGAATTTGCATAAAATATTCAATAGCTGTGGGAATCTTCCCACTTTTTCCTACTCGAGATTGCGGTGGATAATTCCGCATCGACCTTGATATTTATAATTACTTTTATTTGGTCCCAAGGGTATTATGGAAAAGGCAGACGCTCGCCACTTATTGTTTAATTCTTTAATGTGAAGGAAAAAAATGTTACTTGTAGTACATAACCTGATCTGTTACGGTGAGTCGATTAGACACAGGAAATATGGTGTTATCTTTGATAATGATGCCTCTGGGGAAATTGCGGTTTTTTTAGTACCGATACGTGACGGCCCTCGTCCACATAGAACGAGGCGAACTCTCTTAAACCTTTTCCCATGACACACAACCGCACTCATTATTTCAAAAACCAAATTTTATGAACCGGCAGAACCAATAAATTCCTTTCAGGTTTTACTTTACCCACCGAAATACTTTTTCTACCATAAAAAATATCAAAAGATTTCCGGCGCAAACAAATTTATAATGAAAATGTTACAATTTTTAACTTTCCCAATTGAAATAATTTTTGTTACCATTACAAATATATTAAATGATTTCCGGCGCGTGGAAACTTGTAATGAAAATGTAACGCGACGTCATTTAGCTTCCGGCGCCCCGGATATTAATGAAGATATTTTAAAAAATTATTTTAAAAACTCATATGACAATATTAGGTAATTGATAGTCTTTAAAGCGGATAAATGAAGATTAATACCGACAGTTTTCCGGGCTAATATTACAGACAAAAAAGAACGTTTTGTAGAGGCGGTGAATGATTGGCAGAGGCTAATAGGCCACAGCCCTTTCTAATTAAATCTATAAAGCATAGATATTATGAACGACTTTGTAAATTTTGCTAAGGGATTTATTTTGTTCCTTCCAAATTTTAGTTTATAACCTTAAGTGCATAGAAATCGGCTCTTTCGACTTTAATTATATTTATTTTAGAAACTATTTATGAGATGTTATAAAGAAATATGCCGTTTCAAAGATAATTTAATATGCTTTAATACGAGTTTAAATTTATCAAGAATGCTTATCGTTTATAGGCGTAGCAACCGGTAAACAAAAACGAACGTATTTATGTGGTGGTTAAAACGAGAAAAACAAACTTGTGAAAGATTGTAATTATTGCCTTTCCAATTGAAATTCGCACGTTATTCGTTTTTCATAACTTGATTAGTTTTCAAGAGTGATAATTTGATGCATACTAATCCGCAAAAAGCCGCCGAAGTTTTTGTTCTAAACGAAAATAGACTTAGCCAGCGAGCTCTAGCTCAACAACTGGATATGACACGCGCCGCGGTTCTAAGAGGGTTTCAACGTTAGGTGGAGATTGGATCCTTTCATAGACGACCTGGTACAGGCAGAAGGAGATTTACAACGGCTTTGGATCACCGCTTTATTGTGTCAGCATCATTAAGAAATCGTCACCTTAATGCCGTTCAAGTGCAGCAACAGCTCCGTGAAGTGCGAAGTATGGCTATTAGTTAGTTGGTAGTAAGACGAAGACTGCAGGAAAGTAGCTTGACCCCTAAGACACCTGCAGTTTGTCAAAAACTTACTCCAGCTTAGCGTCAATCAAGCCTGCGTTTTGCAAGGGATCATTTATACGCACGTTGAAACAAAGTAGGTTTGTTCTATTCTTAGATGAGACCAGAATATGCCTCTATGGTAGCGACCGAAGAAGAAAAGTGTATCAGAGACCAATGACTCACAAGATAATCAATATTTGATAAACACAGCCGACTTGAAATAATTTGACTGATCCCTGCGAACGAAGCCGCGAGCTATAGCTAGTTTCACAAAATTAAATAATTTTCCAAACCGAATTAATTAATTAATTTGTTTAACTTTCTGCCGAAAAATTATGTAAATACCTATAAATATAAATTGGAAACTACTTAAAACATCAAATTAAGTTTGACTGCGAGCAATATAGTTTGCTAAAATTCTTACCGAACCCCTGTAATTCAATATTCTCGTAAAGTTGGTGTGGGATAAACAAGTTTAAACCGGTTAATTGCTTAGGCAGAAACCTCCCTTCACGGCATCTTTTATTTTTCCACTCATGCGTTGTTGATTTTCTGAGTGTAAATTGTCCGGTAAATGGTTATATTACCGAGCAATTTGAAACTATAAATTAGGTAAGATTATACAGAAAACAATTTGAGACAGCGTGTTAATAATTGTGCGGGGGCGCTCACGTTCCGTGCTCTGGAGGAGCCCAAGAAGGGACCACCCAGCGCCTCATTGCCCCATCCTCATTAAAATCGGACACACGTCATCGCTCCAGTACATGCGAGAAAGAGAGACGCGCGCCCGAAAACAACTTTTATTTCTTGTTTGTCCGTTTTCTGAATCAATTACCGCCTTTTTGGTCTTTATAAGATCCAGCTGATATATTATCGGAGGCGCACATAAAACGTGTTGTTTATTCGATAGTGGGAATCAAAAATAAAACACTCGGAGAAAAACACACGGATAATTTAACGATATTGTTTTCTTTTGAATTTACATTTTAAAATAAAATGAGGAGACGGCAGGGGAAAAAATCTATCAGATAAAAATATTTTTGTTTTTGTGTTTGTGCAGATACTCGTCGCTTCGCGTTCACTATTTTTCCTCGTATCTTCCATAAAAAAAAAATCAAAAATAAAAATAGTTTCCATTTTGCATCGAAAAAAGGCTTTAAAAATATTAAAAGAACAACTTTTATTGAATTTTGCCTTATAGGGTCATGTTTAATTCCTTATATGGATCAATGAAAATACCTTAATTTTATCCTCTTGTATAATAAATAACTATAACCGTTGCGTTATAATTTTCAGAATATTTTCAAACTTAGTTTTAGTTTTCTACTTATAGAGTTATACACGAAATGGAATACCAACAGACCTTTTTACGGTTAGTTGAGCGCATGCGTATCCGCCAAGGTTGAAAGGCGAGAATATGAAAGTTTCGGGCACATTTTGTAGTAGTAAGTTCGGGCAGTTTTTGACGTATAACATGGCGGAAATTGACACATGCGCACAAAAAAATTTCAACTATGAAAAGGTCTATTTCCCTTATCTTCGCAATAAGGCTACAAGGGATTAAGGTCTTCGAGATGTCAGAAGCCCCTTCTAAATCAAGGCAGCTAAATATTAACCACTAGGACAGAATGAATAGTTTTTGATATTAGAAAGAAATGAGCAATGAAGAAATTAAATCATGAATTATTTCTTCTTCTTTACTGACTTCACCATAACTCTCACCCTCATCATATTTTTGAAGAAAGCATTTCTTCTTGGGAAACGGTGGCTTAAGGTAACTAATGGGCTTTGTATAGTTTGCTGATCAATTTGCATGAGAAATCTGTGTGTTGTTGCATGAGAAAGAACGCAGATATGATGGGTATGGTGGAATTTGATTTTCATAAAAAGAGGTTCGGTATTTTTTTCGTATAAATATTTTATTTTACAGTTTTTTGCACTCATTTTATGACAAAACGTCGATTTTTGGAAAACTGTTCGTGAAATAGAAAGCTGTAATATAAAATCAATTCATAAAGTAATTCTTCTTCCCGTAGTACTACAGCCTACTGGATCTTGGATCCTTCTGCTTCCAGATCAGTCTATTTCTAGCCGCCACTTGCCAATTTCGCAGCCCTAGCATCTCTTTTGCATCTTTCTTGATGTTGTCCTTCCATTTGATTCTCGGTCGCCCCTTCGAGTTGGACCCTTTCTATCCGTTTTGGTACTCGTTCGACTATGCTCGTGTCTGTGTAGAGATGTTTCTCTTTCAATTCAAGTTATAACATATCCTCCACCCTTCTTCTTACAGTGGTCCGTATAAGTGATCGCGACAAAAGTAGAAACATCCTGAGCTCCGACTTTTTCCGCACAAAACTGTCATCTCAGATTTTTCAAGCCTTCGATAAAAATTTGAAGCTTAAAACTTAGTGAGATACACGGAGTTGAAAACTGGTTAGTTCAGGTCAAGTTAGAATTTTTATTTTTTTGAGATTTTTGTACATTGAACTTTCTTATTATGAGATTATCCTTAAGCTGAGGCTCTCCAAAAAGCTACGTTCACCACTGTCTGTATGCACAAGCAATCTTGAATCGTTAAAAAAGAGATATCGTTGATAAATATAATAAATAACCGTGGACCTACATGGGAACCATGCGGAACACCCATTTATGAAATGGAGATTTTCCTGGATATATAATCTGTTCGCGCCAATTTTAATAAATCTGTATTTTAATGCAACATTTGAATCGATTTCGGAACCGATTAACAGAAGGGGAAAGGTGTATCGACCTGCGCCGAAATCGCGCGATTTACTTATCAATTTACTTCGCGAATTTATATTATTCGGGGAGTATGCTTCGAGTTCGAGAAGCAGAGACAAGAATCGAAACGCGAACAAAGCTCGACCGATACGTGCACGCATCTTTAAGTTTATCGTCCTCCCATCTGCTTTTTGGTCTCCCTCTTGCTTTCATAATCTTTAGTCTCCACTTTGTAATCATCTTAGCAGCAAGTAGCAGGAATACTAAAGCGTTTAGCAGCAAGTAGCAGGAATACTGAAGTCAAGTTAACCAGGGATGTAATCACGAGACCAAAGGGCTGAAGCGGCAGCCAATGTCTGGAAGACAACAATTTTAAGGGAATCGCTCCACTTATTATCCCCATTTCCTCCCTTAAAAAAGGCGCCGGAAGGACGATCACACGTAGCGGAGACGCGAGCGGCCCTAACAGGTAAGTGATTAGACAAGCCCTGCTTTAAAACTTTAAAATTTAATTTTCGTGAGACACGGTCCAAACATAACCAGTATTGTGGGCAAGCTGCAACAAGGTATGGCACTCAGGACAATGGCCAACTGACTGGAATACATGTTCATTCCACTGCACAGAATAGGAGCAAGCCAGAAATGCAGTAATTACAGACCTATCGCAATAATCTCGCGACCAAGTAAGGCCATACTCAGAATTCTGCTTAAACGACTCAGAAGCAGATAATGAATGTACGGCAAACTATTGAAAAGGTCAGAGAATTTGCAAAGCCCACATATCTATGCTTTCTCGACTACAGCAAAGCGTTTGACTCTGTAAACTGACACCAATTATAGAATGCCCTCTTAGACATGGGAATCCCTCCCTACCATGTCGTTCTGCTAAAAACTTTATATGACAACAGCAAAGGAATCATCCAGATCGAGGGAAGAAACTCAAGACGCTCTAGGATAGGACGAGGAGTTCGGCAAGGATGCGTCATATCACCCTTATTATACAACCTATAGAGTGAGTTTATACTAAGAGGAGCTGAATCCTGAATGAGGAGTATCCTGAATTGAGGAAGTTATTGGAATTCATGTTCAGTATTCCTGCTACTTGCTGCTAAGATGATTACAAAGTGGAGACCAAAGATTATGAAAGCAAGAGGGAGACCAAAAAGCAGATGGGAGGATCAAGTAGTAGAGGACATTAAGCATCTAAAGATATAGGCATGTAGGAGCAAGATTCTAGACCGAGCCACGTGGAGGAAACTAACATAGGAGGCAAAGTCAAGCTACTGTGATAGAATCGTGGAGTAACCATCCAAAATGAGTTTTCAGAGCTCTTAGTGTTTGTTCACGTTGGAACGCGTGGGCGCGGTGGCGGTTGCGGGCGCGGTAGACGTGGCGAGTTTGTGTTCACATTGGCCGCCAGTCGTGCGCAAATGTGACCTGTTGTCAGGATAGGTTAGGTTAGTATACTAACTTAAGTTTAACTTTTGGTTAATATACTAAGCTGAACAGCACTAATAAACTATTTTGTATTGAAAGACATGATGAAAACATGCTATCGTTTCTAGTGATAAGTTCATACTGGTTGAAGTTACCTGACGTCGCGAGTGAATCGCGCGTTCCGCCGCTAGTTCGACGTGAACACATACAAACATGTCACGCGTTTGATATTGCCTCAAGCGCGCCGCGCGCGCCAGTCGCTAGCTTGCCCGCTACTTAGACCGCACGTGCGTTTCGTACGTGAACACTTTGATATTACGCCATATGTTTGATATCTCGTGAAAAACAGAACACCAAGAATTTATTGGACGATTTTTATGAAATTTACAGAATTTGATCATGTAAATGAAGTACATCGATGATCGAAAAATCAATTGTTTTGGTTCCTATTTAATGGTATTTTTCTGATTTCAACAATATGGAGAGCTGCTGATTTTTTAATGTAATTGCTTCTAATATCCAAGTAGCCTCGGAACAGTTTTCGTCGTCGTGTACAATATCATCATCTAAGTAATTTTGAAAAGGGTCGCATCATTGGTCTGCGAGGCCGTAGTGTATCGGGTAGGGTAGGCCGTAGTGTATCGATGATAGTATGCTGCTGATCTAGATGGTCTGAAGCTAGGGAGCTGGACGTCGACTTGGATCAGGTCTTCCAAGAAGCACCACTGAGCGTGAAGATCGAGCTCTTCGTCTTACAACTTTATGGGACACTGTTTACAGGAGAATCCTCAATTGTTTCTACCTCTTACTCCGCAGCATAGCAGAGCAACGCTTGATTGGTGCAGGGAAAGACAACGTTGGACCCATGAATGGAATAACATTATCTTCAGCGAAGAGTCTCGATCGTGTTTATGGGCTCATAATGGTCGCAGAAGAGTGAAACATTGACGCGGTGAACGCAGAATTTTAATAAGAACGCAGAATTCAATTTGCTGTTGAAAGACATACGGCCCTTACACATGGAGTTATAGTTTGAAGGGCGATATCATATGGTAGTCGGTCTTCACTAGTTCTTTTGGAAGTCTTAACGCTATACATATTCAGTATATTGATAACATTTCACAGCTAGTGTTAGTGCCCTATATAAATGCCTTGAAGAACCCCATTTTTTAGAAAGTTAACGCTCGGCCTTACACAGCGGCCATTACAAGGCAGTATTTTAATAGTGCAGAAATCAATTTGTTACCTTGGCCATCTAGTTCTCCAGATCTATCGCCGATTGAACATGTATGGGATATGATAGGTATTAATAATAAGTAACTTACAGCGCCCCGCTAATACTGTAATGGAACTTACAGGTCAAATTAACGAATTTTGGAATGAAATACCCCAAGTCGATATTGATAGACTGATTTCTAGCATGCCCCGACATGTTAAAGGGAAATCGTGAAGGCCCAACGCATTATTAATTTTTATTCATTTGTTTTTTTGTTTTTCAAGTTGATTTGTGGCACTGGGTAACATAAAGCATAATTTTGATACCAAATAAAATGTATTCTGTAACACAGTTAACCATTAGCACATTATTTCAACGTAATTGCATCTTTTAATGCATTGCTATTATAATGACCAAAAACTTTTGTAGCTAGAATAACATATTACATAAACATTATTCATTTTAGAAACCGTTATTGCAGTCATGGCTGGTACGATATTACCTCATGTTTTACCTCACGAACAATGCAGAAAGTTTGCATCATTGTATTTATTGGAATATTATTTGCACACACGTCCGGTGTAAGGTGGCACAGAAGTTTCGATCTATAGTCACTCCTACAGAAGACAAAGTAGAATCTACAGCAAGTTATAGAAATAAACGAAGGAGTTGGTCATTGCCAAAGAAGACAGAAGTAGATTCCACAGCAATTTACAGAAATCAACAACGGAATTGGTCACTTCTACAGAAGACAAAAGTAGAATCTACAGCAGATTACAGAAATAAACTACAGAGTTGACCTTTGCTACAGAAGACAAAAGTAAAATCTGCAGCAAGTTACAGAAATAAACAGAGGACCTGGTCACACATTTGCCTCATCAAAATGGTGCTTCTGGAACAAAACCAATATTTCCTTCAAATACATAGCAAGATCATAGCTTCACCAAATTAGTACTTGAGGAAGGGAAGCTTGAGGAAAAGAAGAGAAGCATTTGTTCCAACAAAATTAAAGTGTGGAATGCAGGGATCGGAATGAATGAAGAGCATGATCTGAAGAATATGTATGCGACAAGGATAATGGCCAAGGATGTTGGCCTTCGTCCATTTCTGAGTTCGGAATAACTTAATTTCTGAGCTTATTTAACAATGTGGGAAAGACTTTTTTAGGACAATTAGAATCAGTTGTTTATCTAACAGGTCAGCTATATTTATCAATTATTGATTATCTATAAACGAGGAGGGAGGTTAGAAAATTGTTACGACAGCCGGATAAAATCAAGACGAAATATGGCCTAATGCTACTTATTATATTTATCATGATATATTTTTTCAACGATTTACAATAGCTTGGGCATACATAGGATGGCGTAGCTACTGCAATGGAGAGTTTCATCTGTAGGACAATTACATAATAAAAAATTAATGTCAATTTATTCACAAAAAAACTGGAGTTCAAAACGTGAGAGGTGATATCTTCTCGAGCAATAAATGACGCATTGCGTCGAATAGCTGATGGATAAGCTAGAAGAATAATATAATTACATCAGCTATTACAACGACCAAAAAACGTTTTTAGCTAGAAAAACATTATTCATTTTAGAAACCGTTATTGCAGTCATGTCTGGTACGATATTACCGCAGGTTTTACCTCACGAACAATGACGCAGAAACTTTGCATCATTGTAATAGTTCTTGGAATATTAATTGAACAATCGTCCGGTGTAAGGTGGCACAGAAGTTTCGATCTATGGTCACTCATACAGAAGACAAAGTAGAATCTACAGCAAGTTACAGAAATAAACAAAGGTGTTGCTCATTGCCAAAGAATACAAAAGTAGATTCCATAGCAAGTTACAGAAATAAACAAAGGTGTTAGTCATTGCCAAAGAATATAAAAGTAGATTCCACAGAAAGTTACAGAAATCAACAACGGAATTGTCACTTCTAGAGAAAACAAAAGTAGACTCTAGCAGATAACAGGAATAAACAACGGAGTTGACCATTGCCACAGAAGGCAAAAGAAAAATCGGCAACAAGTTACAGAAGTAAACAGAGGACCTGGTCACACATTCGCATGATGAAGCAATGGTGCTTCTGGAATAAAAGCAATATTTCCTTCAAATACATGGCAAGACATTGCTTCACCAAATTAGTACTTGAGGACGGGAAGCTTGAGGAAGAGAAGCCTTTGTTTCAACAAAACTAAAGTGTGGAATGTGTGGATCGGAATGAATGAAGAACATGATCTGAAGAATATGAATGGGGCAAACATAATGGCCAAGGATATTGGCCTTCCATTTATGAGTTCGGAATAACTTGAGCTTATTTAATAATGTGGGAAAGACTTTTTTGGGACAATTGGAATCAGTTGACCATCTAACTTTCTAATGAAGTATTTGGTGTCAATTACATTTGAACGGCCGAAGATGTCCAGAGACAAACGTTTGAAAATTGAGGATGTCGTCAATTATGACCTTCTTTTCATTTTCCTATCCGAACTCAAATAGAGTCAACAAAAATAGTCGTGCAGCCGAGCAGGTACACACAATAGTTTCTTGTAATGGCAGGTGTCCGAGAAACTTTTTCGTGTCCGAAAAACTCCGTTTCAGACACTTCACTTCCGGTTTTGATGACTTTATGAGTGATAGCTAACATGCACTAATAGCATCGCCAACAAATTCCATAACAATATGTTTTTTCCATCGAAATATTTTCATTTGAATAATGAAATATATAACAAATATTTTATTCAAATGCATAAAATTCCACAAACACGATCCAGTATTCCTACTGAATATTTAAAACATATCCTATATAGTGTAGAATTAATGTCACCTGCGGCTCAATATATTTATCCGTTACACTGAAATAAATTTCATTTAATTAAAATCAATTACTAAATCTGCCAGTGTAAACATTAAAATTTATTCTAAAAAACGTAATGCCGAAATCTTTAGAATCTATTAAATAGTAACATTTGTATCTTTTCTTTAAAGATTATAATTTCTAGGAAATTATTGTATACATATCGTCAACGAAGTTGACATCATTAGTAGAACTATTCTTTCTATAAAAAAACATTTCTTAAAAACAACTACTTCACTGGGAAACACCACGACTGACATTGAATTACATTAAGAAAGTTTTTGGGTTCTATATAACCCTGTAACTTCAGAACCAAAAAATTAATATTGCGTCACGAAAGTTATTGTTTCCTGAAATTAATATTAATTATTTTCAGTCAAAATCCATTAGTATTCGTGAAAGTATTACCCTAGAAGACGATAATAACTATTATTATATAAAAGAATGGACATTATAACAATAGATGAAAACCTCACGAAGAATTAAAATTCGAAATTGCTTATATTATTGATATAATAGATCATGTAATAAACATTTTGTTTAGTTTGTACAAGAAATATAAGATTACGTATTCAAGAAACTTGGAGTGAAAGTTAAATAAGATTGATATATTTTAGCATATATTTATTAATTTCTTGAATCAATTAATTTTTCATTCCAATTATGGATATTACATTAACATTAATCAATTCCACCGCATAAACTTTACCTTTAATATTACATTTCAAAAGGATTTATGAGATCTAGATCCATGGCATAGTCGCGTTACTCTATTTTTAAATTACAACGAACTCCTTATTTGAAAACTATTTTTAAGACATTTTAAACCTCTTGCGCAACCGTTCAGAATTTAACATCTCCTCCCTTGCGCAGTTTAGAATATTCACATAACCATTACGTAACTGTCTAACCTTTCACAAATTATATGGAAACTCGTATTAGAACATCCGTTCTTGCTCCAACTTGCCTCGCTATATTCCGAACATTTACCTACTTATCCAACATTACATATTTACGTTTCAATATTTAGATTACTTATTGCATTACGAATAATAGCTCGATGTCTGCTTTAAAAAGGTTTCGGCGTAATACATTAACCTACTAGTCATAGACTAATGTAGGTACAATATTACGTCACTATTTATTATTATAGTTCCGTTAATATTAGCCTATCCATTTATTTATTTACAGTGAAATTGTTTGTTTGCTTTGCGTACTTTTATGAAGATAGTTATTAGAAATGTTTCTAGTTATAGTAGTAATAATATATAGTTATTATAAATGTCATTAGACAATTTTATGGGAATTTTGTTTGAGATTTTCTTTTCTTTCAAAATCACAACACGATGTATTTAGTACAAAACCGCTAATTGTATCCTAGTACCTAGCCAGTAATGTAGCCGTAGGCAGTACCGTCAAATTCATAAGGTCTTGTCTATCTAACATCGTCCATCTAGTCTCGCATGTCTAGTCTCACCTGTCTAGTCTCAGCTTCTAGTCTTGTATACCAAGTGTTATCTGTCCAGCCTTGTCTGTACAATTTTGTTTGTCTAGCTTTTTATATCGTGCTTGTCTAGTCTTTTTCTAGTTTTATCTGTATAGTCTAGTCTGTCTAGTCTTGCCTGTCTAGTGTGGTCTGTTTAGTCTTGCCTGTCTAGTCTTGTCTGCCAAATATTGTCCGTCTACTTTTGACTGTCTAGTCTTGACTCTGTAGTTTTGCTTGTCTAGTCTTGTCTGTAAAATCTTGTCTGACAAGTCTTGTCTGTCCAGTCTTTTTTGTCCAGTCTTCTCTTGTCTGTCTAGTCTTCTCTGTCTAGTTTTGTTTGTCTAGTCTAGTCTGTCAAGTCGAACATGTCTGGTCTTGTCTGTGTAGTCAGCCTAGTCTTGTCTGTGTAGTCTGGTCTGTATAGTCTTGTCTGTCTAGTCTGTCTGTCTAGTCTTGTCTGTCTAGTCTTATCTGTTTAGTCTTGTCCGTCTAGCCCTGTCTGTCTAGACTATCTAATGTGGTCTGTCTAGACTATCTAATATCTGTCTAGTCTTATCTGTCTGACCTTGTCTGTATAGTCTTGTCTGTCTAGACTGTCTAGTCCGCCTAGACCTGTCTTGCCTGTCTAGACTATCTCTATCTAAACTAGAAACTAACGAAAGCAGTTTAATCAATACTCCAAAACAGAAGGTTTTATGTGGATCTTCAAAATAAAAAAGCCGCTGTAGAATCCAAAGAAATGGTCTGCCCCAAGGACGTGTTCTAGACCCAACTTTCTTTAATATATACACCAATGACCAGCCTATAACAGAAAATGCCAAACACTACGTGTACGCTGACGACCAAGTTGTCACAGTTCAAGGTCAAACATTCGGGGAGATAGAGGTAACGCTGGAGGACGCAATGCAAACTATGGTCAAAAACTATCGAAAAAACTCGCTAAACCAGAGCCCATCAAATACCCAAAACCAGAGAAAAAGTAGTTGCTAGAAATAGTATTGAACTAGCCGGAAGTAAATGGAGTGCAAAACCTCAAGTCTTGAGAATATCCGCGCAAGCCCTCTGTTTTTCAACTGCAGAATATGTCTGCCCAGTGTGGTGCAGATCAAATCATGCAGAACAGGTCGATATCGCCTTAAACCAAACATGCAAGATTATTACTGGCTGCATGAAACCAACACCAATCAACCAATTGTACAAAGCAGCGAGCTTCGCAGAACCAAATAAAGCAAGAATAAGTATAGAGCACGTAGAAAAATTTAAGCGAACCTTCAATGTCCTTTATGGCCGAGAACAGCAACGGAAAATGCTCAAATCAAGAAAAAAATAATCCACCGTGGAACCGCCTGACAACTTCCCTATCAACTAAAGCCCCTGTGCAGGGTCAAATTTGAACTGGAAGACATGGAGAACGAACAAGTGCTGGAAAGTTATTAGAACAACCTATTTCGAAAACGCTATTAGCAGAAATAGCAGCCAAAAAGGACTTATCCAACAGGCAGTACGGCATTAGATAGGGGCGTTCAACTGCCAAGGCTGTAAAGAGGGTATACGATATAGTAAGCTGCGAAATGTGTGAAACACTAAAAACGAGAAAATTGTGTGTCATTGTTACGATTGACATAAAGAACGCATTCAATACTGCCAATTGGAACCTTATAAAAAAATAGCTTATCTGTCGGACAGAAAGCTAGCGGTGGAGGATTATATCAAAGAATAGACTGTATGAGATGGTACTTGGCGGTATTCTTCATGATGTGTCCTAGGTATTGGATTTTCCTGATTTTCACGGTGGTTAATACTTCCTTAGTTTTTTCTTTTTTTGGAGAATACAGGAATACCGCCAAGTACCATCTGCTACAGTCTATTCTTCAAGGAATAATACCAGGGAAGAGAAGGATTTACTATCATTAGAAATGATAAATGGTGCAAGAAAGTTTCTGAATTATCATTGCAAAGAGGAGAAGCAAATGTCGTACCTCTCATACACCTTACTCTTTGTAGAAGGATATCTTCGAATGGATGAACATAAAAAATGTGGAAAAAATACATTAGGCCACATGGTTGAAGTGTTTGAACGGTAAAAAATGTGGAAAAAATACGTTAGGCCACATGGTTGCAGTGTTTGAAGGGCTAGAATAACCCGATATCCATATTGGGAGAGAACACTATTGATCAACTTATTTCAATTGAGACTTCCAACAAAATGCAATTTGTTTACTATAAATTTTCTTGGAACACATTCCACAACTTTTAGAAAGAAAAATGAAAATTTGGCCGTCGAGTACGAAACGCCACCTCAAATTCCAAAGTTTTTATTGCTTCTCCGAAAAGCTTTACCGTTGCCACAAATAGTTTTTTTTCCCTCAGAATTTAGACAAATCCTATGGTATTATAAAAACACTTGCAAAAAACGACTACAAGATTCAAATTGCTTCCAATCTAATTTTTTGCTGAAAAAAAATTACGCTGAAGACGTTTCTTAAAACAATATTTTTATCTTTTCCGAGAATCGTTCGGTTCGCTAGCCCTCAATTTAGAAACTATTATAACATGTAATTATAGAGAAGACTAGACAGACAAGACTAGAGAGACAAGACTAGGCAGACAAGACTATACAGACAAAACTAGATAGACAAGACTAGATATACAAGGCTGGTGATATAAATGTGCAATAGAAAACTACAGGCCAACACGCGTTCTATCTGTTTCTTCTAGATTTTCGAGCAAATCATCAAGAATAGTGTCGACTTTCAAACTGCTTTTTTTGGTCTTTTCATAAAAATGCTGTGATAAAAGGCCTGTGATTTAGTAAACCACAATCTGATGCTAATGAAACTTACCAAATACGGAATGAGAAAGTCGCGCTGGATTTAATAAAATATTTTTTAATTTGTGATTTTGTGAATAATGAATTTGTGATTAATGATTTAATAAACTAATTCGACACAAGTCACTAGAAGAGGTCTGAAGCTAACTGGTAAAACAAGTTCGTTTCCGCAAAAACTAAGCAGAATCTTCTGAACTGCGAATATCTGGACCGTACAAGTCACTAGAATCCAAACTTAGCACAGATTTGTGCATTCGCCGCCATGTATAATCGACATGGGTATTCCACAAGGTAGCACCATAGGCCCGCTATTATTCTCATTACTTTTAAATTACCTCCGGTTAATACATATCGACCCACTCCCCACAATAAACTGTTTTTTCTAGATTTTCGAGCGAATCATCAAGAATAGTTTCGGCATTGAAACTGCTTTTTTCAGTTAACTAAAACAGCCTGTGGTAAAAATGTGATAAAAGGCCAGTGATTTAGTAAACCACAATCTATTGTTTATGAAAATTACAAAAGACGGAATAAGAAGGTGGAGCTGGAGTTAATAAAATCTATTTTAACTAATAAGACACAAGTCACTAGAAGAGGTCTGAAGCTAATTGGTAAAACAAGATCGTTTCCGCAAAAAACTGTGCAGAATCTTCTGAACTGCTAATACCTGGACCGCACAAGTCACAAGAATCTAAACTTCGCACAGATTTGTGCATTCCCCGCAATGTATGATTGACATGGGTATTCCACAAGGTAGCACCAGAGGACCGCATATTATTCTCATTAATTTTAAATGGTCTCCGGTTAATACACATTAAAAAATTAAATAATTTCCAATATTGTAATTAATTTAAATCTATTTGTTTCTTAAATAATAATTGTCGGCCAAAAAATCTTATACAAATTTCGTGCGGAAATGATTTTACAATGCTCCAGCAAATGGGGAACGAGCCCGAAGGGCGAGCTGTTGCATTGTAAAATCAATGTTTCCACACTCTAATGTAAATAACTATTAACTAATAAGACACAAGTACATGGTACTAGCAGAGATCTAATTGTAAAGCTAATTGGTATAACAATATGGTTTCCGCAAAAACTGTGCATGATCTTCTGAACTGCGAATACCTGGACCGCACAAGTCATTAGAATCGAAATTTCGCACTGATTTGTGCATTTGCTTTCATGTATGATTGACATGGGTATTCCACAAGGTAGCACCATAGGACCGCTATTATTCTCATTACTTTTAAATATTCTCCGGTTAATACATATCGACCCACTCCACACAATGATCTAATCTGATGAACACCTTCCTCACTGATGCCACATGGGACCACATCCCTCCTGATAATTAATAGGACCATTGAAGATATCACAACTAATGTAAAATAGTCAAGGAATCTTTTACGTCATAGTTTATGACAAATCTGTATTAGCTACAGACATTTGTCTAGTCTTTTCTATCTAGTTGTGTCTGCCTATTCCTGTCTATCAATATATTTAAATAATTAATTTCACCAAATATGATATTTTGTAAAATATGATGAAAGATAATGATGATAAACACAATAGTTGCAAAAATTAAATGTTGTAACATCATGTATTGATTGGAATATTGTAATAAGTTGCATCATGATACATGTTTAAATGTTATAAATATTCCAGCAAATTGAGGCTTAAGTATAAATTGTATTGTTAATTTAAAAAAAAATGTTAATTATAATTAATTAAATTTCAAATAATTATAAGTATTATAATTAGTATAAAATTATAAGTATAAAATTATAAGTATTTAAATTGTTGTAGTTCAGTTAATTTAAGACTAGAATCAATTTGTCGAAGCAAAGCGGAAGTAAAACGTATGTTGGCTAAAAGGTCAAGTAGCGCAGCAGACCGATTAGACGAAGGGTCAATTTGATATTTAAGGACATAACCGAAGTTTGCGTTTGACCCAGAGCAATTAAGAAATGGGGTTCGTTTACCAAATTCGGAGCTGTTTAAAATGCAAATTGTAAAATAATAGGAGATATAAAACCGGAAGGCTTGAGTGAACTGAAATATAATTTCTCGGAATTTACTATTTAATTGAAAAAAAAGAGCAATAAAATGTGAAATATGGAAAAGGAAAGTGAGGTGATTACAAATTCTAATGAAATGTCATGATAATAAAAAGGTTTAATAAGAATGAATCACATTCCGATTTTTTTTTTAAATTAATTAAAATAATTATATTGTCAATAATTTTACCAGAAAGTGCAATTAAACACAACATTACAAGGATGTGATTTATTAAAAACGCGAGTTATTATTTGTTATTATATTATAACTGAAATTTACGACTTCTATTAAAATGGCATGTTAATAAAAAAAGCTTAATAATGAATAACATTCCGATTTTTTTTAATTAAAATAATTATATTGTCAATAATTTTACAACAAAGTTCAATTAAATACAACATTACACAAACGGCATATCATTTATGAAAAATGCGAGTTGGTTTTTGTAATTATACTAAACTCAATATAATATTAATAATAATAATCCTTATCTACTCACACACCAAAATGAACACATTAATAAATACATTATTGTATGTGAAGGATGCCAATATTATAATCGTGTGTAAAAGTATCCAAATCGTGCGCAAAAGTCCAATGTAAATTAAATGGAGTTTCATTATTAAACGATTTCTGTTTGTTGTTACTACGGCAACCATAATCTAATCTAGATTAAATGTTGATTAACCTAGATAACATCGAAGTGGGAAAAGATTCTACATCCTCCACCTCAATTGACCTTGACACTTCCAGTTACGACTTCCTTTTCCGGTTTCGACTTTCGTTTCCGGTTTCCCACTTCTGATTTTTCACACATGGGAGTGTGAGGGTTCTCTTATCCGGTTTCCCATTTCAGGTTTCCCACGTCCGGCCGCCCCATCTCCGGTTCTTGCACTGTGCGCGGGAAAATTCAAAATTGGGCGCAGGCGGGAAAATTCAAAATCGAAACCGAAAGTCGAAAACGAAAGTGTCAAGGACAGTGGAGGTGGAGGGCCTAGAAGGAAAAATCTTTCCCCACTCATCGACTACACCAAATAGTGTTCCCGTTATTGTGCGTTTGAACTAGTTAGCAATTTATTAAAAAGCGGTTTATTAAAATTTATTAAATACGGAGGCGCTGAACGTTCTAACCTTATTGTGTCAGTGATTTGAAGTATGTTGTCTGTCAAAATTAGAATTTTTACAATATCATCGGTAAGAAAAAATATTTTTTTTTTTAGATTTTAAAAGTATTTTAACATGCTTCGTAGATAAAATAATGTATGAAATACGTGTGTGAAGAAGGGCTTTTGTGCACTAATTGCGATTAAACCACTCGCCTTCGGCTCGTGCTTTAAACTTCGCAAGTCATGCACAAAAGCTCTTCTTCTCACACTTGTATCATAAACTACTATTATTGTAACATACAAAATGGTACAAAGGGCTATCGTGCGAAGATAATTTACTTATTAATAATATGTTCATTTTGGTGTGCGAGTAGATAATAGTATATTTTACAGCAAGAGATGAAAGTGGCGTTTGTTTGGTGAGGTGGGAGTTTGCTCACGAGCGCCAGCAAGTTAGCAATCACACCGAACCATAAAAAACACTTTCATCTCGAGTAGTAAATGCAATTTTTTTCTACTGATTTCGGTTGTAGAATCCATAATTCGACTTTAATAAATCCAATTCGAAGCCAACTGTCAGAACTGTCAATACAAATGTAATTGTTGGTTTGGTCGTTTCCATGGTAACATATTGCATTCTTATAGAAGGTGATACTTTCAAGTCAAATGTCCTAATTTTATTTCGGTTTTTTAAATAGTTTCCGGCTCGTTTTACGTTTGTACATAAAATATTTCATTGAAATTGATAGAATTAAGAAGAAAGTCCATGCAAATTTGGATAGTTTAGTGTTTTAATCGGGAAAATCATAAATTTAAAATGCTCATTTTCGTCTCTAGATGTGAAAATATTTTCATCTCTAGAATGAAAAAATGACACTTTCGTGTAGGGTAAGCCGGGGCAAAAATGCCATTTTCACATATATCAGTAGAAAAAAGTTTTTTTCTATTTTGCGCCTATAATCAAGTCATTACAGCACTCATATGGGTTCGTTAATTAACTCGCCGGGTGCGATAGAGTTTTCTCAATATGTAGCGGGGATTTTTTTATTTCGAAATGGCATAAAAGGGTGCAAAGTATAAAAAACTCGTTCATAAGTCGTTTTTCGCATTTATCCACTAGAAAACTCCTCGCTACGCTCGTTGTTTTTTAAACATGAACGCGTGTTGAAAAATCGTGCTTATTGAACTCGTTCTTCAATATACTATAAACATGCTTCGTAGATAAAACAATGTATGATACGCGTGTGTGAAAGGTTTTTGGGCACTCATTGCAAACTCATGCACAAAATCCCTTCTTCACACACTAGTACCATAAACTATTATTTTTTATATTAGATATAAAGTAAATTAGATATTAAATCTTTGGATCTAGAAAGATTTATATCCGGTGCAATTAAAGAGAATATAAAGTCGGGTTTTAATATAAATGTCACTGCAGAATTAGTAAAACTGTAACGATTAACTCAAAAACTTTTAATTGCTTTGAAAGTAAATCACCGCAAATTCATTCATTTTTATTTCAATATTATGAAACCGAATTTTAAGAGACGTTGGTTGCCATTGTTATAAATTCCGAAAGATTCAATAAAATCGATACGAAGCTAAAAAAGTCTACGACAAAAAATTTAAGTTGCAATCCAAAAAGTGGCACTGAATAAGAAAAACTTAGTCGACGACTAATTTTGAAAACATTAATATTCATTAAAACATTAATATTCCAAAAAAACGGGACATTTCAAAAACCTCGTGGGACAAATTGTTAAAGAACCCCAAAATAGGAACATCTACGTCTGGTCATCGTACCTTATGTCCGCTCCACACTCTCGCGAAGTAGCACGCAATTTGGCGAGGAACGAGAGTGTGGTCAGGTTACTTGGTCCGCCTTGTGCTTCCTCGCCTCGCTTTGGCTAACTTCGCTTCATGAAAAGGTTTTTCGTACCCGATTCAAAGGGACACGAGGCGCGAGTACGAGGAAGGCAGAGTATCACGTCTACACTCTCGTTTTTACTCGTCCTTTCCTATATATTATACACACAAATAGTTGCAGCAGCAGCTACCACCTGTTCGGTGTCAGTCATGGCATTGAGGTCCTCGCGAAGTAAGGCGAGAGTGTAAATGCCTCCTCCGTCTAGTTCCTCACCTCGAACAACATCGGCGAGGATCCTCGCCGAAGTAACCCCGCGAGAGTGTGGAGCGAGCATTAAAGTACGCTAAAATAGAAACATCACGTCTGGTCATCGTACCTTAAACCTAACCTTTTTTTTTAAACTTATTAAAGCCGAAATATAGCTTGAATACATAAATATATTCAATCTGTTCGTAGCTCTATAATTTTAAGTCTTATTAAAAGAATGAACAATTCTCATGTTGTATATTATAGAGCTACTTAATCTATAGAGTTACGAACAGGTTGAACATATTTATAAAAGACACGTATTTCCCCAGAGCGCCGGATTATCAAGATTAAGCTGCATTCAATTTCAAAATATTCAAATACAACCATAACCAAAGAAGTTATTACATGTGGTTATCCAAAGTAATGACATCGACGTTGTCGAGGAATTTATTTACCTGAGAGCATCAATAGCTAACAAGGGAGGATGCGAAGCTGAAATTAGAAGACGAATATCCATTGCTAGAACCGCAATGTCCAACTTAGTCAAGATATGGAATGACAGACAAATAACAAAAAATACAAAAGTGTCCCTGGTTAAACATTAGTGTTCTCTATATTCGCATACGGCTCTGAGTCATGGACAATCAAGCCCTCCAACAGAAAACGCATAGATGCATTTGAGATGTGGTACTGGAGGAGAATGTTCCGGATACCTGAGAACTAATGCATCGATAATAAATGAAATAGGAATTTAAGACCGATTGTCCACAATATGTCGAGGACGCATCCTAAAATACTTTGGACATGTAACCAGAAGAGCACAAGACAACTTGGAGAAGTTGGTCGTACAGGGCAAAATTGAGGGAAAAAGACCGCGAGGCTGGTCCCCGTCGAGGTGGTTGGAACAAATCAAGAACATAACGGGACAACCGTTAAGAGCGACAGAAGATCACAAGCAATGGAAACAACTAAGCAATCAGTGTACATAACCTTGGTGTCACCACTCTTCAGACATGACTAAGAAATCCATTGGTATTATTTCCTTAACTTAATCTTTAAAGTTAAGGAAATAATACCAATTATTTACACTTCCATTTACATTATTTTTTATATAGACATAAAATAGTTAATTAAAAATAATAAATAACCTGACTTAAACTCAATTCCACCGCGAATTAATTACATTATCTTAAACCAAAAACATGTATTAGTATTATCATATTTTAATTGTAATATAGAAAATATAAAAACAGTAATAAATGTAAATAAATACAGGCCCGGTTTCAAGCGAGCGTTTCCTCAAACTTTTATTTTAGTGCGCACCAGCACGGACTGTACAAACAGTCCGGCGGTATTTGCATACATTTTTCGAGCCAACTACTCATTGATTGAGCCAATTTGTAAAATACGCGTTGAAATTATGCCGCTCAAAATTGGCTGCGATAACGCCCTCCTCGAGACCCCGAACCGCCGCAGCCGCTCCTATACGCAAAAACAATTACCAGGTCATTATGTAACTGGAAACAAAACTAGTGTTAATGTTTTTTATACTACCACGGAGAATGCATTGTTCTGCATTTTTCAGTTAATTAAGCCAACATTTTTATATCAACATTAACAGCGTAGTTTGTCTTGAATATTTCTCGTTTTTCCTGAAATTTGGTATTAAGGTAGGTTTTTAAATATAAAGAGACCTCGACCTCGACTTTTATGAAACTCCAACTAAAGGAGCTGAAAATTGGGGGTTGAATATTTTTAAAACTATATCTCTGAAACCAAATATGCCACAATAATAAACAAATTAGAGAAACACGGGTTTTACCGCTTTGTAAAAATCTAGCTAAAGGAGCAACAAATGCTGGATTTAGAATTGGTAAAACCTGGAGCATCTGGAAACCTTGAGGAGCCTGGAAATCTGGAGCTGGAGTAAAAATTGGTTTTACCAATCCTAAATTATCATTTAAATCAATAACCTGCATAACTTCAGGTCTCTCTCACGAAATGTCAAATTAAAAATATCTAACCCTAATCATCCACATGGTTTTCAAGTGGTTTACAACTTGTTATTCATAAAAGCAAAGCTGTACTGATGACGGATGGATCTCGAAACGCGTCTACAGATGGATATCCACTTAAGGTATCGGAAAGACATGATCTTAAAAAAACAATTTTATATTTCTGGTTTTTGTTGAATGTCACGAAGGTGGACTGAAAGCTATAAAACAAGTGACAAATTTTACATGAGATTTGTTTTTGGTAGTCCTAAAAGACTCATTAGTGTTATAGAGCTTCGGAAAGGTTGAATATTCAACCAAAGGTTCAATATATTCAGGCTATGTTCCGACTTTATGAAGTTTAAATGCTGGATTTATATCTCAAAAACAGCAGATGTTAGAGATGTGAAAATTGGTATTTAAATTCTTCTTTAAATATTAAGAAATGGGTGTTATTATCATTTTCCAAAAACTCAATTAAAAGAGGTGAAAAGCATTATTAAAAAAAGCTCATTTGCAGATCTGACAACTGACAGATGTCATTTAAGTAATAGTATAATCACTAGACATCGGATTATATGCATTTGCACGTCACTGGCTCCGACCTGCCACCGTTCCCGTCTAATACACCAATCACCGTTCCCGCCTAAATGAAAATGTACGTTCTAAATGTGCGTTTTATGCATTTGCATATGCAAACATGCAAATGTATATAATCCCATGTCTAATAATCACAATGTAAATGGCAATTTGAAAATAGCAATGTAAATGGTTTGATGACTCCATATACAGTGGTACTATTGTAGGCGATGGATCGTGCTTATTCGTGCTTGAACGTTATGTTTGTAACTAAAAATGTAGATAAGGAAGTACATGAGCAAATATTTGATAGTGTTGAAAACTAAGATGAATCCTCTATAATGTTCTATGATTGCGATGGTAACAATAAGCGAGTGTCGCTGCATATTTCAAAGCTCAAACCGCTTAATCTTCGAAACCTTGCAGACGAAGTCTACACACTCGGCCAGGTATAGTGAGATTTTAAAATTGTTAGGAAGGCCGGATAAAATCTAGTTGTGGGATGGACCGGCGAAAATTGAGATCACAGTTTCGAGTCTCTCAAAAATTGATCGAAACGATTCCTAGAAAATGTCAGAGGTTTATTCTCATTGTAACTGCAAGTATCATACATAGTTTTAATCTGCATTTAATTTAGAAAACCATTATGTTAATTTAGATTGTGTCAAAAATTGTTTCATGCAAAAATCCGAAACTGCAGTGGGTGATTTCGTACATAATCCAAGTTCCAAGACTATGTTCTCTGTCCGAATTGTTTGTTAACCGATCATCGATTTACCTTTTCATAGTTGAATTTTTTTTGTTCGCATATTATAATAAATTTCCGCCATGTTATATGTCAAAAAGTGCCCGACCTTTTTGACGTATAACTAAATATGTGCCCGAAACTTTCATATTCCCGCCTTTCAAACCTGGCGGATGCGCATGCGCTTAACTAACCGTAAAAAGGTATGTGCTAGTATAATTTTTTAGTATGTTCATTTATTACAAAAAATGTATTTTTATTAATCAATTCTTTATCTTTTTTGTTTATGGGCGTTAAATAACAAGTCCAATGTAGATTGCTTTTCTCTCTTCTTCAGGATCTTCCGAAAGTGATTGCAGACATCCTCAACCCTATTGACATCAGCTTGCTTTGTGTGCTATTCTAAGACCGTTGTCCTGACATCCTTTCACTTCAATCATTCACATTCACACCCAATCATAATTTCATCCATAATTTCAGGGGTATCTCCCTGATTAGCTCCGTCTCTTTGAACGAAGGATGGACACAGCTTTCGCCAAGCAGAAATCAACTGTCGTTGAGAGATTTCTGACCCCGCCTTCTGAATGAGACGAATAGCTTCATGAATGTCAATTTTTCCTTTCCAAAACGTTTTTAAAGTCATCGCTGCCACGAGAGTACAATTTGTGAGTGAAACACGCAATAGCATCCTGATCCATTGGCTGAAACAGCGAAGTGGTATTCGGAGATAGAAACTGAACTGTCAGCCAGGGAAAGTCTGTCAAGTCTGAAGATAATTTTTCATGGTTCGTTATCCGAGACAAAAATCTATGAAAATCGTGAATGGTTCGCAGTCCGAACTGATCGTTAACCGATTTTAAGATCAGATCTTTCTCTTTAACCCGAAGTGAATAGCCATCTGCAGACGCGTTTCGAGATCTATCTCTCATCAGTGCAGCTTTGCTCTTATTTGCTCTATTTTATAATTCATAAGGTCGAACAAAGAGGTGAATCAGAAAAGTTTTTTCCCCCAATTTTATGAGGAAACATAGGTATATGAACCATGTAACCACCCAAAAAAAAAATTCAGGTCGTTTTGGCCTACTAGGGACCACGAAGCTCGTCTTAACTCCCAGCTACGGTCTTCTGCTTTTCTTGGCCCAGTATGCCTTCATCTTCTGGGTGTGAGCTTGCTTCCTCTCATCCGTCCATTTAGGTATGGTAGTGCCTATACACTTCTTGCTTGTAAGAGACAGTGGGAAGACTCCCTGCAGAACGGCCTGTCGATATTGAGTTCGGTTCTCGGTTGCTTGTAATGGGATCTGCAGTTACTCTAAGTCTGATTTAAGGGGTTATACGCACTTAGAAGGTACGCACTTAGAAGGTTATACGCACGTAGAAGGTTTTTTTTGAGAAGGTATTTTATTTTACAAAAACAAAAAGTATTGATACATTTAGTGGCAACATCTAAGTTTATAAAAATATTGATTGTGCTGCTGATGTATTGTAGTGTGCTCCTACAGACGATCTCCTGAAGGTCTTCCAAAAAAAGGTGTTCGGCGGTGGCCACGATTTCTCCGGTATAGTTCATGTGAATTCAAAAAACAAAAAAGATTCTTTTAGTGGACAGATAAAACTAGGTATTGATCGAAGGAATAATCTAAATTTCTATTTTTGACAAAATGGCGGCATTGTAAAAAAATAAATCTAATTTTCGACCAAAATTGCCAGGTAAAATTGTTTAAAAAAATAGAAATAAATCCGAAATCTTATTCCTTCGATTAATACCTGAGGAATATATCTGAGAAGGTTGTGTTCAAATTTCAAAGCGATCGGTTGAGCCGTTTTTTAGAAATCTTGGCCACCTACTTGGAAAACATAGTTTTGAGAAAAACGCGTTTAAAGTTTCGGAAGAAGTTTCCACATAGATAATTTTTTATTTTTTTTACTTAAATGGTGTCATCTATTCCAGGGCCATAAGATGGACCCTATGTATCACTAGCAGCTTCTAATACTTCGAGTTGATGCTGTCTACGAGCCATTCTTCCCTCTCGCGTCTCCAATGCGCTCTCAAGGCAGAGATCGCGACGCGCTCTGCATCTTCTTCCTCGACATAGGCATGGGCATTGGGCCCAATTGGTAGTCCCATTGCATGCATGTAATATAAAATTGAAGTTGTGCCTTCATTAAAGATCCCGGCAGCGATGTAGGCTGCTTTCTAACAGTCCGAGAGCCGTTACCTCGTATATCGAATATGCGTATATCTCGGAAAATACTTGTCGGATCGATTTGAAATTTTCAGGTAATATTATCAGTTAAATATACATTCCGAAAATGCAAAAAAAGACGATTTTTTGAAAATTACAAGTGCGTATAACCCCTTAACAGAGGTGAATAACTTGGCTTTGGACGCCTTTCCCCTACTTGTCACTGTGAGGATTCTCTTGGTGAGCCTGGAGTGATTCAGGGTGGTCATGAGCCCATAGAAGGTCAGTCGACTTTTCCTCATACATGTGACTATGTGTTCCTGATGCTCGTAGACCTCGTTATTGTACCTGATTCTGTTGGTACCGTCCTCCTCTCTTGTGGGTCCTAGTATTCTTCTCAAGATCTTCCTCTCTTTAAGTTTTAGTTTCCTTAGTGGGCCGTTTCGATTCATCGAGAGGCGCTCAGAGGCATAGAGTGCTGAGGGTCTTACTACCGAGATGTAGTGCCTCAGTTGTATGTCCTTGGATAGGTAGTTGGAGGTATAGATGTTCTTACAGGAATGGTAGGCCCTCTCTAACTTGGTGCACCTGGCGACTATGGCCAAGGCTTCGCTCTCGCTTGCTGAGATCCATTATCCCAAGTACTTGACTGCAGGAACTTTTCAGATATTATTGTTTCCTAGTGGGTTTTTAGAAGAAGCCTGCTTGATATTGGTGATGAACTCTGTTGACTCTCAAGCCGGTTTTTCGGGAGGATAAGCTGACATTTTTTTTTGCAAATTTGTTGTATTTTTTTGGATTGTTATCTTTTAATAAATATCTATCTACGCATTGGTTCCTGTCTTACTTTACAAAGTAACTTCTGACATTTCAATACACATCTAACTTAGCCATCTGATTTTCAAATTAGTGTTATCTATGAGGTCTATAAGTCCAAAATTTTGTATGTCCAAAATCTCCCCAATTAAAACTTGGGTATCCAGAATTTCCCCACTCTTTGTCCAATATCTCGACGTACAGGGGAGATTTTGGACATTTCTCGATATAGCAATGGACGTCGGCGACAAACGGGTTTTGCTGGATACTTTTAAAAAATCCCGGATGAACCTTAATCTTCACGCTACCTAATGACATCTTAATAAATTTTCTAGTGCTTATGGCGACTTGGAAAAAAATTGAGAAAAAAGAAGTGTCCAGTGTCTCCCAAGCCTCCCCTATACATGAAAGATATAGTTCAACTAAGTATGCATAAAACAAAATATGAGATAAAATAAAACACATAGAGAAAGTCATAAATCGTAAGTGCATACCGCACGGAGAGGAACAAAGAGAAAGCAAAACAAAACAAATCCGAAAGATATGGCTATGTAAGAGAAGATAAATTATATGCAAATTGTTAGCAGAATCTGGTTTTATATGAAAATTGAAAAAACAATTTGAAGCAGTGTGTTCCACAAGTTTTCTAAGAATAGGCAAATTAGGAAAAAGCCGAATCTTCCGAAATTATGTTCCGTGGTGTAGTTCACTCAAGTTTTCGAGTAAATATCGGATTTTATATTCTCTATAACATTCCAATTTGAGGTATCGAGATCTGTCTGTCTGTCTGTCTGTCTGTCTGTCGGTCTGTCTGTCTGTCGATCTGTCTGTCTGTCTGTCTGTCTGTCTGTCTGTCTGTCTGTCTGTCTGCCTGTCGGTCTGTCTGCCTGTCGGTCTGTCTGTCTGTCTGTCTGTCTGTCGGTATGTCTAGTCATATTATTTTGTGATAAATTTCATTTATAAAAGCGATTGAAAAAAGGCATGTTAAGAAGAGGTTGAAAAATTAATAATAATAGCCCCCTTTTCCCTAGCATTTACATGCCTTGGGGGTATAGCTAAACAAGAGTAGCTATTTTTCAGCCTCGGCTCTTTTTGTTTTTGTTTTGTGCAAAAATTACAAACTATTAATCTATTATGTATACTAGTTATTTTTATGCACATGAAAAACTCGTGGAGCATGTCGGCTCGAGAAACAGCGTCGTGAGTGAAAAAGTTTCAAAGACTCATTTATCTAGAGATACAAGACAGACAAGTTAGTAGTTTAATCAACGGATAATAGATTAGCAACAGGACTAAACATAAGCACAAACAAAAATAGACTGTCGTAAATCAAATGAATTAGTAAAGAGGAAAAGAAAACAAACGTAGTGAGAAATTAGGTTACAGAGATGCAGATAGAAAATTGTATTAGGAAGGTAGTAAACTAGTTACGTAAATTGCGTACATTTAATTTGCTCATTCTTATTTACTAATTGAACTAGATAAACAAGCCATGTTTCCACGTTCACTGTATCTCTTCCTTCCTTATTCAATTATCATTTAATGTATATCTCCCCTAATAGGAATCTTAAACAAAATTAGCATTCTACTACTTATCTAAGAAATAAAATTAAGACTTATTTACCAAACGCGAAACTTAATAATTCAAGCAACCTATAAAAATAATAACGATTTTTCAGTAATTCCATCCACTCTATTTATATATTATTTAGAGTTTTACGTGCCAGTGTAGTAACATCTTGCACCTGGTATCCAATGCCGCCGCTGTCACAGTTTGCTAATGATAATTATGGAAAACTTGAGTTTATCTCGCACGTCGCAAACATTCCCAGCACACGTCCTCAAATCCCACAACCCGCCGCGCCATTTATTTATTTATGCAAAACATCCCTCGGTTTATTATGCGCTCCCGCCATTCAAGATACTTCGATTGCTAAATCCGATTATGGAATGAACGTACAGATTCCCATCTAAATTCTGCGAGCGAAACAATTAAAATTGTTATCGGCGAGCGGTGAATTTATTTTAAAATGTTTGGAAAATCTGCACATCCAATCCGCGAATTATATTTAGTTTGGAAAAAATATTAAAAAAAAGATGTTTCGGGGGTGAGGCAAGTTCCCAAACCAATTACGAAAAGTTATAATGTGGTAGGATGGATAAACCCAGGCAATAAAATATCACAGCGTTATTATAACACTAACTCTTCTGTTTTATCTGGCTTAAACTTCCCTTGGTAATAAGAAAACTAACGAGGAAACGTATTTACTTTATTTAAAAATATGACACATTGTTTTATTCATAGTTTCCAAGAAATCTATGTTTTTCATTCTCATCTTTATCTATACAGATTTTTGTCTATAAACCTGTTACAAAGTTTTGTTTATCAAGGTTCATCTCACAGCAAACAACTTATTCAATATATTGAATCGCTATATCTTAGGAAATGGTGATTCTTAGGGAAAAAAGCGAAAGAACATTTTTATAGATAATTCCATGATCCACAATTTTTTAAAACATTATATACATTTTGTATACAATTGAAACATTAGATATAAAGCAGAACCCATATGCACACGAGGGCGAGGAAGGCCAAAGCTGCGCTGGAAGGATGGTGTAAGCGAAGACGCACGAAAGATAGGTGCACCGAACTGGACGATGCAGCCCAGAGACAGGAATGAATGGCGAAAGAAACTGGAGAAGGTTGAGACCGGGCTACAAGACCTGGTACTATAGGGTTGTATAGCCATTGATGATGATGATGTTGATATAAAAACGACGTGTAATTATTTGAGATTCCACACTGTATAACACATAGTTCATTTAGGTTACTGCCGCCCAGAAGTTGGCAACCTCTAGTGCATTTGGTGAGGCATGCAGTTAGTCAGTCATTCACAGTACATATTGTCGGACAGTGTTTACACTGGATCAGATGGGAGGTCGTCTGCATTTCCACACATTCGCCAAACAAGGACTACACTTGGAAACCCCATTTTATCAAGGTGGTTTTAGATCTTGTTACTCCTGACCGTAGTCTGTTGAGTGATCTCCATCTACTCTATTTCTCTCAGTAGCCAGGAGGTGGTTTCTCGCTTGGCTTCGCCCAGTCTTTAGAGCTATTAAACCTTGCTCGCCACAAATCCACACGGGCTTGCTTTTGTGCCCCGGCGAGAGTCACTATTGATTTCAGTAAGCTTTTCCTTGATTTGAGTCGTGAATTTGCTGGCTGATATCCATATAGAGGGTGTGTTTCGGATGTTAGAGTCTTCTTTTTCTCATAATTGGCCGCAATCTCTCCGCGAATGTCAGGTGGAGCAATACCACTTAAGCTGTATAACTTATCCGGTGGAGTGGGTTTTAGACAGCCGCTAATGACACGGCAAGTATCATTGAGAGCCACATCGACCATTTTGGCGTGGCTAGATCTGGACCATACTGGTCAAATTCTCCAGCCGAGATACATAGAGACAGGGAAGAAACGGTTCTGACGGTGTCCTCCCGACGTTGTGCCAATTAGCTTCCTTATGATGTTTTTTCCTGCAGCCACTTTTTGTTTGGTGTTCAAGCAATGTTTCCTGTAAGTTAGAGAGCGGTCAAGGGCGACTCCTAGGTATTTTGGAAACATACAGTGGTCTGGTAAGTGGGAAACATACAGTGGAGGTGGTAGTAGCTCAGAGGTGGTGGTAGGGGTGGCTCGGATAGCTAAGCACTTGGCACTTGGGTCAGACAGTGTGGATTCGAATACCACACAGAACCAAAAAGCAGCAAAAATTAAATAATGGCTGCAACTCATCACATTCAGTTCCCCAACCCGGATTAGGCAACCGTGGGGACTCAACGGCCTTAACACCTTCTCTGGAAATTTGTCATTCGAATTCGACATTAAACCGCTAGGTCCCCCATATTCAAATCTTAGTGCTGAGGTTCGATATGTTGCAGAGAATAAGCCGGTGCCCCAGGAGTGGGGACAGGAAGAGGCTGATGACTATGACGGTGGTCTAGCATGACTCCATCACAGGTAAGTTTGAGAGTTCTGGCTGCTTGATGGTTCTTAAGGTGAAAAGCACAAGTCTGTGTTTTACTAAAATTTGGTCTCAGCTGATTTTCTTTAAAATGGATAACTTTAACAATTCTTCAATTTTATCAGACTTCCTAATTTCCAAAAAACGGACGTCTATGGCACTTTGCGAGTGAATAGTAAGGAAGTACCAAAGAAACTAAAAAGCAAAAAAAAATCAGAAAAGGAGAAATTTTTGGCTTTCAAAGAGGGAAAGTAAACCTAAAGATATGGAAGGATAAGAATTTCTACATTTCTACCATTCATAACTTGTAAGTTGTAGAGGTGCCAAATAAAAGGGGAATTGCTGTTCAAAAACCTAAGGTAGTGGTGGATTATATCCATACCATGGGCGGAGTGGATCGAGTAGATCAACATCTAGCAAATTACACTATTCCTTTGAAACGCGGAAAAAAATATTTCAATTATTTTTTTTTCAATGGTTTGATTTGGCACTATGGAATTCATTCACTCTGTACAAGAAGACTGGAGGGATGGATACTGCTTTGGAATACCGGTTGAAACTTGTTCAGCTAATGTTAGAAAACTATCTTCAACCAGCTTCAAGACCAATCTAACGAATCAACGCCTCTCGGGTTGATCGCACGACATTTTCCGAATATCATACCTTCAACTCAACAAAAGCAAAATCCAACTCGAAATTTTCTCCAACACAACGGATAGTCGAGGTAAAAATTTCGACCGGAGACCAGATATTACTGCAGCGAATGTGAAGTGCCTTTATGTGTTGTTCCGTGTTTTAGAAAATATCACACATAAGCAACTGTTTAGTTTTTTTAGTCTTCGCAAAATGTGTTTTATTGAAATGCTAATTTCTTTTAGAAAATATCACAGAAGCAATTGTTTAGTTTTTCATTGACAAACGAGATAACTCGACTTCTCAAAATATGATGTACTGAATTTTTTTTTTTTTTTTGTAAATAAAACTTTTTTCAAATGCAAATAAGTTTTCTAGTATTATCTTTTCAAACGCAATATAAAACATTGAAAAAAGAACAATTTTTTTGTAAAAAAAAATCCGTGCATTAAGCGGTTTAAACGTCTATCGCAGCACTCTTCATCGAATATTGAGAAAAGATTTACACCTTCATGCTTACAAGATCCAGCTGTCTCAACAGATGCAGCCTAGCGACCATAGACAGCGCAAAAACTTTACGAACTAGATCTTGGAGCAACTGCAAACCGACGATGAATTCCACAACAAAATAATCTTTAGTGACGAGGCTCATTTCCATCGGTTTCCATAACAAGCAGAATTGTCAAAGTGAGCCGGCTGCAATGGGCAGAACATGCGATCAGAATGGATGCTCCAAGGATAGTTCGCCAGATCTATGAGAAGAAGATGGAAGGATCAAGACCCCTGGAAGACCGAGGAGTAGATGGCAAGATGAGATGACCTCTGACTGCAGACAGATAGACGCCACTGGATGGGAGGATGCGGCGCTGGATAGGAAGGAATGGAGGCAGATAGTGACAGCGGCACGGAATCGTCACGTCACAAAGGAGCCAACGAAGTCTGTGAGTGAGTGTGAGCAGAATTGTCGGATCTGGGGAGATGAAAATCCACGTGTCTTACTTTTCTGTTTTTTTTTTAAAGTAGGGTCTATGCCAGGGGTCGGCAACCTGCGGCTCTTTTGTTGTAAAATTGCGGCTCTCCAGCTCCATAAGCAAAAATTAATTATTTTATTATCGAAACCCTTAACATCGCGCAATCTTCACATTGTCAAATCAAAGAAATCATACTGTATGAAATCACATTCTGATTTAATTTCATTGCTTAACGCCTTTCGAAGAAAAATCGAGAATTCAGTCGGGATTGGAGGCAGTCGTTTTCGTTCATATGTAACACAGCAGAAACACATCGCTACAGAACATACCCAGTTCGCTGGTAAATATTCAGCCGGTGACGCACGAAGAAAAGTTCTTGTTGAAGATATGGAGAGCGGTAAATTATTTCATTTTAAAAATCTAAAGCAATATCGCTATGAAAAAAATGAAGGATGGATTTGTTAATAGATTCGAGCAATTCAAAACAAACCAAACTTCTAAATCTTCTCAACAAAAATACAAATGAGATCAACATTGAACTACTTGGAATGGATGCAGATGAAATGCAATTTATGGATCTGAAAAGCAAAGACTTGTGGAGTGGCAAGTTCACAGAACTCATTAGCAAGTTGGAGGAGTTGGAGGTCCAAAAATGCATGCACGTCGCTCAACGTGGACAGTCCCAAAAGAAATGCCGCGAGTCCAGGCACTCATATTCGGCACATGGAATGGCTTTCCAGCATGCAACAGTGAGGTTATAGCAAACACTTTTAGTGGCTGTTAAAAAATTGGGAAATTTTGTAAATTGAAACTTTTGGCTCTTCCGTTCGAAAAGGTCGATCCTTGTTTTATGTGAACCATCCTGTGACAACTCAAGCACTCTAAGAAGAAATTATACGCCAAATTCGTGAAATCCAGCAGCCCATACTGCAATATTTACTTTTACGAAAATTCGTGAAAGAGCACACTCCTGGCAACAGAGTAACAGATGCCATTTAACAGATATTTTGTTTCATATGTAAATGTCACTACTACCTCTGTACATATCAAGAACAATCTTTAAATAAAACATTAAATCTATATATTTTAACAAGTTTATAAAATTCAAGTTCTTGCTATGATTGCCCTTTATTTTGGCAACAAAATAGTTGACGGATAATAGTTACCCCTTCGTTGCTCGAATACCTGGGACACGTCTTGAGGCACGATAAGTACGGCCAATTACAACTTATAATCCAAGGTAAAATAGACGGCAAGAGAGGACCATGAAGAAGACGACACTCTTGGCTGCACATCCTTCGTCAATGGTTTGGAAAATCATCTGTAGAATTATTCAAATCGGCAGTAAATAAAATCAAGGTTGCCATGTTAATAGCCAACGTCCGTAGAGGATAGGGCAATTGAAGAAGAAGATATCTCTGAAACCGAAAGTGCCACTATAGTAAAAATTGGCAGTTAGGTTCCTCTTACAAAATAGTGAAAACGGGTTTTACCATTTTCCGAAAATCTAGCTAAAAGGGCGAAAATGCGGGATACTTAGATCTCAATAACTGGAAATGTTAGAGATGTGAATTGGTATTTAAATTCTTCTTTCAATAAGAAGAAATGAGGGTACCGCCATTATCCAAAAATCCAGCTAAAATAGGTACAGAAAAATTATTTAAAAAAATAACGCTCATTAGCTCATCTGACAGTTAATAGCTGACAATTAAATAATAGTTTACACAAGTTAAAGGGCAATGCTATCTTACATTATGGGACAATCCAAAGTAATGCTACCTCTGTTAAGTTGGCAGAACCATCGCGAAAAAAATCCGCGACGGCACATAATAATCCGCTTTTTATCCGAAAACGATTGTAAAAAGAAAAAAATTTCCCGCAGTTCCCATTTCTCGGGAAAATGGGGTCCCGCTAACTTAACATAAAGTTAGGTTTTTTCCTAAAAATAATTACATTGAGGAAATAAATGCACCGGAATTATCCGCTTTTTATCCGCTAACGAATGTCGCAAGAAAAATAATTTCAAAACTTTTCATTTCCCGGAAAAATAGAGGTTTTTTTCGCGGCATTCGTTTATAAATGAAGCAAAAGTTATCAGGTGCTATTCGTTTGCGGATAAAAAGCGGATAATTCCGGGGCAATTATTTCCTCAATATAATTATTTTTAGGATGGGTCACGCTAACTTTCTGTTAAGTTAGCGGGACCCCTTTTCCCCGGGAAATGGGAAGTGCGGAATATTTTTTTTTTACAATCGTTTGCGGATAAAAAGCGGATTATTATGTGCCGTCGCAGATTTTTTTTTCCGCGTTGGTTCTGCCAACTTAACAGAGGTGTAATGCTGGGATCTGTTAACCAGAAAAGAACAAAAGCTTACATGAGATTAAACAGGAACAAGCTTAGAATTCTGACAGGAGTCCTGACGGGAGACTGCAGACTTAGAAAACACCTCAAGACCATAGACCTAGAGGAAGATGACAGATGCAGATTCTGTGGTTCGGCAGAGGAAACCCCCATACATCTGCTCAAAGACTGCGGAGCACTGCTCCGCAAGAGACAGATGTATCTTGGGGCCCACTTGTACTAACTTGTACTAACGCACAGGAGTTGCAGTCCTTGAAACCCACCCAGATCTGAATTCATAAAGGAATCAGGACTAGAGGATTCGCTCTAAATGATTAAGTATACCAACGTTTAGAGGAAGAGGGTGGGGTACAATAGATCTATGAAGGTCGCAGTACAATTCGTCACCACCAAAACTACAATCTACATTATGTGTGGAAGTCAAAATCTAGATAAAGAAGTAAATGAATAAATAGTAAGATAAATAGTAACCATTTCTTCTCATATAAAGAAGAATTTAAATACCAATTCACATCTCTAACATCTCCAGTTTTTGAGATCTAAGTAGCCCGCATTTTCATTATCTAAGACAGACTTGCAAACTGCGATGAATCCTCTATAATGTCCCATGATTGTGATGGTAACAATAAGCGAGTGTCGTTGCTTATTCCAAAGCTCAAACCGCTTAACCCACGAAACCTTGAAGACGAAGACAATCGACCAGGTTTTATACGATTTTAAAATTGTTACGAGGGCCCGGACAAAATCAAGTTGAAGTCCCACGAGGCTGAGGAAATCGACATCAAAGTTTCGAGTCTCAGAGTCTAACAGAGAGATGTTACTAGAGCAGGGAAACATCAAGAGGACTGAGGAATTCAAGTATCTCGGCGAATGGATTGAACCCAACTTATCAGAAAGAGCATCATTATCCAAGAGAGTCAACAAGTTAGAACTATCGACTGACTAAGAACGCCTACAACGAATGATTGTCACGCAACCTGAAACTTAAGCACTACACATCGGTCTACGACCAGAAGCCCTGCATGCCACGGAGTGTCTTTCCTTGAACCGAAGAGGTGTGGTAGAGAAATTGGAAATCAGAGAGAGGAGAATCCTCAGGAAAATCTATGCCCGGTAAAGAAAGATGGGGAATTCCTAAGGCGGCATAACTCTGAGCTCTACGAACATATTTAGATGCTCTCTGACTTTGCAAGGAAAAGAAGGGTAGCTTTATATGGCCACGTTGCAAGATTGCCTCCAAACCGACTAACCAACCGTCTGTTCACCTTCTGGCAAAACAAGAAGGTTCGTAAAAACTTGGTTGACAGGAACCGAGAAGGATTTTAAAGAACTGGGAATAACAGATCTCCAAAACAGACAGTCTGTGAGATGCACCCTGAAGGAACTCCGTGGATTTCAGGAAGAACCCAGAAGGAAAGGTACCCCCTGGACAGAAGAGAGAAAGGAGTTACACCGCCAGAAGATACGACAATACTGGGCAAAGATCAAAGCCCAACAGTTCAACAATCGTGGTCCAAAGTAGGCCTACTGAAAAGAAGAAGAAAAGGTGAGGGGTTTATTCTCCTTGCTAGTACACCACACAGTTTTAATCTGCATTTAAGTTAAAATAATCTAGAAAAAGATTCGTTCAATTTAGATTATTTTGGAAAAAGTTTCGAGCAAAAATCGAAAGTATGCGATTTTGCGCGTTTTTATAATTACTATTTTCAGGCTTATGTTTGACCAAAACAGAAAAAAAATATTATTCGTTTGTTCTACACACAATTTCGCGTCTCTTGATGTATAATATGTCAATATCCATTACCATGTCAAAATTAATGATTTCAAAGCAGGATTAAGAATCGCGATTTTTGACACCTGTCTGATTTTGACATATTGCATGTCAAAACACGCAGAATTTTACACAGATCACGGTAATATAAATCTTTATGCAACTTGGTTTACAATAAGTCAAGAAGTCTTAAAAAACGAAACAATTTTTAACCATCTAAAAACACTTTGTTATAATTACAGCGATATCTTAAAAAGGAAATATTAAGGAATATAAAAAGGAAGTAGCGGAATTATTTTTAGATTTTGTGAAAGCTTAAAAAAACTGAAAATTTTGATGTACAGTTTATTAATATTGTTTCAAACAATTAGACTAGGTAGTAGACTGTTTAAAAACCACGTCGAAATTTCGAAATTTTATCAGCAACAAGCAATAATACCTTTGAAACCAGCCAATGGACCTTTTTACTGTTAGTTAAGCGCATCCGCGTTCGCTATGTTTAAAAGGCGCAGAATATGAACGTTTCGGGCATATTTTGTTATTTTCACTAGTTATACGTCAAAAAGTGCCCGAAAAACACGGCAGAAATTGACATATGCTCACAAAAAAATTTCAGTTATGAAAAGGTCGATCGATTGCATTCAAACTTTTTCATATTTTTAACTAGATTCATAAGTAATAAGTGTGCAAAGTTCGAATAAAATCTATACGAAATATCTAAAAAAATACACGCGAGCGAAACCGCGGGCTATAGCTAGTTTAATATATTTGTGGAATTTAAATGTAACTTGAATTGAGATTCCGACATATTTTATTTATACAAATAAAACGAAATTTGTATCACTCCTACCAACTTTCTATTGATAAATGCAGTAAACGATTGCGATACATATTTGTTCGTAATAACTCACATTTGTAAAATCGAATACGTTCAAGAAAGAACAACACCATTGACACACATTATAATAAAGCGCGTTTTCCTGTTTCTGAATTATACAATAAATTCACTTCGCAAATTCCAACCCCAATAAATAAATTACAACAGAATTACTCCACATACCAATTTTTTTTTTTTTGTATATCGTGACTCATTTGTATATGATAAAGATATATTAGCCTGGTTTTTAAAGCAATAAACTACATACACATTGCTAGATTTGATTGCGAAAACATTAGTATTATTTTTATAATAGAACCTCGCGGAATTTATTACCTGTTTGTCATGTCATTTAGCGTTATAAAAGTAATAAATGTGCCTTTAATGCTGGAACTTCATAATGCGTTCTTTTAAAATGTATTCACATTTCGTGCGCAATACAAAGTTAGAATACACCATTGTTATCGAAACTGAAGTAGATTGTAGCAGGTTAAATTACAACCAGCGATCATAATTTATGCAAAGGGAAATTGTATACGTAATATTTGAATAAATGATAACAATAATTTATAAATAATCCTAGACATGGGAGACAAAACAGCGAGTCCCGTCTTAATTACGAGACTTTGTGAAGTTACGAATGCACTTCCGGTAAGTAATGAAATTAACGGAATAACACTTACTCGGTGTATTGTGTGTATTAAATAAAATATAGATAATGCTAATCTCTTAAGAGTTTAAGCCAACATCGCTCGGGAAACGTTTTAACTTTCTGGCAGAGTTTCCGGAAGGTAAAACTTCTTGCGACGCGCCCGATAAGGATAACACTCGTAATTCTCTATTCGGATTATAAAAATATTATTAAATTAAAGAAGTTTTCGTCGACTTTCTAATTGCAAGAAGTGAGCCAATTTACAATCCAAGATCCAAAACGAATTATGATAAGAAAATTATGTCAAAAGATATTTTGAAAAGAATGCATGCTATGCAGAATCGAGGCTAGCTGATAAACTAAAAGTAATTAAGCCATATTGTCGAAGAGAAAAGATCATATAGAATTAATATTATCAGCGTATTTCCAGAAAATCAAAGAAATGTTTCAGAAGTTTGAAAGACTAATAAATGTTTAGTTTTTGTTAATGACGCGGCGGCGATAAAGAACATGTTTATGTAATATTTTAAGAGAGAAAACTTGGTTTAAAACAAGAAAAATGTAACTTCTCCCACGTTGCCAATAAACCGGAAGAACAAACAGTCCTCTAGGTAGCATTATTCTTTAGAAAATTCGCAGTTGTGTATAACCTGACCTTTGGGTATGGTAACAAGAATTCGCACGTAGTGCTTTAATTAACTGAGAAATTATAGTTCTTTTTCATATATAATTGCAGTAATAGCTAAGAAAATTTCTTCAATCTCGCAAGACCAGACGGACAAATCTGGCAAGATTAGACTGCACACACACAAGAGTGGACAGACAAGACCAGACAAAGAAAACTAGACAAACAAGACCAGACAGACAAGACGATACAGACAAGACCAGGCACCCCGAATCATCGGGGATACAGCTATCGGGTATTAGGCAAACTAGAAGCGGGGAACTCTTACTAGAAGTGAAAGAGGAGCGCTAGTAAGCTGAAAAAATCTATTACAAATAAATTGCCAAACATAGAAATCCGCACAAGAAACGTGGATACCACGGTGAATATCAAGGACATAGATGCCGTTACCACACAAGAAGAGATAGAGTAAGCAATAAAATCTGTGCTCGCAACTGCAGAAGGAGTAAAAATAAAGAATATCAGACCAGCGTTTGCAGACAGCCAGATCGCCACAGTGTCTCTTCCTAGAAAACTTGCAAAAGAACTGTTAGACAGGGGAAAGCTAAAAATTGGTTGGATAAACTGCAGAATCAGAGAAAGGATTGACATAGAGAGATGTTTTAAATGCTGGGAAACGGGCCATCATGCAAACGAATGTAAAGGTCCAGATAGGCAGAAGATGTGTCTACGATGTACCAAGGAGGGACACCATGCAAAAGACTGCCATGAAGTACTGTCCAATTTGCAAGAAGAAGGGGCATCAAGCAAACTCTGGATCCTGTCCTCAATACAAAAGAGCCCTGTCGGAAGCGCTTAGAATGAGAGGGGCAAATAATGTTCGAAATGACTAATATTTTGCAAATAAACTTAATGAGATACCGTGCAGCGCACGATCTTCTCATTGCTACGGCAATCAAAAACAAGTCGGACATAATTGTAATAAGCGAACCAAATAAAAAACTTGTTAGCAGTGGAGATTGGTTCACAGACGAGAGAAAAGACACCGCCATTAGGGCCATGAACAAGAATAAAATGCCAATAAGATCTGGAAACGGTACAGGGTTTGTATGGGTGGAACTGGAACACTTCACCGTGTACAGCTGCTATTTTTCACCAAACCAACACATAGACCGGCTGGCGGAGGAACTCGGGGCGCTAAGCCATGACATCAGAGAGCAAAACAAAAAACCTAAGGTCATAGCAGGGGATTTCAACGCTAAGTCTCCTTACTGGGGTTGTCCACTAATAGACAACAGAGGGGATATCGTTATGGATTTGGTAGCGGAGCTGGACGTTGTTTTGCTGAACCAAGGGACACAGCACACACTAGTTAGGGGTAATGCGCGTTCCATAATAGATCTGACTTTCTGTTCGCATAACATCGGAAACAGGATCCAAGATTGGAAGGTACTCAACCATGAATCCCTGAGCGATCACCGATACATATCATATAAAATAGAAGCAGAGTCACCTAAGAGAGACATACAACAAGAAAAAAGAAACGGATGGAGTACAAAGCACCTTAACACAGAAGCACTAAAAATCAGCCTGGCACAGGAAATTGCAGGTACAACAATTAAAAATGCTGATACACTTGTTCAGGTCATGATCAGGGCATGTAACTCAACGTTACCCAAGAAAGGTGGAGCAACTAGGAGGAAGCTGGTATACTGGTGTTCAGACGAAATATCTAAACTGAGGGCCTCGTGCGTTGCTGATAGAAGAAAATGTCAGCGACAAAAACTAAAAAAAGACGTCGATGAAAAGCTCAAAACGCTAACGAACCTATATAGAAGCAAATAATTAAGACAAGCCATAGCCAAAGCAAAAAAATCACATTGGCAAAAACTCTGCGAGGACCTAGACAAAGACATATGGGGAGATGCCTTCCAGCTATGCAAAAAGAAACTTAGAGTGCTACCACCAAACACTCAAATGCCAATGAATGACCTGATCCGAGTTGTAAATGTACTGTTCCCACAACATGAACCTTTTGTCTGGGAACAACCAGAGGTTAAATATATGCCTCTATTTACCGAGGAGAAACTCACCAAAGCAAAAGATCGCATCCACAACGGTAGAGCTCCAGGCCCAGATGGAATCCCGCCTGAGGTTATTAAAATCGCAGCCCTGGACCAATCAAAATTTGTCCTAGATATAATGAACGCAGAACTAAGTGCCGGGAACTTTCCCAAGAAATGGAAGTGCGCAAGGCTTGTCCTGCTCCGCAAGGGTGATAAACCTTTAGACAATCCATCATCGTATACACCCCTATGTATTCTGGATACGCCGGGGAAGCTTCTAGAGCAGCTCCTGGTGGACAGACTTAAAAGAGGACTTGAGGCAGGCATTGGATTGTCCAGGAGACAATTTGGATTCAGAGAGGGAAGATCCACTATCAGCGCAATAGAAGCGGTCCTAAAACTTGCAGAAGAAGCTAGAAGTGGCTCCAAAAGACAAGGAAGATATGTGCTCTAATTACATTTGACGTTAGAAACGCTTTTAACAGTGCTAGTTGGGAAATAATAATGAAACAACTAACGGAAAGAGGAATAGCGCCTTATCTCCTGCGCATGATAAGAAGCTACTTCGATAATAGAACACTGCTTCTACAGGCACATGGAGTTTCGGTAGAGAGAGAACTGAGTAGCGGGGTACCACAAGGTTCAGTTTTAGGCCCTACTTTGTGGAACATCTTGTATGATGATGTCCTAAGACTGAAACTTCCGGAGGGTGCCACACTCATTGGCTTCGCGGACAACCTGGCGCTAGTGGTCTCCGCAAAAAAGAAATCGATGCTAATGGAAACGGCAAACCGCACAATTCGCCAAGTAACTGATTGGATGACAGCAAACAACCTGAGCCTTGCTCCCGAAAAGTCTGAAGCAGTGTTACTTTGCGCATGATAAGAAGCTACTTCGATAATAGAACTCTGTTTCTACAGGCACATGGAGTTTCGGTAGAGAGAGAACTGAGTAGCGGGGTACCACAAGGTTCAGTTTTAGGCCCTACTTTGTGGAACATCTTGTATGATGGTGTCCTAAGACTGAAACTTCCGGAGGGTGCCACACTCATTGGCTTCGCGGACGACCTGGCGCTCGTGGTCTCCGCAAAAAAGAAATCCATGCTAATGGAAACGGCAAACCGCACAATTCGTCAAGTAACTGATTGGATGACAGCAAACAACCTGAGCCTTGCTCCCGAAAAGTCTGAAGCAGTGTTACTAACCGGCCTAAGGAGACTCAACCCAATACAGTTTAAAGTGCAACATACATATATAAGACCAAAGCACGAAATCACATACCTCGGGGTTGTCATAGACAAGAGCCTGTCGTTCGGTCCACATCTCACGAAGGCAGCAGCTAAAGGCATGAAGGTGGTAATGGCGGCATTGGACAGAATTATGCCCAATGTAGGTGGGCCTAAAAGCTCCAAAAGGAAACTCCTTGGTACGATAGTACAATCCTGCTGCCCCAATATGGGCTCAAAGAATGACAGTAGAAAGTAATATCTACAAACTGGCAAAAATTCAAAGAAAAACTGCAATCAGGATCTGTAGCGCATATAAGACTGTATCGGGGGAAGCAGTTTTGGTAATAGCTGGTATAGCCCCCATAGAGCTCCTGGTAAAAGAGAGAGCGGAACTGCACGAGGCCGGATGTGATAGGCAATCTAGAATTGCCGCTAGAAAAAATCTCCTGGCAGAATGGCAACAAAAATGGTGGGCGTCCGAAAAAGACCAATACAGTCAATCAATGTCAATCAATGGACGAAGTTGATCATACCAGATATCACCACATGGGTCAACAGGAAGCATGGCAAGACGAACTTTTACATGACTCAGTTCCTCACAGGGCATGGGTGCTTCCGCGACTACTTGAAACAAATACGCGCCGCCGCAGATGACTTGTGTGAATACTGTGGTGATGTGGACTCGGTAAGACACACCATATTTAACTGCTGGAGATGGGAACCAGAAAGGGACGAACTAACAGCCAACATGAAGATACCGTTTAACGCAAGAACGGTAATGGCTTACATGCTACAAGATATAGAAAAGTGGGATAAAATGGCTAAATTCGTTAAATTTGTTATTTCCTCTAAGGAAAAAGACGAAAAACCGAGACGCCATAGAATGGTCCACCAGTAGGCCCAAATAAGATGAATCAACAACTATCCTAACTACTAAGATCAAAATAAAAGGAAAAACAGAAAAACTAGGGCGGTAAATAAAAAACCGTCTGGGCTGCCCACCCTGAAGGAATGCGCAAGCGATACCGGGGTGGCTTACTTTTAAGCCAAGTGGAAGAAGGGGTTTACTGAGTGAGAGCCTCACACACAGGCTGGTAGAGCTTCCCCCAAACCACATATAAAAAAAAAGACAAGACCAGGCAGACAAGACCAGGCAGACAAGACCAGACATACAAGACCAGACAGACAAGACCAGACAGACAATACCAGACAGACAAGACCAGGCAGACAAGACTAGACAGACAAGGTCTCCAGATAATCCCTTAGAAGAGTTTGTACACTTTGAATAAATTAAGTGTATTAAGTGTATGACTACATGTAGCGGAACGCTGCCGCTGCCGAAACCTAATTATGTAATTAATATGAAATAGAAAACGTTAAGCTATGATTAATTAATGCGTGTGAGTACATACATCTAATATTGAATTCGATGTGATATTAATAACTAATGAATTATTCATTGTTTAATTACATTTTTAATGGCGTGTTTAAATATTTATTACCTAGTTTGCGTGTCAACAGTATTAAACAGTAATGATTTAATTATTGATTCTAATTACATTCAATTAACTATTTACATCGAGTGCTTTGCAATAAACTATTTAATCGCAATGAATTTATTTGCACTTGATCGCGTTAAATATTAACAATAATTATGAATTTACCAAAACTGCAATTAAACAGGCATGCAAATATGTTATGTTTTGGGGATTGGGAAGATGAGGGGATTAGTATTAAGACTAACGTAATTAAGACGCGTAAATTATGAACGTGTTAAGCGCATTTAATAAATTTGAAAAATTAATTAGCAAGTGCGATATTTACAACTTCCTTACGTGGAATAAATTAAAGTGTGTGCATTAAACGAGATAATTGCCACTTATCCTGGCAGGCAAATAGCAGTTAGAAGGAAAATATGAATTAGAGCCGGCTTTACTAACCCAGCGCATTGCTAATTAGAAAACGATAACGAAACAATTATCTCACGTGTGACAACATCGCACGGGTGAAGTTAACACTGAGTTATTGTTGTTTACGTCCGTTCAACAACAACAACATCGTTTATCTTATCAATTTCATTTTTATGGACAGCTTTGTGTTTATGTATCTTTGTTGTCCAGCGGAGAATGGGAAACAAAGAAGACGAAAGAAAATAAATAACTTGAGAAAACATCGGTTTTATTTTGCTCCACGTTAATAAATTATGAGTTCAAAATATTTTTGAAGTAAAAGTTCTTTTACGCGCGACTTGGGAGTAAGTAAGTCAGATCCTTTTTAAATCGGAAATTACGTTGACTGGTATTAGGTTAGATTAAGCTATATCTCTGTAGATAACAGAGAAGACTAGACGGATAAGACTGGATCGACAAGACTGGACAGACAAGACTCGACGGACAATTTTCTTAGGGTTCGCTTTCTTGGTTAATGACCGCGATTTTGCACGGTTTTGTGCGTCATTTGGTTTTAGGCCCACGATCTTTATTTATCGTATCCTGCCATCGCTGCTTCGGTCTTCCTCGGGGACGTTGGCCTTCAATCTCAAAATGGATGGCAGAGTTGACAATAGTACTCATTCTGTCCACAATTGGAGCGACACCCATTCGCTCTCGAATTGAATCGTTTCTGACATGGTCAATAAGGGAGATGCCCATTCCCCAACGAAGCATTCTCATTTCCATGGCATGTAGTTGACGTTCAGAAATCTTGTCAGATGGTCGACATTCGACTCCGTGTAGCACAACAGGCCGTATCACTCTCCGATATATCTTGGATTTGAGTTGAAGTGGCATTTTCTCGTCGCAAAGTCCAGGTCTCAAACGCATCCAGGTTGCATTTACTCTGGCTCTTACCTCATCACTGAAGCTGCCATCACTCTGTAGACGAGACCCAAGGTACCCAGAGGAATTGGTCTTGACAACATTTTCTCCACCGACTTTTATGATACCGTCATTTGGATTTAACTCCAAATATTCCGTCTTTTCCACGTTTAAACGTAGACCATACTGGGAGACGCGGTTATTTCAGTCTTCACTCGCGGGTGACATCTGCAACCATTACATCATCCGCTTACAGAAGAGTCCAAGGGACATTCCGTTGTAGATCACGAGTGTTGGTGTCCATGACAAGAACGAAGAGGGATGATGATAGTGCTGAACCTCATCGACCTCGACAGTTACAGAAAAGTTATCTGAGGTGCCAACAGCACAACGTGCTCTTCTACTGGTGTTTGTGTATAGCATCTTGACCACATTAACAAATGATTCTGGCACTCCGTGGTCTCGTAGCGCATACCAAATTAACTCATGAGTAACACGATCAAAGGCCTTTTCGGGGTCGAGGAAGGCAATATGCAGTGGTTTCCCTTTCTCACATGCTCCGCCATGAGTAATCGTGCTGCAAAAATGTGGAGTCAGTAGTTCCAGCTCTCTTGACAAATCCACACTGGCTGAAGTTAATGTTGGTTTTCTCTCAAAGATCTTCTTTGTATGTGAGAGAAGGTGTATTGGGCGATAGTTGGAGCACTCTGCTGTTGTCTCCCTTATTTTTGAAAATCGGTACCGTGATGCTTGTAGTCAGTAGGGTTGTGGAGGGGTCGATTATAGCGTTGAAAAAGACAACAAGCCAATCAATTACAGAGGCTTGCAGTTCCTGCAACTTCCATAAGTCAGCAGGAAGATTGTCTGGTCCAGGAGATCTCCGATTTCTTATGCTTTTATAGGCAATGAGTAGGGAAATATGTCATGTTCTGGACCCTCCTCACTCCTCAGCTTTCGATCAGGTTTTAGTCAGCTTTTAATCAGCTTTAAGACCTGATTAAAACTGATTAAAAGCTGATTACAACCTGATCGAAAGCTGAGGAGTGAGGAGGGTCCAGAACATGGCATATAATAACCAGCTTTTAATCAGTTTTCAATCCGATTTCAATCAGCTTTAATAGACTACGAGAGTGTGAGGTCTATGTAACCCCAGGCAAAACAGGGTGTGAGGTGTATGTAGCCTCACGCTACAGGTTTAATCAGCTTTTAAGCAAGTCTTAAAACCAATAGCAACTATATAAATCCATCAGCCATATCTCCGACATTCACATTGCAAAGTGTCACAAATGTGCTCTCTGTGAATCAGAAGTGGAGGTGGAGGGTCCAGAACATGACTGATGGATATATATAGTTGCTATTGGTTTTAAGGCTTGATTAAAAGCTGCTTAAACCTGTGGCGTGGGGCTACATGGACCCCAAACCCTGTTTAACATAGGGTTGCATAGACCTCACACTCTTGTAGTGTATTAAAGTTGATTAAGGCTGATAGAAAGCTGATTACAACTGATTAAATCTGATTAAAAGCTGATTGAAAGCTGAGGAGTGAGCAGGGTCCAGAACAAGACATCTTTCCCTACTGCAATGTCAACTTCCTCTGCAGTGATTTTGGGGATAGGCCCTTCAATTGGGATACTTTCTGGGATTGGTAGATGCGGAAACTCTGTATTTGAGATCTCATCAAAATGTTTTGAGAGCAAATGGGCGTCGCTCTAATTGTAGACAAAATGAGGGAGAAACCACTACGATGGTATGGCCATGCACTGCGAGCAGCTCCTGGTACTGTTGTCAACTCTGCCCTCCATTTTGAGATTGAAGGGCTACGTCCCAGAGGAAGCAGCGATGGCAGGACACAATAAATAGTGACCTAAAGATCGTGGGCCTAAAACCAAATGTTGCCAGACTTTGAAAATCTAATCTATTGCCTTCTTTGCTCTTTATGTACACATAGTGTTCAATATCCCTTGTTGATTTTGCTCGGGCTTTGGTCAGGCGGTATATATCCTTTTCTCCTTCTTTGGTGTCCAATTTGATTTGTTGTAATGGTTGGTTCTTGCTTTAGCAACGGCTTTATTTGTCTCTCGTTTAGCAGTAATGTATCTTTGCCTGTGCTCGTCTGTCTTTTGAGAAAGCCAGGTTTTGAATGCTGTCTTCTCACCATGGACTGTATTTGTACTTGAGTTGTCCATAGCCATGTCTGCTTGTCAATATGGCGACTTCCTGGTTTTGTTGTACCCAATGTTTCTGCTACAACAGCAGTCACTAACATGCAGAAATTGGTCCATGTGGTGTCAATATGGTTGGGAGTCCACAGGAGGAAATGTGATACTGCTACACCGATGCTGATTTCTGGTGTTGTAATGTTGAAATGTTCCTGCCATTTATTGAGTTGTTCTTCTGTTGTAACCAGTAGCTTCCAATGTTTTGATTTTATTGGCTTTGTTTTTGTAGTTTTTGTAGGTATGATCGGAGGTATGAACATATCTAATTTGAGGTATGCTGACGATACAACGCGTCTGGCTTCATCCAAGGACGATGTCAGTAACATGCTGCGGATACTCGAAACCACTAGCCTAGAGTTTGGACTCGCCTTGAACCGCGAGAAAACAAAGATGATGATAGTTGATGGAGCCAAGGAAAACAATCCAGATACTTCACCCATTGCCAGGTGTGAGTTTGTCGTCAGCTACATTTACTTGGGCTCCACTATCACCAATAGCGGGGGATGTGACCTCGAGATTAAACGGCCTTGCGCCATGACATGGTCCGCTGCGCAAAGGCTAGACAAGATATGGAGAGACCGCCGAATCAGGAAAAATACCAAAATACACCTTATGAACAGCATAAAGTTTTTCCGATATTTTTGTATGGAGCGGAAACATGGACCTTGCGGATGAAGGATCGACGCAAGATCGACGCCCTAGAAATGTGGTGTTGGAGGCGCATGCTGGGAATCAGCTAGACCAGACTAACATTTCCATACTCAAGGAGTTAAAAATTGACCAGCGTACCTCGTCGCTTGTTCAGTTACGAATCCTCAGATTCTTTGGACACATTACCCGCAAAAGTGACTCAATGGAGCGGCTGGTGATTCAACGCAGAGTGGAAGGTAGCAGACCTCGTGGCCGATCACCAACTCGATGGATAGACACCATGAAATCTGTCACTAAGACTCCTGTGGCAGAATGCGCGCGCATAATGTTAACGAGGGCTTATTTGTCTATGCTTTGTCTGTTGCTACTCTGCATAGAGATGATATGCGCGGAGTTATTCTGCCACCAATCTACGAAGTCTATCCACACTATTTCTTCAATACCGAAGTTATTCGCAAGGCACAGCAATTCAAGCAACATTTCTTCAACGTGGAAGATAATATAAAGGATGAGAGCTACAATGGTTACACAATCCATGCTAACTATTCTGGAGAATACTTGAACGTTCATCCTGAACAGTCCATGTCTTACTTTTATGAAGATGTTGGTCTAAATTCTCACTACTACTATTTCAACTTGCATTATCCAATCTGGATGAACTCTAAGGAATTCGATTTTGTCAAGGACCGTCGTGGTGAACAATACTACTACCAACATCAACAAATTTTGGCTCGTACTTACTTGGAACGTTTATCAAACGATTTTGGAGAGATTCCCCATTTCAGTTACGATCATCCAATTGAGACTGGATATGTTCCTTCCCTTCAGTACACCAATGGTCTTCACTTCCCTAGTAGACCGAATCACGCTGAATTATATTACCATGGGGTTCATGGACAACAAACCTACCCTGCTTTTGGAAACTATTCATATTCTTATACTTACGTTCATGATTATGAGAGAAGAATTCGTGATGCAATTGATAAAGCATTTGTTTACGGCTAAGATGGTAAGAGTAGCAACATTTTCACTAAAGAAGGTTTGGAACTTTTGGGAGATTTGATTGAAAGCAACGCTGATTCACCCAACTCACGTTTCTATGGTGCTCTCCATATCTTTGCCCGTCGCCTTTTGGGTTATTCTTATTATCCTTTGGACGAGTACAAACTTGCTCCCTCTGCTTTGGAACACTTCGAAACTTCTCTCCGCGACCCAATGTTCTACCAACTCTACAAGAGAATTTTGTCTCACTACCACCAATATCAAAACTATCTTCATCATTACACAACACAAGATTTGGAATTCCAAGGAGTACAAGTGCAAGACATTCAAGTTGATGCTCTCACCACCTTCTTCGACTATTTCTACTCCGATATTTGAAGTGCTGTTTATGTTAATGAACAAGAATTCTTAGAAAACAGTTTCCGTGCTTATCAATACCGTCTAAACCACAAACCATTCAACTACAAGATTCACGTTAACAGCGAGAAATCCACCGATGCCTTCGTCAAGGTATTCATTGGTCCCAAATATGATGAATACGGACGCGAAATTTCCATCAACGATAACCGTCTTAACTTCGTCGAATTCGACAGATTCCATTACTCTCTTCAATCTGGTGAAAATGTTATTCAACGCAGCTCTCGCCAAAGATTCTTTGTAAGCGATCGCACTACCTAGAAATCCCTTTACCTTTTTATTTTTAAAGGTAATGACCGCTCACAAAGGAGGTGAAGGTTTCCACAACGATGATAGCGAATCCCACTTTGGAATCCCAAGCAGATTCTTGCTCCCTAAGGGCAAAGTAGGCGCTCAAACCTTCCAATTCTACATTATTGTTACTCCATTCCATGGCGAACATGTTGAAGAAGTTTGAACTTTGAACTTAAGCCCCTAAAATTGGAGCTGGCAGCTACTACATTGATAATCATTACAGTTTGGGTTATCCTTTCGACAGATACGTCGAGTGCGAACATGAATTCTTGGTACCAAACAGTTACTTCAAGGATGTCGTCGATTACCATAAGAGAATTCATGAAGATGTTTACACTGTCCATCATCATAATTAAAGACTGAAGAATTGATATGTTTATGATTCAGATTTTAAGAGCAATAAAGAAAATGACAAAACATGGTGTATTACTTAAACCATTTACATTATTTTACAATTAAAGAATTAAAAAAATATAATTTAGTACACAAATGGCCATACCAAATACATTTACATTACACCATATCTTATACACCATATACATTATAGAGATAGCCATTCCATACAATATTTTGCGACCAACAGGAATTCATGGAGAAGATTGGCGAAGCCAGCAGTGAAAATAGCATACGACTCCCCATGGCCACGACCACTATGTCAAGAGTGAACGACTCGAAAGAAGAAAAATTGAATTAAAATGAAATTTATTAAAAATTAATAAAAACCAACAAATTACTTATGGGAAATAAACTCAAGTAAAATATAAAATTAAAGATTTCAAAAGATTTATTTATATGTGAAACCGGTGAATTTATTAATCAAGAAAAATATTTGTATGTAATTTTAAACAAAAATTAATACTACGTGGAATCTGAAAGGAAAGAAAATGGATTCTGTTGTACTTCTAGAATATAATTTGAAGATATATAAAATGTTTACTAATAAAAAATGCAACATTACATTAACATTATGAATACACGAGTAAAAACAGTATTTCTTAGCAAAACAAATACAACAAAAATGTTTTATTTGTAGAATCCGAGAACATTTGTACAAACGTTCCAAGTTGTAACTTTTCCTCATATATTCTCAAGTTATTCCTTTATTTGTAAGTCGCGAAGGTCTTTTCATTTGTAAAATTAGAGCGGTTACGTTTTAGTGCGTTTTTATTTTGTTGTATTTGGCCGCGTGCTTGGAATAGAAAAATGTTAATTCTGATATTATATTGTTTGAAAAATGGTTATGAAGCGTGGTGTGAATAAAATGTTTTCCCCGACGCTGTGTGTGTGTTAAAAAATAACGCGTGTGGTTGTTTAGTGTGCGGAGAGTTAAGTTTTCTCGGAAACAATTACCGAGTTTGCATGATTATAGATTTATCCGGAGCTAATGGTATACAATTAAAACGGCGCTCAAGTATCGATGAATAAAATATTATATATGCTGCGGCGCGTTTTCTGTTTGCAAGGTACTTATTTATAAAATAACTTCTAAATGGTACGCGTTATTGCCGTCGCTGCAAATGCAAGGAGCACGGTGTATTAGTTCCAACGGTACTAAATGCCTCGCAGCGAGATTCCACTTCGGTAACCGCTTCTTTGTGTTCTTCTTCTTCTCCTTCTCTCCTCTACATTTTATTACGGAATTCATTTACTTGCACACAAAGAAATATAAGAGTTACCAAATCATTTCACTTCTCTCTCCCATTGATCGATATCTAATTAAAATACAAACAGCGAATACTTGCATTTCCTTCAAGATGGAAAGGTATTATGCTTATGATATTTCTCTATTAAGACCGAGTGAATCATATTGGTGTGTGTATGTGTGTGTGTTATCGGGTTGCCTGCGAGTATTACAGAGCCGGAGCATATAACCGGATAGTCGAGAAATGCTAATGCGATATCTACCCGACCTGATTGATATGCTGCCTCGGAATGCGACTCACCTATGCATTCAATAACGAATTGTGTGTGTATATATATTCTCCGCCGTATACGTCTTGAAATGCAAACCAACTCCGTAAAATTTTATAATTAACATTCTCCTAATATTAAAATTGCTCGCTCTGTTTGTGGATATCTAAATGTGGCATTTCATTTACCATAACGTATTTGCCGGTATAAAAGTGCTTTTGTAATACACAATGGTATGTAATGTACTAATACCGATAGATGTTATCTCTGTATGTGCAACAGCAATAATAAAATGGAACTTGTACAATGCATGTGCTTTCAAGAGTCGTTTTAAAAACACATCCATATTAAATTGTTACAAATGGAAATGTTTAATAAATACGATTATCAATATAATTCCCCGTTCATATATTTCCTAGTTTACAAGTACACATCGTTATTAATTAATTGCATCAACATTGTATCTCTCATAATTCTAGTCTTGTCTGTCTAGTATTGTCTGTCTTGTCTTGCCTGTCTAGTCTTGACTGTCTACTCTTGTCTATTTAGTCTTGTCTCTCTAGCCTTGTCTGTCTAGTCTTGTATATCTAGTCTTATCTGTCTAGTCTTGACGAGATTATATAGACAAGAGTAGACAGACAAAGCTAGACAAACAAGATTTCACAGAGAAAACTAGACAGAAAAGACTAGCCAGATAAAACTAGACAGACAAGACTAGACAGGCAAGACTAGACAGACAGGACTTAACAGATAAGACTAGACAGACAGGACTTAACAGACAAGACTAGACCGGTAAGGCTAGACAGACAAGACTAGAGAGACAAGAGTAGACAGACAAGGCTCATCAGACTAGAATCTCATAGTAAATCCACTAACTCGCATTATAAATACGTCCTTTTCAATGGATCAGTTCCCGATGATTCTAAAAACCTCAAAAATCTGTCCTATATATAAAAAAGGTAGCAGAACCTTCTCTAAATAATTGCAGACCAGTTCTGTTGATATTCGTATTTGCAAAAATCCTAGAACACTGCTGTTGAAACGTTTAGATCTCTTAGTTGAAAAATTAAATCTCATCCCTATACAACGGCATGGTTTCCGTAAAGAAAAATTTACAAACACAGCCGTAGTAGAAGTCATCACCAGAATTATGCAGGAGGTAGGTTGAGGAAGAAGAGCTATTGCAATTTTCTGCAATCTATCTAAAGCGATCGACTTTGTGGAACACGAGAATAGAAGTTGATTAGCAAATAGTATATTTTGTAACTAGGGCGAAAAGTCAATTTTTCGCGAGAGCGAAATTGAGTGCAAATACGCTCGAGAGGAAAATTGACAATTTCGCCCGTGTTACAAATAATATTTTGTATAACTCATGCGAGGCGATGTATCTTACAAGTTTGAGATCCAGGGGCCATCCAAAAAATATGGCAACATGAAGAATATGCTTTTTCTATTGTCTCCGGTGGTGTGGATTCGTCATAAGAACTCTCCGGTATCACCATAGAATTTACACTCATTTTAAAACGTTTTCTTTAATTTTTATTATTATTTTGTGACGAAATAAAATTCTGACAATTCACGTCACTTTTTTAATATCGCGGTCTTGATTGTGTTCATTTTATTTTTATTTATTTGTTTATTTTAATGTAACCTAGTCATATTGAATATTTGCGTGCGTTACCCAGGTTATAGGGAAATCCAACGAGAAGTGACATTTTTCGTATTAAAGTACCGACGTTGCGGGACTTGCTGTTTTTCTTGTGTTTGTAAGGTATCCATTTGAAATGCAAATAGAAGAACTATTGATGAATGAATTGCTTGAAACTTACACCACTGGAGAGGAAATTTTCAAAGTTATCAAGAAATATATACAGCAATATGATTCGAAATGGAGCAAGTGTGTTGATATTTGCAGCGATGGAGCAACTGCAATGGTTGGAAAAGTGAAGAGAGCCGTTTCTAGAGTGAAGCAAGTGCCATCAACAACGCCACAACAATGCCACAATGTTGCATTCTCAACATACGCTTACATTACGCTTACAAAACAGGTACAGGAGCAAACTCTCTCTATCGAGGGATTTGAGGGTGAAATTAACCAAACTCCCAATTAACTTAAAGGAAATAATACAAAAATCTTCGAAACAATTTCATTCATTCCATTAAAGACAATTGAGCATTAAATTTGTATTGTTTTTCTTTCTATGTTCCTAAGTTTTCAAACCGTTTTTATTTTTTACGAATTATTTCGTAGCTATGCTGCGAAATTTTTGTAGCCCGACAAGGGTGCCGCGAGATTTTTTTTAGTTCGATAAGGGTGCCGCGGTAAAAAAAAAGTTTGAAAACCTCTGCCTTAGAGTAACAAATGTGTTTTTATTGATTAAAAAAAATGATTAAGGAGGTTAGAACGAATCCCATGTTAAACATTTTTTAAATAATTATTATTAAATTAGATATGCTTAAGCTTTGAATTCTTTTATCCATGCAGATCAATAGTTAATTTATGTTCTCTCAAAATTTGAAAATGATCCAGCTTTTAGTTTATCCGAAAATAAAATTAAAAAATGATTCTTTTTCAATTCATACACAAAGGCTCTTATGGCTGGCAAACTTCCGCCACGTCTTTATTTATTTTTCTCGATATTAATTTCGCAACTTTAAGGAATAAAAAATGTATACAATAAACTTAGATAATTGTAAAATACGATAACATTAAAGCAATCTGACGTTACCAATATAATTATTTAAATAATTAAAGCAAAACTTTTTATTTTGAATCTTCTTTATCGACATTAATTTACATGACGGGTGGTTTGGCAACGTCGCGAGAACGGCTGATTGTGAGAGAAAAGAAAAAGATGGTAACATGGTTATAGAGAGAGAGAAATAAAAAAAAACAATAAATTTTGTAACGTTTTTTTATTGTCCTTTAGGCCTAGGCTGCACTACGGCTAAACCGCCGCAGTTTTGAATCGCGTGATTTTTTGACTTAAGTAAGCTAATACAAGTGACCTCCCTCACTTGCGGTTGTTTTCCCATGAAACTGCTCGAGAAACACACAGTACACTATGGGAAAAATCAGTCACGGGAAAAAAACCGCAAGTGAGGCGGCTTGTATTATCTTACTTCACAAGTCACAAAATCACCGCGGCGGTTAAAAACCGAGGCGATTTAGTCGTAGGCCTTATATCTACAATGCACTTTTTTAACTTTATTTTTTTATCGTGACACTCGACTCCTTTCAATAGAGCTTTTCATACATTTTCATACTTTTTTGTGCGCATGTCTCAATTTCCGCCATGTTATACGTCAAAAAGTGCCCGAACTTTTTGACTAAATAACGTATTTAACTAAATAAGATACTTTCATATTCCAGCCTTTCAAACTTGGCGGATGCGCATGCGCTTACCTAACCGTAAAAACAACTAGTACTATTCTTTTCTCTCTCTGTCATTAACTTTATTAACTTTCAAGACACAATGAAGCGATGTTGCCAGATCTTTTTATTACACCGTATAAGTCAAAAATAACGTTATTTAAATATATAAAATTAAAATATATAAATATTTAAATCAATTTCATCAATTTAATATCAATTATGTTATTATAAATAAAAATTATGAATTTTAATTGAACTATTAGGATAATTGAAACTATAGAAAAATTCATTGTCCTTAACCCTTTCGCTGCTAAGGACTGCTATAGCAATTCAATTGATTTGACGCCCAGGTGTTATGAACATGACCAATCAAATCAATTGAACTGCTGTAGCAGTCTATAGCAACGAAAGGGTTAAGGAGAATGGATTTTTCCACAGTTTCAATTATCCTAATAGTTGTTAGTTAAAATTAATTATTTTTATTTATAATAACATAATTGATGAATTATTATGTATTTAATAAAATAAAGTTATTAAATAACGTTATTTTTGACTGTTATAATAGTCTATCGACTACATGAATTCATTGTGGCTTTTTTAAACAAAACAAAGATATTGTATTTTCAACCTCATTAGAGAGTTGCGTTACCCTAGGTGAAAGATTCGGGACTCACCCCTGCACCTAGGGTATGAATATTTCGAAAAATCTCAAGAAATAATTGTAAACTATGCGGATAGCCATATACTTGTTTTTAATTTTTTTTATGTCTAGTCTTGTCTAATCTTCTTTAGTGTTTTCTAGTCTTGTCTCCTTCCTTTCTGTATCTAGTCTTGTCTCTTTTTTGTCTTGTCTATATAGTCTACTATATTAAAATGTACTTAAGTCAATGAATTCGCTACAACGCTAACTAAATAGACCTTTTTACGGTTAGTTAAGCGCAAGCGCGTCCGCCTTGTTTACATATGAAAGTTTCGGGCACATTTTGTTATTTTCACTGTTATACCATGGTTACCATGGTGCACTTAATTATTATAAGTTAGTAATCTAATTCAAGTTCAATGTGAAGTTGTTGCAACTTGATGTTGTCGCAATACTAAGCCGCAACTTGAATTTATCGCAACATGAAGTTGTTTCAACTTGAATTTGTTTATAGATTGTTTCGATGAAGTCGGTTCAACATGAACCTGTCGCAATGCGAAGTCGCAACTTGAATTTGTAGTAACATGAAGTTGTTTCAACTTGAATTTGTTTCAGACAAGACAAGCCTAGAGAGACTAGACAGCCAATACTAGATAGACAAGACTTATATTTTGGGTTTTTTTTGACTAATTTGACTAATTTTTGACTAATAAGTGTGAAATTTCACTTTGCAAGCGATCAATTTATTGTTTTTTCTATAGTAGCATCGGACCTCAGACACACATGACAAGACGGGCGAGTTTATTACAGACAAGGCCAGGACATACAAGGACTAAGACAGACAAGATTAGGACAGACAAGACTAGGATAGACATGACTAGGATATACAAGACTAGGACAGACAAGATTAGAAGATACAAGACTAGGACAGACAAGATTAGGAGAGACAAGACTAGGACAGACAGGACTGCTATATACTAGACTAGAACAAACAAGATTAGAACAGACAAGACTAGGACAGACAAGTCTAGAGAGACTAGACTGGACAGACAAGACTACACGGAAAAAAGTACACTCTAAAAATTACAGTTAAATAGTAGCATCGGTCTTACGAATTTGAAACTGTAAAAACTAATAATTGCTTTTTTTTAATTACAGTTTCCGGTATTATTAGTAAATAAGTTTTAAAAATTACAGTATGCGACTGCATTCTCTACAAATTTGTATTCGTAATTCGTAAGTACTATTTAAATAGACTAAAAAGGCAAGGCTAGACCGACAATACTAAAGAGATAAGAGTAGACAGACAACGCTAGACGGACGGCAAGAACATTCCACAGGCAAGAACAGCCAGGCAAGACTAGCCTTGCAAAATATTTTGTCATTTTCGCTCAATTTTGACATAAAACAAAAAAATTTTGCAGTGTGTCCACTACAATCAACAAAAAGAACAAAATATGCTTCGAATGGATTTTGGTTTTTGAAAATTTTGCAATATTTGCAAATTATTTTGACGTTTTCGTCCAATTTTGACATATAACAAAACAATTTCGCAAACTTTGTCTACTCAAATAAACAAAAAAAAACAAATTTTCTTGGAATAGATTTTGGTTTTTGAAAATTTGGCAATATTTGCAAATTATTTTCACGTTTTCGTCCAATTTTGAAATAAAACAAAAGAATTTCGCAAAGTTTGTCCACTCAAATCAACAAAAAAACAAAATTTTATGCGAATTAATAAAGATATTGGTTTTTGAAAATTTGCAAATTATTTTGACGTTTTCGCCAAAAACAAAATTTGATTTGAAATAATAAAGATTTTGGTTTTTGAAAATATGCAAATTATTTTGACGTTTTTGTCCAATTTTGACATAAAACAAAAGAATTTCACTAAATTTGTCCACTAAAATGAACAAAAAAAATTATTAGAATTAATAAATTTTGGTTTTTGAAAATTTGCAAATTATTTTGACATTTTCATCAAAAACAAAATTTGATTGGAATTAATAAAGATTTTGGTTTTTGAAAATATGCAAATTATCTTGACGTTTTTGTCCAATTTTGACATAAAACAAAAGAATTTCACTAAATTTGTCCACTCAAATAAACAAAAAAACAAAATTTGATTCGAATTAATAAAGATTTTAGTTTTAGAAAATTTGCAAATTATTTTTTGGTCTCCTGAATTGTAAAGCTAGCTTTGATATCGTGTATATATTAAGCGAAACTAGAATTTTACTCACAATGTTGCAAAGTCCGGCTACAATGCGGTAAAGTCACTTTCCCGCACTGTAGCCGTACTTTACAAAATTGTGCCAAATAATAGTTATTTACATTAGAGTGTGGAAAGTTTGATTTTACAACGCGACAGCTCGTTTTCATTAGCTGGAGCGCTGTAAAATCATTTCCGCACGAAATTTTTATAATTTTTTTTGGCCGACAATTATTATTTAAGAAACAAATAGACCCTTCGCCTCCACTTCCGGTTCCCCACTCCTGCCCAACGTTCGTTTCCCACCCCACTTCCGGTTACCACCTCCCACTCCTGGTTCCCATCCAACTTACCGCCCCCCCTACCGGTTCCCACCCCACTTCCGGGTCCTACCCCATTTCCAGTTCCCACGCCGCTTTCGGTTGCAAAAAAAATCCCACTTCCGGTTTCAAAAAAAATTCCCATTTCCGGTTCCGGAACCGGAAGTGGGGTGTGGACTTGAAAAGGGGTTGGGAACCGAAAGTGTGCGTGGGGGCCGGAAGTGTGGGAGTGAACCGGACGTGGGGTGGGAACCAGAAGTGGAAGCGTGGTGGGGGCCCGAAGTGGAGGTGGGAACCGGAAGTATGGTTGGGAGTGGGGGACCGGAAGTCGGGTGGGAGTGGGGACCGGAAGTCGGGCTTGAGTGGGGAACCGTAAGTGGGGGCCGAGGGTCAATTTGTTTTGCTTCGAATAGATTTTGGTTTTGAAAATTTGGCATTGATGCTAATTGTTTTGACATTCTCTTCCAATTTTGACATAAAACAAAAAAATATCGCAAAGTTTGTCAATTGAAATCAACAAAAAAAGAAAATTTGCTTCAAATAGAGATTTAGGTTTTTGAAAATTTGGCTATGTTTGCAAATTATTGCAAATAATACAAAGTTATAAAAGTATTTCGCACAGGTTATAACCCTAATGTAATGTTCAGAATATTGAGCACACAACCACATCAGTTCAAAAAATTAATTCGCAGCGAAAGGGTTAAGAATTAAATCTTAAAGAATTTGTTTGGAAGAAACTTTAGTAAAATCGCGTTTCAAATTGATTAGATTGCAGGTGGTTGTGATGACGTCACGGCCGCCATTACCCCATCTGTCAAAACACTTTTGTCGCGGAGAGATTTCAATAAAATATTTAAACATTGCAAAGAAAAATTCCCCGAATGAGTGAAATATGTAAAAATGATGCTGATAAACTCACCAAGAAGTAGAGACCAATTTCAAGCGGCTCACATCAAATTACTGCACCGAAACTTCAAAAAATTGAGGAGTATTTGCAGGAGACGACTCGACCACCGATTCAAACACACGAACTGCAACTTCGGCAAAACTCGGCCGACGAATGTCGACGATCTTTCAGAGATTGGGCCGTATTGTTCTTATTGCAACAAATTGACTGCAATTTACCAAACATGATCTAAGTAAGTGTATAGCTTCTTTAGTAGATTTAGTAGAACCCTAAGTTTCACAACAAATGTAGGTGTCTCACAAAGATCGTCGATATTCGTCGGCCGAGTCGAAGTAATACGTTGATGATAGATTACAGCTGAAGTGATGTCACGACCGCCATTGACACCATCTGTCAAAATACTTTTCTCGCGTTGAGATATCAATAAAATATTTAAACATTGCAAACAAAATTTCCCCGGACGAGTTAAATATGTAAAAATGATGCTGTTAAACTCACCAACAAGACGAAACCAATTTCAAGCAGCTCGCACCAAATTGCTGCACCGAAACTTCCAAAAATTGAGGAGAATTTGCAGGAGATGACTTGACCACCGATTGAAACACACGAACTGCAAATTCGGCAAGACTCGGCCGACGAATGTCGACGATCATTGAGAGATTGTGTCGTATTGTACTTATTGCAACAAATTGACAGAGAATTACTAAATATGATCTAAGTAAGTGTATAGTTTCTTTAGTAGATTCAAAGTTGGGCAAAAATTAATTCTGAAAAAATTAACAACTAACAATGAAATTGCCAGATTTAATTGCAACTAACAATTAAAATAATTAATTGTAATTGCAAGATAACACAATTAACAATTAATAATTGTTAATTGTAAAATTTTGCAATTATAATTAATTAATTGTTAATTGATTGATGCATTTTTACAATTACAGTTAACAATTAATAAATGTCGGTTAGAAGATATGTTTATTATACTCCATTGTATCACCTGTATCAATGCTTAACTGAAATAGTTATTTACATTAGAGTGCGGAAAGTTTGCTTTTACAACGCAACAACTCGTTTGGTTATCCACCTCCTCCTACACTTCCGGTCATCCATCTCCGAGTTCCCCCCCCACTTCCCAACCCCAGTTCTGGTTCAAAAAAATCACCCACTTGCGGTTCCCACTTCCGGTTCCGGAACCGGAAGTGAGGGTGGGAACCGGAAGTTGGGGTAGGAAATAAAAATGGGATGAGAACCGGAAGTGGGGTGGTAACCGAATCATCCACCGGTCTTCCCCGAATCCTCCCCGAATCCTTCCCCGAGTTCCCACCCCACTTCCGGTTCCCACCCCTACTTCTGGTTCAAGAAATTCACCCACTTCCGGTTCCGGAAGTGAGAGTTGGAACCGGAAGTTGGCATAGGAAATGGAAATGGTGTGGTAAACGGAAATGGGAACCGGCAGTGGTGCTGGGAACCGGACGTGGCTGGAAATCGGAAGTGGGGTGGAAACCGGAAGTGGGGGCGTGGTGGGGGCCGGAAGTGGAGGTGGGGGGTCCAGAAAGACCATATTTCTCGACTGTTTAAGTTATTCCATTTATAAAATAGTTTTAATTGTTATAATAAACAATTGATGATTAAGTTAATCGTAACTAACAATTAAAATTTTAATTGCAATTAAATTAATTGTAAACCACAATTAATGGATTTAATTGCAATTGATTTCAATTGCATCTCAAAATTAAACACTTAATTGAATTAAATTAATTGCAATTGATTTAGTTGCAATTAAAATTGAAATTGTTTGATTCTGCAATTAAAAAATTAATTGAATTATGCCCAACACGGAGTAGATTTAGTAGAACCCAAATGTTTACAACAAATGTAGACACACTCAAAGATCGTCGATATTCGTCCGCCGAGTATTGCCGAAGTGACGGTTCGTGTGTTAGAATCGGTGGTCGTGTCGTCTCCTGCAAATTCTCCTCAATTTCGGTGCAGAAATTTGGTGCAGCCGCTTGAAATTTCTCTCGACGTCTTGGTAAGTTTATCAGTGTCATTTTGACATATTTCACTGCAAAGTTTAAATATTTTATTGAAATCTCTCCGCGAGAAAAATGTTTTGAAAGATGGTTGCAATGGCGGTCGTCACGTCACCACAGCTACCTTTAATCTACCATCAACGTATTATTTATCAATTTGAAACGCGATTTTATTAAAGTTTCTTCCAAGCAAATTGCCAATTTAAACATTACATTCATTACATTACATTCACATCATTTATTTTCATCTTATAACACTATTTCTGCTAATTAATTATTTTTAATTCAAACAAGACTTGACTCACTGGCTCATTCCACATCAACTCAACACAGGGTCTAAACCTCACGATCTCAGATATTCCTGAAGTTTCGCACAGGTTATAGTGACGGAAATACCTTATGCCCAAGTTTAATGCTCCACTTCCGAGTCTGATTGTAGACATGATTTGTTGATTTACGATTTCGCCGCTGGTCATAGCTCTTGGCTCATTTCATGCACAACTGTTTTTAAGTTACTTACTCTGCACAGGATCGTTCGTCACAATTTTTATCCCTTTTGCTATGTCTCTACTTCCTGACAATCGCGTTGACACCTCAGCAGCGTAGGATAGCTCACCAGTACTTCTGGTCCGGATAAGATCATCATTGTTTTAAGGCTTGATTGCGAAAACTCTTTCATAGGTCTCCCAGGACCTGATAGGCGTTCTTTAGAATTAGTTGGCAACATATCAATCAGTCTTTCACTCATATCAGCCTTAATGTTGGCAATTTCGCGTTCGACATTGTTCCTGAGCTCCTTTAACGTTGTTGGATAAACGTTCGGGTTAAGTGATCCTGAGCGAGGTGGCTATTTGACTGGACCATTTCTTGGGATTAAACGATTAACAAATTTTTCTTTCAATATATCAATTGTTCGACCAGAGTGTGACTTGTGGCACCTTCTTGTTGGAACCACATATCGCTGATGTCAAGTCCATCTAATTCTGCCCAAAACTAGTATTTTAACATGCACGATTGCAAGCTCTATTGACCATAACATGGCGATTATTTTCATCGACGAGAAACAAATAGACATTTCAAAAGATATATTTGATACCCATTAGCCACTACGAGTTCCTGAAGTTTGGCACGTTTGGTACTATTAGTATAGACTTGGCAAAATATAAAATTTTGCTGAGATGTGTCAACCAGTTTTTTAATTACAGAGCTGTAAAGTTTAATTGAATAATTTAATTTAATAAATGAATCCAAAAATAGAGAACAACAACTTTTTGAATTCCGCTGTAGAATCTTTCCTAATTGAGCTAGAGACCTAGAATTGGTGGCATTTTAAAGCATTTTTCATGACCTTTCCAATGATTTACAACACTACATAGGTTAAGTTAAGAAAAAAAATCTTAAAATCCATTTTAAAATTTTAATTCAACTTTTTTCAGAAAGTAGGTACATATTTTAAAATCTCGAAATTAATTCCATGACTAGCTAGTTGTAAACCACAGGTCAAAATATAAATTTTGGAAATGGATGCCTTCATTGTTTAGAAAATTGAAGACTGAACTTTCCATTTCCATTAATTCAACTCTGTATTTATAATTCAACAATGCTATATTGACATATCTGTACCTGAGCCAACTGTCATAAGTGACATTTCGTAAAACGTTCAGTAGACCATTTTATAACTATACATTTGTAAATGTTTTGTTTTGTGCTGTATTCGAAAAAATGATAATGATTTTACTTGCACTTTACTTGCTCTGACTAATGATATATTATTTAAACTAAACAACAGTAAGTTTCTAAATGTATAATTTCCCAACCGAAAAATCCCACCCGAAAATTTGGTAGTTACGACAGTTTACCTCTCAGGTACAGATATTAATGAATATAAACAAAAGATACACTATTAAATAATAGGACAAAATGAAGCCTTCTTAAAAAAAAATGATCAACACCGATTTTAAGTTTGAAAAGGCTTCATTTGTCTGACACATATCACATTCAAGTAGAACATAGGTTCTTCCAGTGGGGTTAGAGGATATGTACAAATCGAAGACGTGTCGAAAATCGCGAAGAAAAAATTCCATTATCGAAATCGCGAATTTTGACATGTCATGGATATTCACATATAATAAATACATCAAAAGACGCGAAATTTTGTATAGAACAAACAAATAATAATCTTTTTATGTATTGGTGAAACGTAAGCCTGAAATAACGATTATAAAAAACGCGCAAAATAGCGCACTTTGGGATTTTTGTCCGAAACTTTTTCCAAAATAATCTAAATTGACTCTAGATTGTTTGAATCTTGCTTTCTAGATTGTTCTAAATTAAATGCACATTAAAACTATGTATTATACTTGCAATTGCAAGGAAAAGTTGAAATTGATTGATAGAAAGTAGACGTTTTTTAATAGTATATTACGTAATGAGAGTTTTAAGAAGCATATTGCGTACGAGCGGAACAGTAATTCGGCGAGTACGTAATTGCCTTAGAACTCGAATTATGTACTATACTTTATCTACGACCACACTAACTTGTTTCTGTTTAATAAGATGTTTGATGTAACACCTTCGGCCTGATCTAACTTGATAGAAATGAAAATAAATACATTCATAATGGTTACATACCATTTTATTTAGTTATTTGTTCTTATTTGTACTAAATAAGTACTAATAGTTTTCGATAGATTTAAACGTAAAAAAAACGAAATAAATGACTTCTATGTGAATGTGAATGATGTGACGTTTAATGATTGTTTGGATATCGCGGAGTACTATTTAAAAATAGTATCAACGCGCAGCTCTCAACCAATCAACGAATCGTAAACCAAACGTTCATGGGTGATTTTTAATTATTACATAACATTAATAGCGGATTGTTATATTTGTGTGTGGTATGATGTATTTACATAGTCTGTACAATAATGGGCATTTACAATAGTGGTTGTAGATAAATTCATTTACATTGACTATTTTACTGCTACCTACGCACGAAAGGCTTTATTTTTTTTATGAACTCGACTATCCCAAAAAATCTGTATCGACCCCTCTGGGTGGGGGGGATGGCTGGTGGCGCGACCCACGGTTTGCGCACCACTGTTATAGAAGATTTAATTGTATATTGATTTTATGAACTCCAAGGTCCAATTAATTGGTCAAATGAGGAGTTCCAATTGGTTAAATCGCCAAATCTTTTATTTTCTTTTTATTAGGGCTTCACACGAGACGAGATAGGTGAGTTTCAAAAATCTTGCGTCGTTCTCGGGAGTTGTGAAAAAAATTCTCTCATCTCAGTCTCGCTCTCGCTCTAGGAACCGTTTGTCTCGTCTCGCTCTCGTAACCGTTTGTCTCGTCTCATCAAATAGCGTTCTTGCTAGAACTTATTGTTAAGATAGTCCAAAACGAGTCATCATTAATTTTATTGTAATTAATATATGCGTGATTAATTGTTATATAGATAATTGTTATGTAATAAAATACAATTTTACAATACTATTTGAAGTTACAAGTTACGAAAAAATGAACTTCGATATATTTACTACCTGAAATTTTACACTTTAAGTCACAACATGGCCAGGTAATGGTAACTTGCCCCAGGCCAGAACAAGCAGTTCAAATTTATGCAAGAAAATATTAGGGTTGCCCGTTTCCGAGTCAAAGATTGAAGAAGTATGAACGAGATCAGAAATGAGACTCTCGTGTCTAGCAAAAGCGTGACCACATATGCTCTTGTGTCTCGCGAGATGCTCTCGCTCAGAATAATTTTGAAAACTGTCTCGTCGCGGTCTCGAGACGAGACGAGGCGAGAAAAATATTGTTCTCGTGTGTAAGCCCTACTTTTTATGGTCGTAAGAAAAATTAGAAACGTGTTTAATTTAAATTAATTATTATTTTACATAATTAATATTTTTGGTCCACCTATTCCTCATTTTGCGCGGTTTTTTTTACACATTCTCGCTTTTACACGATTTAAAAAATCTCTGCATATAGAAAAGATAATAAATACCCATACGCACAGAACACCAAAATAGACAAGACCAGAGATCGGTCTTGTCCTAACTGGTCTGGTCTTGTTTCATCTTGAAATTAATTAACCTTTTACATTAAACACTTATTCCTCGTTTTAGCACGGTTTTTTACACTTTCTCGTTTTTACACGATTTAAAAAATCTCTCTATATAGACTAGACAATAGACTGATATATGCACACAAGACCAAACTAGACAAGACAAGAGACAGGTCTTGGACAGGACTTGATCTTATGTGGTTTTGTCTTGTTTGGTCTTGAACTTAATTATTATTTTACATTAGAAAACCTATTCCTCGTTTCGCACGGTTCCTTTTTTAGACTTTCTATCATTTACACGATTTAAAAAATCTCCGTATATAGACAATACCATATGCACACAAGACCAAACTAGAGAAGACAAGACCAGAGACTGGTGCGGTATGGTCTGATCTTATCTGGTCTTGTCTTGTTTGGTCTTGTCTGCTCATGTTCGTTCTTGTCTGGTCCTGTCTAGTCTTATCTGTTCTTGTCTGGTCTAGTCTAGTCTGTTCTTGTCTGGTCTAGTCTAGTCTTGTCTGGTCAAGTCTATTCTTGTCTGGACTTATCTAACCTTTCCTGAACTTGTCTAGTTTTGTGTGGACTTATTTGGCCTTGTCTAGTATTGTCTGGTCTTCTCTAGTATTGTCTGGCCATGTCTTGTTTAGTTTGGTCTTGTGTGCGTATGGTATTGTCTTTTCTATATACAGAGAAGGCACGATGTGAGATTAAAGCAAGCAAAACTAGACAAGGTTAATCAGACAAGACTATAGAGACAAGACTAGACAAGCGAGACTAAATAAAGGACATGCTTGTCTAGAAAGTCTCGGCCAGGGGTGGCGAACCTTTTTACGGCTGCGTGCCAATTTCTTAAAATTAATACATTTTGAAATGCCGATATGCCAGGGTACTTTTGCAACGATTAATGAAAAAAACGTTTTTTATGTTAAAAATCAGTAACCGTATTCCTTTGATAATAAGGCGTCTCATATTTTACAGCTTCAATGTTGCACTAAACGGGATTTGGATTTTTTTTTCACTATTTTTTAATATTTATTATTTAAGTCACTATTTTTCCCGAGTGCCAATACAATTTTTCTACCTGTCAGCCATAACATGCGTGCCAAAGGTTCGCCACAACTGGTCAGCTATGACACGCGTGCCATAGGTTCGCCAGCACTGGCGACGCACTAGTCTTGAATCACAGTATTTCCCAAAGTGTGGTATGCCTAACCCAAGGGGTACGCGAATGGTTTGAAAAAGGTACGAATCGATGTTCCAAAATATTCATTTTTTTATGTGTGCCAAAGTGTATATAAAATAGTATATTGTGCAACTATAGCGGTAAGTTGTCAATTGCCCACGAGTGCAAAATTGGGCTCACGAAGTGAGAGCTCTCGTTTCTCGCAATTGACAATACCGCACAAGATGCAGATAATTTTTTTTATTACTCATGCTAGGGGACGTATCTTATAAGATTGGGGTCCAGGGACCAGGGAACCGACGGAGAAGACCACTCCAAGAATAAAATAAATAAGATAAATCATCATGTACAACATTAATTTGTTGACCTGATAAATACAGAAGTTAAAAAAAATAGATTATTTTACTAATCACTCTCACGATAAAATGATTGCAGATTGTTTTTACGTATGTGAAGAGACAAAGTGAACTCATAAAGAATGACATTATTCGTAAGAATTGTAATAATTTTGATGCGATTTTACCTTAAAAAGTCACGTTTAATTCCTTGGATGAAATAAAAAAAATTATATCGCTAGTGAAATAAAAGTATCCATAGCAACACATCAAAATAATTCACTTGTGGGGTCCGTAAACACAACCCTAAATGTTGACTTCGCTGATGTTCTTTTTTGGTCCCAATCACACACATTTTTGTATAAATGTCTTGATTTCCGCGGGAGTAATCTTTCCGCAATTGCGTCACCATTTAACAATTCTTAGGATGTATCCATTTATGATTAATTAAACACAAATTAATTAAACACTAAACAAGATTTTGACGTACGAATCAAAAATTTTTTCGTTGTCATGACAACAATACAATAATGGGCGGACGACTTCGATGCTTCTCTTAGAAAAACAAAATGGAACTTTTCTTTGAATTTGAAACTTGTTAAATGAAAAGCAAAATTAATAAAAAGTTTGTATGCACTAGCGAATCAAATTAAGCTTTAACTCGTGGATTTAAATGGTCGTGTCATCTGCATAATTTAGAATTAGATGTTGCGGTTCGATGGATGATTGCGGTAAGTCAATGTTTCCCAAAGTGTGGTCCGGTGGTACGCGTACCCCAAGGGGCACTCGAGGGGTTTGCAAAGGGGTACGGAAAGATTTTTGAAAATTTTCCTTTTTTGTATGTGCCAAAGCAAATATAAAAACGACTTTTTATAAAATGTTTAAATCAATAAACGTATATATTGCAAACTATCTGTTAATTCCTATGGATTAGCTGTGAATATGCGACATTTCTCATCATCTTTGATCATCTTTGATAGCTAATCAATACGATACAAAGCAAAATTCTTCTGAGAAAACTTCTGAGAAATTCCGTTTTTAATTGATTTTCTTACATTTTCTTTTATAATTTTTAAACTGTTCACGATAAAATGCATTTATGCATTTAAAGACAAGCAGAAACTCTCTTAAAAAGAACTCTTATAAAGAAGAACATTTTCTTAAAATTTATAAAAATAAATCCCAATCCGAGGATATTATTTAAAAATATGAGTTCAGTTTTTGTTTTCAATGGAAATTCCAAGAAATTTCCCAGTTAAAAATATTTGAAAGGGGTAAACATGAATCGAAAGTTTGGGAAACACTGCGGTAAGTCATTTATGAACATTGTGAATAGAAGTGAACCTATAGTACTACCTTGTAGAATGCCTATCTTAACTATCCTTATGGTTGAATTGACATAGCCATTCGGGGTTTCAAGTCGAGTAATTTGTTTTCTATTTTGAAGGAATGATAATATATATTCCAGTACTATACCTCTTAAACCGTATTTGGTTAATTTACTTGGTGATTTATTATGATTTACTAGATCATGGGCTTTGGATAGGTTGAGTAATAGACCTTGTCTAGAATAGGTCTTGTCCGATCTGGTCTGATATTATCTGGTCTTGTTTTGTCTCGTCTAGTCTTGTTTGGTCTTGAAATGAATTAATATTTTACATTAAACATATTCCTCCTTTTGCACCGTTCTTTTTTAATACTTTCTCGTTTTTACACGATTTAGAAATCTGTGTATATAGGCAAGACAATACCATATCGTGGCTTAACTAACTACACCGCCTAAGTCGATTTTTGGCGGTATGGACATATTGATGTCATTGGACAATTCGTTTTTTGCTCGTCTATTGAACTCATATTATTGAATAAATCACACTGACACCGCTCAAGTCACAAGACCGCACAGGTCTTTCAAATAGCTACAGGAAACCGCACGCGCCGATACTTTGCTCCATGAATTAGTGATATTGAGTGATGTTTCAGCTGAATTTACCTGAAGAGTTTGTAAATAGCGCCCAGAAAGGTATGTTTTTGTATTAACTAACTTAAATCAATGTTTTAATAAGTTATTTTTGTTTTTTTTTTCATTTATTTATGTGTTTTCGTATATGTTTGCAGACGGATGATACTAATTCCAGCTCTGATGATCAGTTCATTGAGAGATTGGGACTAATGTTAAAGTTCAAAGTTAAAAAAAAGACAATTTATGACAATTTCAACCGACAATGCTTCAACAAGTACTTGCCAGTTAACTCTGGTGACTACGGAAGAACAAAATGTCATGGCGTCACATTTTATGGGAATCTCAAAGATACAAATCTACGTAAAAATAAGGCTCTTGTGGATTTTAGAAATTGGAAAATAAATATTAATCAAGAAAAAAGAATGAAGGGAGAAAATTACCTGGGATACCGGTGTGATAGAAAAGCAAAAAAGCAAGAGAAGTTCAAAGTCATCCAAGACGTATTTAGACCTGCTCGATCAATGAAACCAACTTGCAAGTCAAATTATTGTCTAAAATCTAAATTCAGAGGCTGTCATAATATTACTGAAGTATCTAGGCAGGGACTATTCGATAATTTCTGGAATAAAATGGACTGGGAACAACGAAGGAAATACATCTGCTGCCATATTACTAGTTTAGAGAAAAAAGTATCGAAAAGCGCTGGATCAAAAAGAAGTGAGAGTCGTTCATATTTTTTGACGATCAATAAGAATCGTATTCAGGTCTAAAAAAATGTTCCTGCAAACATTGGGTATAAAAGATTGGTTTGTACGGTACTGGCGGTAAAACACCGATTGTGCCATGCCCCCTCATTGTTCTATCTCAACAAAAAATAAAAAAGCTGATCCTCATCAATACCTGGAGCAATATTTAGATAACATCCCGAAAATGCCATCTCATTACTGCAGAGCTACTACATCCAGGGAATATTTAGAACCCACTTTTAAAGCAAAACACAACTTTATAAGGAATATAAAAGAAATAGTGAATTTGATGGAGTTGAATAAATGAGTCGCAAAACATTTGAAATGGTTTTCTTAAAAAAAATTCGTCGCTATTCCGGCCAAAAAATGATCAGTGTGAATTTTAGACAGGCAACATAAGTGGCATAAGACAAGCAACATAAGTGAGGAACAATATACGCAACATATTGCTAAGAAAGCCAGAGCCAGATATGTATTTCGATAAAACGAAAGCTGAAACTGGAAATATTCATGTTTTCACGCAAGATCTGCAACCTGTAAAATTAGCACCATAATTAAAAGCGAGCGCATTCTACTACAAAATGAAACTATGTGTACATAATTTCACCCTGTACAACTTGGCCACCAAGGTTTGATGAAACAAATTGCTCATAAGAAGCATCTGATTTTGCTTAAAGTTTGATTGACCATCTAAAAAAGCTTTTGACCGAAAACTGTATCCCAGTGGACAAGTCGTTACTTACTGCTTTGTTCAAATAGACACCTACTTATTATGATTATAGTCCTTGTAGAGATAAGTTAATAGTGAAAAGGCGTTATTTTTGTTTTTAAATAAAGATTTTTCTATTACAAGAAATAACTTGTTTTCTTATCAACACAGCGTAAGTCAAAGTATTTATCCTATAAACACCAGTGCCTCCTGACACAAAGGAGGCAAGATTTAAAAATCTTTGTATATAGACAAGACAATACCATATGCACACAAGAAAGACCAAACTAGACAAGACAAGACTTGGCTTGAATGAGGCTTGTCCGTTATGGTCTGATCTTATCTGGTCTTGTCTCGGCTGGTCTTGCTTGGACTTGTCTGGTCATGTCTGTTCTTGTCTGGTACTGTCTGGTATTATTTAGTCTAGTCTGTTCTAGTCTAGTCTGTTCCTGTCTGGTGTAGTCTAGTCTATTCTTGTCTGGTCTAGTCCATTCTTGTCTGGACTTATCTAACCTTTCCTGAACTTGTCTAGTTTTGTCTGGACTTATTTGGCCTTGTCTAGCCTTGTCTAGTATTGTCTGGTCTTACCTAGTATTGTCTCGCTTTGTCTTGTCTAGTTTGGTCTTGTGTGCGTATGGTATTGTCTTGTCGATATACAGAGAAGGCACGATATGAGATTAAAGCAAGCAAAACTAGACAAGGTTAATCAGAGAAGACTTTAGAAACAAGAGTAGACAAGCGAGACTAGATAAATGACCGAAGACATGCTTGTCTAGAAAGTCTTGGCCAGGGGTGGCGAACCATTTTTTTATGGCCGCGTGCCAATTTCTTTAAATTATTAAATTTTGAAATGCCAGCGTACTTTTGCAATGATTAAAGAAAGAAACATTTTTTTTTGTTGAAAATCAGTTACCGTATTCCCCTGAATATAAGACGTCTCATATTTTACACCTTCAATGTTGCACTAAACTCGATTTGATTTTTTTTTTTTTTTTTTGAGAAGTCACTATTTTTCCCGTCTGCCAATACAATTTTTCTACGTGTCAGCCATGACACGCGTGCCATAGATTCGGCACCACTGGTCTAGGTAGTAGAAACTATATGAAATGAACTAGTCTTGAATACTCTATCAAGTAGACAAATTGGTTTGGACTAAGGCTTTCAATACCGGAATCCCGGGATCTCGAAAACCGGGATTTTAGTCTATTTTTTCCGGTATTAGAAAATCGGTATTTCAAGAAAAATACCGGTATTTCGGTATTTGTCTAAAATATCTTACTTTTTATTTATGTTAGTTATTTCAATTAGCAGAACAGAATAACAACAAGAATAATAAATTCGTATTTATACCTCTTCAATGCATAGTGAAGTTAGTCACTGAATTTCGAAACTTGCTTGTTCCTGTTTACGCGCCTGTTTGCGCGTCATCTCTCATCTCACACGCACACGATTAACAACACATACATTTAACGATATAAGTTATATTTCTGAATTTATTATTTGCTGCAAATTGCTGTAATGTTTGTTGTTTGAAACCGTAAGTTTTTTATTATAAAACATCAAATTTTTATAATGATTTTATTAAGTTTTGGATATACATATACGATACGCTGCGTATCGTACGCCATGTCTACGTCCACACAAAAGGAGTTCTTCAAATACAAAAGGGCAACGATGCATCTTCGGTTTGGCACTTTTTATATGAAACAAATGTTCATCTAGCCAGGTCTAAAGAGTGTTCAAAGGAAATAAAATGTGGTGGAGGCTCTACTAGTGGACTACATACTCATTAAAGACAATGCATGGAATAAATCTAAGAAAAAGCAGTGAGGTAAGTTTGAATGATAACAATGATCAAGATCAACCAAGTCAGTCTAAAAAACCTAATTTAATAACAAGTTATTTAAAAAGCAATAAAAACGGAAACCTAGCTAAAGTACTAGCTCGAATGGCAGCTCGAGACGGCTTATTATTTAATATTTTGAAAACATCTATTGATATTAGAGAAGGATTAATTGCTCGTGGTTTTAAATATGTTCCAAAATCAGCAAGTACAAAAAGAAATATTATACTCGAATATAATAAAACTATTCCAATTACCATAAAAGATGAAATAGCTCAGCTTAAATCTAAAGGCAAACGATTCAACAAAGGTGCAACATTTGATGAATGGACATCGATTCGCAATCGACGATATCTAAATATAAATATACATACTGCTGGAGGATTTATTTTTTTAATATTGCACTAGTACGAGCATTTGGAAGTCTGCCAGCAGAAAGGTGTTTAATGCTGGTTAGAGAAAACTTAGAAGAATTTGGCTTCTGTATTTCTAAAGATATAGTCAGCATAACCACTGATGAAGCATCGGTTGTGGTTAAATTAGGCAAACTTATTGATGCTGAGCATCGGATCTGCTTGGTGTAGCTATAACCGATATACTTTATAAGTCAAGGTCAGAAGTTCTGAAAATTTCATGGTTTGGTTCTGACTCAGAACCAAACGTTGAAATTGTTGATAACGGCATGAATGTTGAAGTAGAAGATGATGAGAATGGAGAATATGTTGACGGCGTCGTTATAGAATCTAATTTAGTAGATACTACGGTCAGTATTAGTCATGCTACTATTTCTCCTCTTGTAACAAAAAATAAGAAAGGTAGTCAAAATATTTATAAATTCACCTACTAAAAATGATAACTTTTTATAGAAATATCTAAAAGAAGAAGTACAGAAATTGCTTTAAAATGAGACTGTAAAACAAGATGGAATAGCATGTTACTTATCTTAGAAACATTTTACCAATTGAGATATTGTGTTCAAAAAGCCCTTATTGACAAAATCTGGGAATTCCGGAATCTCCGGAATTAATTTTTATGACAGAGACTTTAATTTATTATCTGAAATTATCACTTCTCTTACTCCTATAAAATTAGCAGTTGATGCTTTATCTCACCAATATTCTAATCTTATTACAGCAGATGAAACAATAAAATTTATGATGGAACCTCTTCCGAATCAAAATTTTGAAATTACTAAAGAAGTTTATGAAGCTTTAAAAATTCGCATATTACAAAGACGAAATAATTTATCGCAGGTACTTCAGTACTTACATAGTGGAGAACAACATAATAACCATTTAGTTCAAACCATATTTCCACTTAATACGTTAAATAATTTGTTTGATAAAACGACTTTCGCCCGAAACGGCAGAAGAACATGTTGGATCAGATTCAGATAAAGACGAAAATTCCGAAGAATCCTTGGAAAGAAATCTGACCAATACATTAAGGACTGGCTCCAACTTTGCTTTTCATGACCATGACAAATTAAAACTGCAACTTCAATCAGCAATCCAACAAAAACTCTCAGTTCAACCTAAAACTACAAAAGTGCAAGGGGTAGAACCTATTATAAAAGACGAAATTGCAATTTTTGGAAAAACAGGAGTAAGAGGAAAATATTTGCCACTGACGTACGACCAATTAAGTACAATTGCACCAACAAGTGTAGAATCGGAAAGGACGTTTTCTGCAGCAAGTCAATTATATACAAAGATTCGCTCCAGTCTGAACCACAAAACAATTGATTGTTTATGTTTTTTCGGGCATATTTTAATAAAACAAACTCAAATTTCGAAATGTAGTAATGTTTATGATAACTTTGTTCCGAATGTCTGCTATAAATAATTGGTTATTTTTATATACAGAAGGAGTAAACAAATGTTTAGTTTTTATACTTATTTCGTTTAAATATTTTTTTGTATAGTTTATAACTAAATAAATATATTTTTAAGTTTTTCCTTTGTTTTCTTTTTAATACATCACCATTATCACTAATATTTATAAAAATCTGTCGAAAATATTTTTTCTGGTAATACCGGTATCAATACCGGTATTCCGGTTTTGAAAATGAATAATACCAAAATACCGGTTTTCATTTTTGCTCCGGTATTGAAAGCCCTAGTTTGGACTAGATGAAATTGAATTGAAAAATATATTAGAATAAACTAACACAGATTTAGATTACATGAATCTTGATATATCTAGTGTGACTCTCGAAATACTTAGTCTAAATATACTATTTAGTCGCAATATGTAGTATATTTAGTTTAGGGAGTATTTGGTAGAAATATTGAGATATATAGTCTCGATTTTAAGACATCTAGTCCCTAGCTTGAGATATTTAGTCTGAATCTTGAAATATCTAGTTTACATTTTGAAAAAATAAATTGTGTATAATTATTTATATATTGTTGAGTTTGAAGATTTTGATAATATTTAATAGTAACATTTGTATCTTTTCTTCAAAGATTATAATTTTTTAGGAAATCATTGTACACATATCGTCAACAAAGTTGACATCATTAGTATAACTAATCTTTCTATAAAAAACTAACTACTTCACTGGCAAACACCACGACTGACATTGAATTATATTATGAAAGTTTTTGGGTTCTATATTACCCAGTAATTTTCCCAAAATTTCTAAGATAGCATTCTATACATATCGTCAACAAAGTTGACATCAATAGTATAACTAATCTTTTTATAAAAAACTTTCTTAAAAACAACTAATTCACTGGCAAACACCACGACTGACATTGAATTACTTTAAGAAAGTTTTTGGGTTCTATATAACCCTGTAATTTTCAAAAAAAAAAGCAATACCCTGATCAAATATAAAAGATAATTATCAATTAATTAATGAATATCCATATACGCGTTTCTGCCTTTTGGCTTGATAATTATGGCTTTATCATTAACAACAAATTAAAATTAGAAATAAAATGAAATACGACTTACCAAGCGTGTTTTTTACAGCAAACTGGTATATCTAATTATTAATTTGTTGTTAATGATAAAGCCATACTGATGAAGGCAAAAAGGCAGAAACGCGTATATGGATGTTCATTAATTAATTGATAATTATCTTTTATATTTGATCAGGGTATTGCTTTTTTTTAAATTACAGGGTTATATAGAACCCAAAAACTTTCTTAAAGTAATTCAATGTCAGTCGTGGTGTTTGCCAGTGAAGTAGTTGTTTTTAAGAAAGTTTTTTTATAGAAAGATTAGTTATACTAATGATGTCAACTTTGTTGACAATATGTATAGAATGCTATCTTAGAAATTATAATCTTTGAAGAAAAGATACAAATATTACTATTTAATAAATTGTAAATAATTCAAATTAAAAATAATAACATTGAGTTTTTAATTAAAAATTTGTTTAAGCCGTGTAAAATGAGGAATAGATCAATAAATATTGAATATTGCTAATGAATAAAATACAGTTTCAGTGTTGAGCCTTTTTAATAGAAGTAATTCTTTGTTATATACTCATTACGTGATATATTATCGCCCGGATCGATATTTTATCTACCCTAGTAATTTGATATGTGTGACTCGAATTGGAGAACAATTTTCCGCGCAGTAAAGCGAAGCAAATGGAATTATAATTGGAGATTTGGCATTAAATAAGAACGCGTTCGGATTAAAATAGTCTAAACAAGCTTCCATATTTATTCATGAAAATGGAATACGCTGACCGCGCGGCAGATTGTCGAGGGTGAAAAGTAAATAAGAGGGTTTTAGGTATGGAATGAGACACAGTGTGCGATGGCCAGTGTCAAACAAAGAGAGGCCGGATCGGCCGGAATGCCTGGTCGAGGCAGCGGGGCCGGTTTTTACTAGGTCATGAGAGGAGTAATATAGTTAAGGTATATATATAAACCCCCCATAAAAGACATCATTGTGCTTTTAAAAGAAAATTCAAATATAATTTCTCACCAAATGTACAAATTTAATGGATTAAACTTTAATATAATTGAATTAATTGGCTTTCAAGAGAAATAATTTATTGACAAAACAACGGTTTGACAAACAATAACCGCATCAGCTATTCATTCATTGTACCGACAGTTTCAATCTGAAATAGTTTAATTTGCTTTGATTGTGAAGATCATGTTTAGTGATTGTTTAGCCTCAAATTTTCCAACCCAACGATTTTATTGCCTCGTATCCAGTTACGAGCAGACGGAACAGCAACGGTAGAATACCCAAACAATAATTTTCTATGTCTGGGAAGATACAAAAAGTCTAGTAAATTATTCAAGGTATTATAAGAGAGGTTGCAATTATAATGCAACGACCGTTAGCGGATTTAGTCTAATCTGCAGGGTCACGTTAATTATTTGCGAACTCAACAGAATGGCTATCTCTAACGGGTCTGCTTCTTTGGTATGCATCAACTCAACTCGTCCGGTCGCTTGGCTCGACCGCGACAAGTTTTTACGACAAAACATAATATTAACTACCCGCTGATTAGGGTTAACGGTTGAACGAAAAACAATAACAAAGCTAATATGTAAATAAGATAAGCTCCACTCACCGGTGTAGAATATGGTTGACAGGTGAGCCTGATCCCGTCTTGAGCAAGTTTCTCCCGCAACAGCATCTTAAGTTGCATTCTAGGAATCTTGACGAGTTCTGCTTTTCCCTCCTCATACTCATCAAGGTATTTGGCCGCTTCTTGAGCACTCTCGGCGGAAGAGGAAGCCGCCGGTGAGATGGCAACAATGCGACTTGTAGCCGCCTCCTTGTCGGAACAACGTCCAGAGGATGTTCTCGAAGACCGAGCACTCACATTGTCACACAAACACTCCTCGTGCACGGCGACACTCTCCTCTAACGAGAAATATACCGAAGCAGCTCCTTCTTCCCGTAAAGTTCGCACGGATTGAAGGAGTCGGCTGCGATGTACCGGATTAAAGACTCCGATCGCATCCAAGTCGGGATCGCCGACCTGTTTGCAGATTTCCAAGTCGTCGTAGCCGTTATCGATGAAACTTTCCGCATATTGGCCGAGATGGAGAGATCGCAACCATTCCGCCACGATGTTCCCGGCCATCTCAGTAAACGAACACGCGCACGTAAACCGAACGCGAGTTGGATGGAGTCTGAGACGTCTACACTCTCAACAACGCACGACCACTTTGAAACTTCGCCGCGCGCCGACTCCCCATCCCGACACTCACCTCGGAACAAAACGGAGACTCACGATTTCAAACTCACCTTTAATTTTACCTATCACTCCCAGCAATATAACTCAACTCTCCATACACGATTCAATCTCAAATTTCAATTTGTCTCCTATAGAAATTAATTAACAACCCGAATGTCCCTATCACGGAATCATCAAAAAATCAGATTATCATAACAACTAAAAACTCAATCTAATTAATAACGTTCAACAGGTATCACCGAATTATCGAATCCATCTAAAACATTCTTTTTTTTTAATCTAATAAGAGAAAATGCGTTTATACCATAAAACCAATTCCAAGCTTCAAATTACATGATTTATCTCAATAGAAACATAATTCGTTTTAGATAACCATCCATCTGATAGTTAATTATGTTATTATATCATACACTTAATATATTCATTAATTTGACTTATAGTTCGTCTACTGGTTTACAACATTCGTTCACCCAATTGTCTATCCTGTTCCTCTGACCAAAACCTTTCATTTCATAAAAGATATAATTCAAACATTTTCAGATTGTTTCACCACTCTACTCTATCTAGATAAACCCAAATTTCAATTTATTTTAATAAACATTCGTATTTTCTGGTTTTGTTATCGATTTTATATTTATTTGCGTAGAAGGGAAAACTGATTGATAAAAAAATGTAAGATAATACTTTTTCGACTTACCGGTCTCCCCAAGTTGACACGGAAGATTCAAAAATAAGAATTCTATAAAATTGCTATCTGCAGGTTTTCAGGCTCTCACAGGAAAAAAATCCCGGATACAGACTGCAAAGCAATTGATTCGACGTGGTTTCAAAGTAGCGGAGGTTAATATTTATACATTTTTTATCATCATTTTTTAGAGTTATTTTCGGATTTTCTAATGGGCTCTGCGATGATTACATTCAACCAAGTCTAGAGACACAGGACTAGACAGACAAGACTAGACAGACAAGACTAGACAGACAAGACTAGACACACAAGACTAGACAGACAAGACTAGACAGACAAGACTAGACAGACAAGACTAGACAGACAAGACTAGACAGACATGACTAGACAGACAAGACTAGACAGACAAGACTAGACAGACAAGACTAGACAGACAAGACTTTTTTTTTTTTTTAATAATAATAAAAGACAACAAGACTTCAAAAAGTTAAAAAAAAAAAAAAAATATTAATAATTAGACAGACAAGACTAGACAGACAAGACTAGACAGACAAGACTAGACAGACAAGACTAGACAGACAAGACTAGACAGACAAGACTAGACAGACAAGACTAGACAGACAAGACTTTTTTTTTTTTTTTAATAATAATAAAAGACAACAAGACTTCAAAAAGTTAAAAAAAAAAAAAAAAAAATATTAATAATTAGACAGACAAGACTAGACAGACAAGACTAGACAGACAAGACTAGACAGACAAGACTAGACAGACAAGACTAAACAGACAAGACTAGACAGACAAGACTAGACAGACAAGACTAGACAGACAAGACTAGACAGACAAGACTTTTTTTTTTTTTTAATAATAATAAAAGACAACAAGACCTCAAAAAGTTAAAAAAAAAAAAAAAAAAAATATTAATAATTAGACAGACAAGACTAGACAGACAAGACTAGACAGACAAGACTAGACAGACAAGACTAGACAGACAAGACTAGACAGACAAGACTAGACAGACAAGACTAGACAGACAAGACTAGACAGACAAGACTAGACAGACAAGACTAGACAGACAAGACTAGACAGACAAGACTAGACAGACAAGACTAGACAGACAAGACTAGACAGACAAGACTAGACAGACAAGACTAGACAGACAAGACTAGACAGACAAGACTAGACAGACAAGACTAGACAGACAAGACTAGACAGACAAGACTAGACAGACAAGACTAGACAGACAAGACTAGACAGACAAGACTAGACATACAAGACTAGACAGACAAGACTAGACAGACAAGACTAGACAGACAAGACTAGACAGACAAGACTAGACAGACAAGATTTTTTTAAATTTTTTTTATTTTTTTAATAATAATAAAAGACAACAAGACTTCAAAAAGTTAAAAAAAAATAAATAAATAAATATTAATAATTAGACAGACAAGACTAGACAGACAAGACTAGACAGACAAGACTAGACAGACAAGACTCGACAGACAAGACTAGACAGACAAGACTAGACAGACAAGACTAGACAGACAAGACTAGACAGACAAGACTAGACAGACAAGACTAGACAGACAAGACTAGACAGACAAGACTAGACAGACAAGACTAGACAGACAAGACTAGACAGACAAGACTAGACAGACAAGACTAGACAGACAAGACTAGACAGACAAGACTAGACAGACAAGACTAGACAGACAAGACTAGACAGACAAGACTAGACAGACAAGACTAGACAGACAAGACTAGACAGACAAGACTAGACAGACAAGACTAGACAGACATGACTAGACAGACAAGACTAGACAGACAAGACTAGACAGACAAGACTAGACAGACAAGACTTTTTTTTTTTTTTAATAATAATAAAAGACAACAAGACTTCAAAAAGTTAAAAAAAAAAAAAATATTAATAATTAGACAGACAAGACTAGACAGACAAGACTAGACAGACAAGACTAGACAGACAAGACTAGACAGACAAGACTAGACAGACAAGACTAGACAGACAAGACTAGACAGACAAGACTTTTTTTTTTTTTTAATAATAATAAAAGACAACAAGACTTCAAAAAGTTAAAAAAAAAAAAAAAAAATATTAATAATTAGACAGACAAGACTAGACAGACAAGACTAGACAGACAAGACTAGACAGACAAGACTAGACAGACAAGACTAAACAGACAAGACTAGACAGACAAGACGAGACAGACAAGACTAGACAGACAAGACTAGACAGACAAGACTTTTTTTTTTTTTAATAATAATAAAAGACAACAAGACCTCAAAAAGTTAAAAAAAAAAAAAAAAAAATATTAATAATTAGACAGACAAGACTAGACAGACAAGACTAGACAGACAAGATTAGACAGACAAGACTAGACAGACAAGACTAGACAGACAAGACTAGACAGACAAGACTAGACAGACAAGACTAGACAGACAAGACTAGACAGACAAGACTAGACAGACAAGACTAGACAGACAAGACTAGACAGACAAGACTAGACAGACAAGACTAGACAGACAAGACTAGACAGACAAGACTAGACAGACAAGACTAGACAGACAAGACTAGACAGACAAGACTAGACAGACAAGACTAGACAGACAAGACTAGACAGACAAGACTAGACATACAAGACTAGACAGACAAGACTAGACAGACAAGACTAGACAGACAAGACTAGACAGACAAGACTAGACAGACAAGATTTTTTTTAATTTTTTTTATTTTTTTAATAATAATAAAAGACAACAAGACTTCAAAAAGTTAAAAAAAAATAAATAAATAAATATTAATAATTAGACAGACAAGACTAGACAGACAAGACTAGACAGACAAGACTAGACAGACAAGACTCGACAGACAAGACTAGACAGACAAGACTAGACAGACAAGACTAGACAGACAAGACTAGACAGACAAGACTAGACAGACAAGACTAGACAGACAAGACTAGACAGACAAGACTAGACAGACAAGACTAGACAGACAAGACTAGACAGACAAGACTAGACAGACAAGACTAGACAGACAAGACTAGACAGACAAGACTAGACAGACAAGACTAGACAGACAAGACTAGACAGACAAGACTAGACAGACAAGACTAGACAGACAAGACTAGACAGACAAGACTAGACAGACAAGACTAGACAGACAAGACTAGACAGACAAGACTAGACAGACAAGACTAGACAGACAAGACTAGACAGACAAGACTAGACAGACAAGACTAGACAGACAAGACTAGACAGACAAGACTAGACAGACAAGACTAGACAGACAAGACTAGACAGACAAGACTAGACAGACAAGACTAGACAGACAAGACTAGACAGACAAGACTAGACAGACAAGACTAGACAGACAAGACTAGACAGACAAGACTAGACAGACAAGACTAGACAGACAAGACTAGACAGACAAGACTAGACAGACAAGTCTAGACAGACAAGACTAGACAGACAAGACTAGACAGACAAGACTAGACAGACAAGACTAGACAGACAAGACTAGACAGACAAGACTAGACAGACAAGACTAGACAGACAAGACTAGACAGACAAGACTAGACAGACAAGACTAGACAGACAAGACTAGACAGACAAGACTAGACAGACAAGACTAGACAGACAAGACTAGACATACAAGACTAGACAGACAAGACTAGACAGACAAGACTAGACAGACAAGACTAGACAGACAAGACTAGACAGACAAGATTTTTTTTATTTTTTTTTATTTTTTTAATAATAATAAAAGACAACAAGACTTCAAAAAGTTAAAAAAAATAAATAAATAAATATTAATAATTAGACAGACAAGACTAGACAGACAAGACTAGACAGACAAGACTAGACAGACAAGACTAGACAGACAAGACTAGACAGACAAGACTAGACAGACAAGACTAGACAGACAAGACTAGACAGACAAGACTGGACAGACAAGACTAGACAGACAAGACTAGACAGACAAGACTAGACAGACAAGACTAGACAGACAAGACTAGACAGACAAGACTAGACAGACAAGACTAGACAGACAATACTAGACAGACAAGACTAGACAGACAAGACTAGACAGACAAGACTAGACAGACAAGACTAGACAGACAAGACTAGACAGACAAGACTAGACAGACAAGACTAGACAGACAAGACTAGACAGACAAGACTAGACAGACAAGACTAGACAGACAAGACTAGACAGACAAGACTAGACAGACAAGACTAGACAGACAAGACAGACAAGACTATACAGAAAAGACTAGACATATAAGCCTTCTTTTATGGGGCCTAGAGTTAACTTGTCAAGTGGCCCCATTAGAACTCACGAACATCCCGGTACTTCTTTTCGCATGTCGTCAGGATGCCCTTGTCTTTGTTATATCGCACATTTGTTGCCTTACATCCCCCATTTCACATCATGTGTTTAGGGGTTCAGGCATTTTGTAAGTTTAGTTTGGTTTGTTCCTGGCTTTCTGTCCGGCACGTTCGTCTGCCTCTTTCATGCTTACAATGCTTTTTATCATGTCTTCCGTTGCTGTCCAGTTGTCTTAGGACTTTCGCATGACCTTCAACAGTGTCTTTATTCCAAATTCTGTTTTTGTCTTCGCTGTCCAGTCCTCATATCCGCATTCGCTATCTAGTCCGCATAGTGCAAATATGCAATCTCTCCGGAATGCATATTTCACATTCGAGGACCGTGTGCGCCGCACTGTCCGTTTGTCCACAGTAGACACACAAGCTGTCAGAGGCCCTGCCAATATTGTGCATGTACTCTCTGTAGCATCCGTGGCCGCTAAACCCTTGGGTAAGATAGTAGTCCATCTCCCCATATTCTCGTTCTACCCAAATTCTCACTAGTGGAATTAATAGTTTTGTCCACTGTCCGTTTGTACAGCATATCCAGTGCTTTTGCCACTACTGGAAAAGTCTTCTGCCCGCTGTTCTGCTTTGTGTACAGCCCTGTTCTTTCTTTTACCAATAATTCTATTGGTGCGACACGCCTATCATCACGAGCACTGCATCCATTGAAACTGTCTTGCATGCACTGCACACATGTAGTGCCAGTTTTCTCTGCACTGTGACAAGCTTATTTTTAATGGTCTTTTTCTCGACTGAGCTACTGAGCATAATATCTTTCTCTTGCTACCTTTTGGTCCGCCGACATTGGGCATCATCTTTTCCAGTGCTGCTATTATCTTGAGGACTTTTGTCGCTGTTGGCATGATATGTGGTGTAAAACATAGTTTCTGGTCAATATTCCTCTTCTTCTTATCACGCCCTCTCCTGCCGAAGGTTGGCGATCAAAATCGCAATTTTAGCTCTGGAAACTACAGCACGTAAGATTTCTGCAGACGAGTGGTAGAACTATCTTCTCAAATCTTTCAGCCACGAGTTCTGGCGTCTTCCTACTGATCTTTGCCCTTGTACTTTGCCCTCTATTATGAGGCGTAATATTTCGTATTTATCACCTCTCATCGCATTACCCAGGGATTGCATTTTTCTTTCCTTGATGGTGTTCAGTAATTCTTTTTGTTTGTGCATGCGCTGGAGTACTTCATCGTTGGTGATCCTTTGTACCCATGAAATTCGCAGCATTCGTTTATACACATACATTTCGAAGGCTTCTATTTTCTTTTCGGTCTGTGAATTTTGTGTCTAGTTTTCACATCCATAGAGTAGGACAGAGAAGACGTAGCATCTGATCATTCGAGTTCTGAGTTCTAAACTAAAGTCTAAAAAAAAATGATTTCATATTCATGAAGATTTTTATCGCCTGCTCAATCCTTGAAAATATTTCCCTTTTCGGGTCGCGCTGACTATTGATGCTAGCAGATATTTGATTGAGGTCCCTTGTTCGATTGTTTGTCCCTTGACACGCAGGTGTGCATTTATTGGAATCTTAGAAAAGAACAATAATTTGGTCTGGGAGACATTGAGATTAAATCCAAACATCTCCCTATAGTGAACTACGGAATCTATGATGCTCTGTAGTTCTTGTACATTGTTTTCTATTATAACCGTATCATCGACGTACCTGATATTATTTATTGGGGTTCCATTGATCTTGATTCCGCCCTGGACTCCATCCAGTGCTTCTCTAAATATAGTTTCCGAGTACAGATTAAAGAGGAGTGGAGACAAGACGCAACCTTGTCTAAACCCCCTTTTGATTTGCATATCTTCCGATGTTGATTGATCGATGTTGATTGTTCCATCTCTACTACCGCCGTTTGATGCCAATAAAGTTCTAATATGAAAAGTAGGTCCAGGTGTCAATAACCACACCACGATATTTAACTGCCTCCTTGGGATGATTGGGATGACTTTAAATACTATCGGCCCTACATACCCCATTCCGGTCAGTGGAACTTAGCTTTTTAGCTTCTGTTTTTCAGGGGCATTTATAAACATATGCAATCGCCCTATTTGCACATTCTATTACTCTCTCCTCGTCTTTTCCTACTACTACCAGAGCAATAACATAAGCAAAACCTATTATCTCGACACCTCCTGGTAGCTTTAGCCTAAGTACTCCTTCGTACTGGATGCTCCACCGTGTAGGACCCATTACTGAGCCCTGTAGAATACCGCTGTGCACTTCTCGCTCTACGACTTCACCGCTTCGATTATGATCTTACGATCATGTAGATGACGCAATAGTCTCAGAAGGTGTGGTAGAAAACCTCTCTCACTAGCCTCATACAAACTATCTTCCCATGCTGCTGTATTTAAGGCATTTGTAACATATAAAGTAATGAGCAAACTAATCTTTCTTGTTGCTCATGTAGCATCTGATGCTTTCTCCACCACGTCCAGGATTCGCATAATAGCGTACACTGTTGACCTGCCCTCCCTGAATCCATGCTGTTTTTCTGAGAGGTTTTGCCCTTGACTGAGCTCAATCTTAAGTAGCACTAGCTGTTCCAGCAGTTTCCCTGCTACATCGAGTTGGCACAAAGTTTGATAGGACGATGGGTTTTCTATGGGCTTGTGCCCTTTTCTAAGTAGGACTAGCCTAGCCCTGTTCCAGATGGTCGGGAAGTTTCCATCCGCCAAAATGATGTTCATAACATTTAGTGCATCTTTTGGCCGCCATTTTAATGGATTCGGCTGACAGACCGTCTGGACCAAAGGTTTTGCCACTTCTAATACGCGTACTGGCCCTTATAAGTTCTTCCATGAAAAAAAATTACTTTTAAAAAATTATTTTTGAAAAATTGTTTTTTTTTAAATCCATAAAAATTATTTTTATGGATTTACTAGCGGTTGTTCCCACCTCGGTTCTTCGCGGATGGGGAAAAGTTCTACTACTTCCTCGGCTTTTTTCCATGCTGATTTGAAGGTTTGGATGTTTTACTTTCAGGTGACTAACGACTAGGAAATCGCTTATACATACGTCTCCATACATCTGGATCTACGTCCACCTTCTCATAATGCTCTCGCCAGTATTTTCTTTTGGAGTTATTTATTTCTCTCCGTAGCGTTTTTTTGTGTCGGCATATATGCTTTTCAGAAGTGTTAAGGTGTCGATGTCAGCATTTTTTTTACACTGTCTCTGATATTTGCGCCTTTCGGTTATGCAGTCCACTTTCATGCTGGCAAAGTCATTGCTTCACCATAACACCTTCTTTCTCCCTTGATACTTTTTTTACGTGACAGGGTGGCATTGCAAGTTATTGTAAGCGCTTTTATCAGTTCCTCTGGCGCTTTTGGATTTATATTGCTAAACACTTTTTTCATCTTGTTGGCAAACGTATGCTCATCTATCTTCCTTGTTAATCAACCCGGGCACCTCTGGCGTTGAAGGGGCAGATCGCGTTGGTTTTCTCCAGATGTATTTATGGTCGCTTAGCGATTCACGGTCCAAGACTTCCCAGCTTCTAACCTTCCCTGTAAGTTCTCCGTAGTGAGGGTGATGTCTAGAATGGAATGAGACCTGACTCGTTCGAAAGTATTGCATACATGTAGCTCGAGTTCAGCCACCCAGTCCATGACGATATCACCACGGCAGACAGACAAGACTAGACAGACAATATTAGACAGACAAAACTAGACAGACATGTCTTGTTTTTTGTTTATTGTGGTTTGGGGGACCTCTCACTAAACCCCATTTTCATTTAGCTTTTAATATATGCCTACTGGGTATTGCATATTATTTCAGGGTTGGCAGCCCGGACGGTTAGTGGTGCCCTGAATGAAAATGCCTTTGTTGAAATTGTTGTTCACTACACTATCGAGGTGGACAGACAGACAAGTCTAAATATCTTATTGGTTTATTCACCAAGAATGACCAATTCTTGACTAGCACTTTGTTGGACAGCACTCAGTTGGACACTATGTTGGGTTTTACAACTATAATATTTTTTTTTTTTTTTACCATTACAGCTATAATATTTTACAAATGAAACAATAATTTAATCTTAAGCTCAAAACGTGATCAAGTCTTTTAACCTTGTAAACCACACGAGATTAAAAGAACTCGATCTTGTGTCAAATGTCCGCCACCATTCACTATGTTTATCAGTTATAGTGTGGTCCTGCTCGTTCCTTGGCCAGGGACATCCTGCCTTAGTCATGTTGATTTTCGTTTGTTTGTAGCAAGTTCTCCGTAAGCGCATCTTAAGAGTACATGAGCGGTTGTATCTTCCTCTACGCATGTACAGAGCGGAGACAGTCTTTTCTTGAGTCTATACTCCGGTCGGGGAGAGAATGCAGCTTACTGCGTCGATGTATGAGGGGCGAGGGACGCGTCGAACTGTGCGCGCCAAATTCAGTCCTTTCAAGTTTTTTATTGACTGCATTTCTACTTACATTTTTACTTTCTACTTACCGAGTAAATTATTTTCAAACAGAAACACTTGTATTATTATATAGTTTGAGTTAAAAAACATTAATTTGAAATAAAAAATAAAAAGCGCTAATTAGGTTTTTCAAACACGTATGGACAACTAAACCCCGCGCTTTCGGAATAATGTGGGAGCATGCGTAAAACAATGCTAAACTCGTCGAGACGAGATGCATTCTCTCGCGGGTCCGAGTATATGTATAATTGCACGGTCAGTTATCAGTTGAATTATGTGAAATGTGGGTCTTATATATTCAATGTTCTTCCATTTCTCTATTGTAGAAATAAATTTTTTGATCCGGAGTCTAGTTGGGGCTTTATCCCATTGCTCCTGCCACTCTCTATAGATCTTAACACATAGTTCCTTTATTGCCTGAGCAGATACTTTGTTTTATGTGCAGCAATGGGTCTATTTCGTCGATGGTATTTTCTGTTTCTGAAGCGTGCCTTGCAATTTAATCCTCTCTTTCTTTTCCTCTATGACCTATATGAGCCTTAAAATATTATATGAGCCTTAAAACAATGCAGCCGAAGATTAGCACCTAGCTTGGATTTAATACTCCAACTGCCATGTCTCCAAAACTGGTTCGGTTGGCTTGGCCATATGTTTTAGAGCAGCGTTTCTCAACTTGAGGTACGCGTACCTCCAGGGGTACGTGAAATGATCTCCGGGGTTACGCAGAAAAAATTATGCAATAGCGGACATTGAAAGATAAATTGAACATAAAGGAAAAGATAGAAAGTAACAAAAGATAACTATGGAAATTCTCGAACTGTCTTTCTATTTTTATTGTTTGCTATATGTTGAACAAGTTTTACATCGTTATTATATATAAGGGGGGGGGGTAAGGTAGCGGTACGTGGATTAGCGATGATAGGTCAAGGGGTACGTAGGTTAAGAAACGCTGTTTTAGTGCGTCGAGAGCGGCTCTGCTGTCCGAAAGGATTGAACATTCGAAGATATCTATGATTCGATCTAATTTACTTTAATGCACTGTTGATGACTAGGAGTATCGCTTGGAAATTGAAGCAATACTTCACTGGGCTCATAATGTACCTCCACCTCTTCTACGTATACCACAAATGCTGCTCCTACCCCAAATTAGGATTTTGAGCTATCTATATAGAGTGAAACGCTAGTGAAACGACAAAACTAGACAGACAAGACTATTGCTCAACCGAATGAAGCCTTGAAATTATTTTCAAGGGGCAGGGGTTCCCCCCCCCCCCCTTATTGGTTTGATCTGGGCCAGACTGTGACACACCTGTGTCCTTTAGCCACCACCTTGTTTAATATTTTTATTTTTTTATTTACGCAGAATCCATGGTGTCGGCATGTTGGAAAGGTAGTAAAGGCGTAAATATTCGAGGAATGATAATTGTATCTGTACGATTTTTTGATGACACAGTCCTGTTCGCGGAGAGTACAGGAGATCTTAAGGTACTAGTCAAACAATTCGAAGGTATGGAAGGGAAATACGGATTAGCGATAAATCAGAAAAAGACGAAGGTTATGAGGATCGGGGAAGCTGAAGATATTCAAGTGATTGTGAAAGGTGAAATGCTGAAACAGGTTGACAACTATAAATATCTAGATACCAATGTAACGAATGATTTTATACAAACATGAGATAAGGTATCTGGGTAACTCACTAGATAGCAAACTCCTATGACACGCTGAAGCAGCGGTAGGTAAAGCCAAACGCGCTCTAATGGTGTGCGGAAATTTGGTAGGAAAAACATGGATGGATGTACACCATGATAGTGAGACCTTCGATCACTTACGAGGCTGTTGCGTGGAGCTAGAACCAAGATGGCCTCTAACCAAGCGAGGAAACAGCTTGAGAAGATTCAAAGACTGGCGTGTGTCTGCATCACGGGGGCGATGGGGTCGTGCCCGATAGCAGCAATGGAGCTGCTGCTGGACCTAACTCCTAACCTGACTCTGTTGCACCTTGTCGGGGAGAGAGCCGCCAGATCGGCGATTGTACGGTTCAGCAAGGAAGGTATAGGCAGAGGTAAAATATTCGGGAGCAGAGATCGGAACAGCGTCGCTGCCAAGATCTTCAGGTTGGAAGCACCAAAAGAGGAAATGGTATGCAAATACCATTTCCAGAAAAACTACACAGCAATGTGTAGTAGTAAAGCCGATTGAAGCGACGTATCCTCAGCATACCACATAGAGCAAAATGTTATCAAGTAGTATACAGATGGTTCGAAGACAAAGGAAGGTACTGGTGGTACAGGGGTGTTTGGACCTCGTACCAAATACTTCGAATCCATGGGAACATTCCCAAGTATCTTCCAAGCAGAGGTACACGCAATCCAGATGTGCAAAATTTAACCTCGACAGGAATTATCGCATTCAATTATCGCAAAAAAACGATTTGCTATCCTGTCAGACAGTCACGCAGCTATTATGTTCATTAGCTCATACATGATCAGATCCAAACTGGTATTGGACTGTGTGGGAAAGCTAAACAAGCTTGGCAAAGAAAATAAAGTAACGCTATACTGGGTACCAGGACACACTGGTATAGACGTAAACGAACAAGTCGATCACCTAGCAATCAAGGGATCTAGTAATCCCTTTATAGCTCTGGAACCCTTTTGCCTAATGAGTGTGAACACCATCCATAAAGTTTAAATTACGCAACAAGAGAACAATGGATGAAAACCTGGAAACGACTTCCAGGGTTGAGACAATCCAAAGTGATGCTGGGATTTTTTAAGCAGAAAAGAACAAGAGCTTGCCTGAAACTGGACAGGAACAAGCTTAGAATTTGACAGGAGTCCTGACGGGATACTGCAGACTTAGAAAACACCTAAAGGTCCTAGGCTTAGGGGAAGATGACAGATGCAGTTTATGTGGTTCAGCAGAGAAATCCTCCATACATCTGCTCAAAGACTGACCTACGGGGCCCACTCGTACCTCGGGGCCCACTGCTTGAACGCAGAGAAGTTGTAGTCCTTGAATCCCACCCAGATCCTGAAATTCCGAAAGGAATCAGGACTATGGGAGGCGCTCTAAATGGGTAAGTATACCAACACTTAGAGGAAGAGGGTGGGGTACAATAGATCTATAAAGTTCGCAGTACATGTGGTCACCACCATATCCACAATCTACACCGCGTAGAGGAAGAGGGTGGGGTACAATAGAACCTTAAAGACAGCGGTACAAGTCGTCACCACCACATCTACAACGAATGACTGGAGAAGCTTGAAAGAAATAAAATCATGAATAGGAATGACCAAAGAAGCTTTTATAAAGAAAAGTAGGATATTGTGTAGCAAGATCGATCTAAAACTAAGAAAAAGGATAGCAAAGATCTTTTTATGGAGTGTTATGTTGTACACATGTGAGACATGGACAATTTTACAGAAGGATAGGAAAAGTATAGAGACTATGGAGATTGGGATGTGGAGAAAAATGCTAGAAATAGTTGACAGACAAGATCAGAAATGAGCAGGTTTTGGAAAAAATAGTGGAAGGAAGATCTTTTATGAGACTTTTTAGAAAAGACAGAGATTGTAGTTTGGGCATGTGTTGAGAGGGAGTTGTTTGTTGAGAGAGGTAATCGAGATAACTGTATGAGGTAGAAGAAGAGTGAAAATGGTAGACGATCTGAAAGAAGGAAAAAGATACGTGGATATGAAGAGAAAGGCTATGGTTAGAGTTGAGTGGAGGAGTCATAATGAAAACTGCACATAGCAGACCACCAATGATGATGATGATAAACAAACTTGATCCTCAGATTATTAGTTAATGCTCTATTGCTCTAAATCGCAGCAGTGGTTTAAACCGACAAGACTAGGCAGACAATGTAGTCTGAATATTTATTCGAATTCTCGGGCTTTCAATCCTTTGGTGTAACTTATGCATCTTCATTAATTATCCATAAACTTAGTGCAAACACAAAACATTAATTTTCATTACGCCAATTACGCCAATTTCCTTTCAGGTATTTAATCTCGTAAGACAACTGCAAGTTTTGTATATGTTTCGAGTGCAAATGCAAAATACATGGCGAGTCTGCTTTCATTTGAACTTATGCGGTTGCGTTACATTCTAAAAAAATAAAACGGGAGAAGGTCTTATAAATACTTAATAGTATATTCTGACATTTACAAAGACCTCAGACATGCTAAAGAATATTAAAATAGGAACGCAGCAATCTCCTGTATCAAATTAAAGAAGACAATTTTTTTCAACTGAAATTTCGTTGAAGGTTCTAGTTACTCCATTAATCTGATGCCAAACAGCAAAATTATTTTCTCATGTCCCTATATTTTCGCCGTTTGGCGTCAGATTAATGGAATACTAGTTGCTACAGACGTGTTTTTATAGTAACAAATCTATACACACAAATCCAATTACGTAGAAAGCCAAAAAAAGTTTAAGAATAAAAAACACATTATATTTAGAATGGATATTACGTCAAAACTTATAATATATTATTACAGCACAAAACTAGAGAAGAAGTTCGAGTTGAATGGCTATTAAGCATTTATTTATTGTCAGGCTGCCTAAGCTTGTGTTGCCTCGTTTGTCTCGTCCTCTTAACAAGACTTGTTAGCGTAAATTAATATTCCCATTTGACAACGTTTAGTTTTTCGGTGTTGCTAACTTTTCAGCCTTTAGATTTCGGTTACCGCGGCGAAAGAAACATTTATATCTGGTATTATGCGAAGGATTCAAAGAAACGTCTGCTCGAATAAAGTTCAAAGTAAAGTAAACTTTTAAATAAATGTTTCTAGAAATTTACGCTGAAACGTTCTATAAAAAATATTCAGGAATATAAATTTATTTACGTTCCTTTGAATACTTTGGTCATGGAAATTTACTGCAATAGAAAACTTTATAAATATTACATTATTATTATAAGAGGTTTATACGCCAACAGAGGATGAAGCAGACAAAGTTTACAGACAGATAATACTAGATAGACGAGATTGGATGTATGAGACGAGACAGATAAGACTAGACAGATAAGTCTAGACAGACAAGACTAGACTGACGAGGCTAGACAGGCTAGACAGACAAGACTAGACAGACAAGTCTTCACAGACAAGACTAGACAGTCAAGACTAGACAGGCAAGACTAGATATGCAAGACTAGACATACAAGACTAGACATACAAGACCAAACAGACAAGACTAAACAAACAAGTCTTAACAGACAAAACTAATCAAACAAATGTAATGTAATGTTATAATAGCTTTTATTGCTTAACAATTTATATTTCTTCGACATATCTAATGCCTTCTAATTCCAGATGAAGTCTGATTTTGAGATATTTTCCTGCCGACGACGACGGTGTAATTTGTCTGAATGACCATTCAGCCGAAAGGACTTATAGCCAAATGAACAAATGGTTCAAATAATTCAAAGGATAAAAGTGTTTTATCCCAAATTGGTCTAATTTCTTTAATCTTACTATTATTAGAAGATTACTTGCACGTACATTTTATTACTTATATTTACATTTTATAACATACATTTTATAAGTGTTGTATATGTGTATAACACTTTTATATTCATTTTTATAGATATCGTGCAGGTATATATATTTTATTACTTGTACCTACATTTTCGAATAATAAATATCGTATAGTCGCATCGTTTTATCAAATTTCAGTTTTCTAGTTATTTTCATTAGGTTTTCTGGCTTCGCTTTCGTAAAGTGTTTTGCTCGGTCGACGTTCTGAAAGAAAAACCATTTATTTCTGGTATTACACCAGCGCAGGCGATTCAAAGAAACGTCTGACGTGCTTCGAAAAAGTTCAAAGTGGAGAGGAAACTTTTAAAATTCCGAATAAGTGAACCGCTTCAACAAATTAACGACGTAAGACTTTTACAATATACATTTTACATACCATATTACCATTCAAACAAGACTAGATAAACAAGATTAGACAGACAAGACTAGACAGACAAGACTAGACAGACAAGACTAGACAGACAAGACTAGACAGAAAAGACTAGACAGACAAGACTAGACAGACAAGACTAGACAGACAAGACTAGACAGACAAGACTAGACAGACAAGACTAGACAGACAAGACTAGACAGACAAGACTAGACAGACAAGACTAGACAGACAAGACTAGACAGACAAGACTAGACAGACAAGACTAGACAGACAAGACTAGACAGACAAGACTAGACAGACAAGACTAGACAGACAAGACTAGACAGACAAGACTAGACAGACAAGACTAGACAGACAAGACTAGACAGACAAGACTAGACAGACAAGACTAGACAGACAAGACTAGACAGACAAGACTAGACAGACAAGACTAGACAGACAAGACTAGACAGACAATACTAGACAGACAAGACTAGACAGACAAGACTAGACAGACAAGACTAGACAGACAAGACTAGACAGACAAGACTAGACAGACAAGACTAGACAGACAAGACTAGACAGACAAGACTAGACAGACAAGACTAGACAGACAAGACTAGACAGACAAGACTAGACAGACAAGACTAGACAGACAAGACTAGACAGACAAGACTAGACAGACAAGACTAGACAGACAAGACTAGACAGACAAGACTAGACAGACAAGACTAGACAGACAAGACTAGACAGACAAGACTAGACAGACAAGACTAGACAGACAAGACTAGACAGACAAGACTAGACAGACAAGACTAGACAGACAAGACTAGACAGACAAGACTAGACAGACAAGACTAGACAGACAAGACTAGACAGACAAGACTAGAGAGATAAGCAAGATGGCTGAAGGAAGAGATTTATTAGAAAAGCTCTGCAATTTTTGCGGAAAAAAAGTTAAAGAAATTACCTTGTGTGTCAAGTGCAAGCAAATTTTCCACCCTCATTGCATATCGCACGTACGGAAAACCAGAGCAAGTCCCTGTGAACACGTGTTTCAGGAAAATGGGGAAGTCAATGAGGAAAACCAGGTAAACACCAATAATGAATATAACAAAGCACTGGAGATGGAAAACTCACTGTTGAGAAAACTGGTAGCCGAGATGGAAGACAAGAACCGAATATTAAAAGACAACGTCCAACTTCTAAATGAAAAGATCGAGTTACTAATAACCAAGAACGCGCGGGAAAAAAGTAAACAAACGCCGACAGCAGAAACATCGCATGCGACAAGGTCTACCATCTATCGACAACAACACCAACAGGTACAAACTATTAATCAAAATAATAACAATGTTGTAGCAAACGAGGGAAACTTAAATGGAAATATACCTTCTACCTCAAATGAATATCCTAATGAAGTCATGCCAGCACCGATATTTGAAGAAGAACAAAGTCGCCCCAAACCAACCGGACAAAAGAAAAAGAAAAGGAAATCAATAGGAAACGGATTTGTATCCGAAGAAGAAAAATCAACAGGATTCGTAGGACGGGTTTCGAATCCCAAGATATGGCTATACATATCAAGAGCCAAAGATCATGTAACCGAGGAGATGATTATAAATTATTTAGCCCAAAAAACAGGAAAAAACAGAAACCTTTGCATAGTCGAAGAAATAAAAAATGTAAGGAACATAACTCATAATAAGAGCTTCAAAGTGGGAGTGGAGTTAGATTTGAAGGATGAGGTTTACGAGGACTCCTTCTGGCCAGAAGGTATCTTACATGAAAGATACAACTTTCGGATGGAAGAAAGAAGACGTCAACCAAATTTTCGAAGACGCCAACCGACACAGAACTTTCACTAAAATCTAACACCATCAGCCTAATAAACCAAAATACACAATCCATCGGCAATTCAATAGACCGCATTGAATATATGTTGGAAAACAATAGGCAATGTAAATTTCTGGTGGTTACGGAACATTGGAAAAGCACAACTCAAATAGAAGCGTATAAAATAATAAATTTTGATTTAATTTCTTGTTTTTGTAGAAAAGAAGGCAGACATGGAGGAGTGGCAATTTATTGTGACAAAAGTATTGCCAGCAGACCCAGAAATGACATTAATGAACTGGCAGAAGCCACGGTTTTTGAATGTGCCGCCGTGGAAACTACGTTAAATACAGAGTCAGTAGTAATAATTGGAATCTATAGAGCACCACTTTCATGCGTAAAGACATTTATGGATAAACTCCACAAAATACTATCCAAAATCACACAAGAGGACAAAAAGGTAATAATAGCAGGTGATTTTAACATAAACATATTAAAAAGAACAAAAAAGAGTCAAGAACTAGAGCACTTGCTGCAAACTTTTAATACAAGGCTAACCATGAACACTGAAAGCAATCCATCATCAGGAACGTGTATAGACAACATCGCAACAAATATTCCATGGAAATACGCAGTAAATACAGCAAACTACCACATATCTGATCACTGCGCTCAGCAAATCACAATGCAAATAAAAAAACCTAAAACACACTGTAATTTTCAAAGGTTTTTCTCAGAAGAAAATAGGAAACATTTTAGAGAATACCTCCAGACACAAACGTGGGACGTCCTATACAGAAACAAGGAGATGGAAGTAAATAACCAATGGAACAGTTTTATGGAAATATTTATGACTGGATATAATGAGCATTTCCGTCGGACATCAAAACAAAATAAAGAAAAGAAAACACTCATTTTTTCGAGTCCACGTATTGGGAAATCAAAAACGGAACTTGAGATAATGCAGATATTAGTAAAGTTCCACCCAAACTTAAAACAACAATTTAACAGAGCACATAGAAAATATAAGGCATCATTAAAAACCGAAAAAAGAAAATATTTTGAAAAAAGAATAAGGAATAGCAAGAACATAATGAAAACTACATGGGATGTTATAAAAGAAATAACAAAAATAAACGAAAAAAATCATGATCAACCCACGTCACTCGAGAAACTCGATCATGATAAATCAGTGGAAAATATCAACAAATTCTATGCCGAAAGAGCTTCTTTATTACTAAAACAAATCCCTAACAGGGAAAACAAGGATAATATAACAAACGAACCAAACACGATGTTTCTACGACCAACATCAAGAGAAGAAGTTTTAGACACTATAAAACAACTTAAAAATAGTAAAAGTTCGGGGTATGATGAAATTACCATGGATATCATAAAAGAAGTGGGAGAGGAAATAGCCAACCCATTAAAATATATAATAAACAATGTCTTTCTATACGGAATCTTTCCAGAAAGCCTGAAGATATCTATAATAACACCGATTTATAAGAATGGAGACAAGCAAGACATAGAAAATTACAGACCGATAAGTTTACAACCATCTTTCTCAAAACTATTGGAAAAACTAATTACAGTTAGAATATCATCATTCCTTGGGAAAAACAAAATCGTTAATGATCATCAACACGGCTTTGTCAAAGGACGTTCTGTGGAAACAGCTTGCTTCCATTTTTTGAAACATATACTGGAGAACATCGAGAAAAATAAGCCAAGCGGAATTTTCCTTGACCTGTCCAAGGCCTACGACACGGTAAATCACGAGATTCTTCTAAATAAACTAAATAAATACGGAATGAGGGGACAAGTAGCCGAACTTATAACATCGTATCTAAACAAGAGAAGACAAATAGCGCAAATAAACACGGAACAAGGCAAAATCAAATCAAGCACTAGAACAGTCACCATCGGAATACCACAAGGAAGTATCCTCGGACCGATACTATTTACATTATACGTAAACGACCTACCGAACCAAATACATTTGACACCGCATAAAATGGTAAACTACGCAGACGATACCAGTTTATTAACAATAAACAGAAAGATAGAGGACATACCAAATAACTTAAACGACACAATGAACATTTTAATAGACTGGTTCACGGAAAACAAACTAATTCTGAATAAAGAGAAAACCAAAATAATTATTTTTAAAACGAAAAGGTCCAACGAGATATACCCAATGGAGGCAACTATTAACAACGAGACTATACAGTACCAGAAACAAGTGAGACTGTTAGGGCTGAATTTAGATGAACACCTAGACTGGACATATCACATGAATAAACTGGCTACAAAACTTAACAAAACAATATACGCCCTAAGAATATTAAAACGCTACATAACAACGGATAGTCTCAAGAACGTATATTTCGCGACCTTCCATAGCAACTTAAAATTTGGAATAATGTTTTGGGGCGGAGGAAAGAATATTTCTACAATATTTAAAATACAAAAGATTGCAATTAGAATAATACAAGACCTAAAATACAAAGAAACTTGTAGAGGCAGTTTTACTGAAGCAGAAATTTTAACAGCGACGGGAACGTATATATATGAAACGCTAATATTCACATTTAAAAACAACCACTTATTTGAGGCCTACGAAAATAAGACAAACAGAGAGACAAGAAACAAAAACGTAAGCTACAACTTACCAATACATAGGTTAACCATGACAGAAAGAGGACCTCCATATTCCAATATGAAATTGTACAACACTCTTCCAAAAGCAATAAGGCTTTCAACAAGTGTCAAAACTTTTAAAAAACAAGTTCGCAGATTAATTTTAGACATTGAACCCTACAATATGGAGGAACACCATGAGAGGGTAAAGAGGATAACATAGGCAAGAGACACCTTGGACACATTTCACTTAGTTATATATATATATATATATATATATATATATATATATATATATATATATATATATATATATATTGGTACTGTACCTATTATCATATGCTTTGTATAACTTAGATAGTGAAATATATTAATTTTGATTTGATTTGATTTGATTTGATTTGACTAGACAGACAAGACTAGACAGACAAGACTAGACAGACAAGACTAGACAGACAAGACTAGACAGACAAGACTAGACAGACAAGACTAGACAGACAAGACTAGACAGAAAAGACTAGACAGACAAGACTAGACAGACAAGACTAGACAGACAAGACTAGACAGACAAGACTAGACAGACAAGACTAGACAGACAAGACTAGACAGACAAGACTAGACAGACAAGACTAGACAGACAAGACTAGACAGAAAAGACTAGACAGACAAGACTAGACAGACAAGACTAGACAGACAAGACTAGACAGACAAGACTAGACAGACAAGACTAGACAGACAAGACTAGACAGACAAGACTAGACAGACAAGACTAGACAGACAAGACTAGACAGACAAGACTAGACAGACAAGACTAGACAGACAAGACTAGACAGACAAGACTAGACAGACAAGACTAGACAGACAAGACTAGACAGACAAGACTAGACAGACAAGACTAGACAGACAAGACTAGACAGACAAGACTAGACAGACAAGACTAGACAGACAAGACTAGACAGACAAGACTAGACAGACAAGACTAGACAGACAAGACTAGACAGACAAGACTAGACAGACAAGACTAGACAGACAAGACTAGACAGACAAGACTAGACGGACAAGACTAGACAGACAAGACTAGACAGACAAGACTAGACAGACAAGACTAGACAGACAAGACTAGACAGACAAGACTAGACAGACAAGACTAGACAGACAAGACTAGACAGACAAGACTAGACAGACAATACTAGACAGACAAGACTAGACAGACAAGACTAGACAGACAAGACTAGACAGACAAGACTAGACAGACAAGACTAGACAGACAAGACTAGACAGACAAGACTAGACAGACAAGACTAGACAGACAAGACTAGACAGACAAGACTAGACAGACAAGACTAGACAGACAAGACTAGACAGACAAGACTAGACAGACAAGACTAGACAGACAAGACTAGACAGACAAGACTAGACAGACAAGACTAGACAGACAAGACTAGACAGACAAGACTAGACAGACAAGACTAGACAGACAAGACTAGACAGACAAGACTAGACAGACAAGACTAGACAGACAAGACTAGACAGACAAGACTAGACAGACAAGACTAGACAGACAAGACTAGACAGACAAGACTAGACAGACAAGACTAGACAGACAAGACTAGACAGACAAGACTAGACAGACAAGACTAGACAGACAAGACTAGACAGACAAGACTAGACAGACAAGACTAGACAGACAAGACTAGACAGACAAGACTAGACAGACAAGACTAGACAGACAAGACTAGACAGACAAGACTAGACAGACAAGACTAGACAGACAAGACTAGACAGACAAGACTAGACAGACAAGACTAGACAGACAAGACTAGACAGACAAGACTAGACAGACAAGACTAGACAGACAAGACTAGACAGACAAGACTAGACAGACAAGACTAGACAGACAAGACTAAACAGACAAGACTAGACAGACAAGACTAGACAGACAAGCCTAGACAGACAAGAGTAGACAGACAAGGCTAGACAGACAAGACTAGACCAGAGGTGGCGAACCTTTTCGACCGCGTACCAAATTTCTTCTAGTAATGTTTTAAGTTTAAAAAGTTTAGAAGGCAAGCGTTATTATTTATCTACCGTTAGTAGGCGTTTGGGCCAAGCCTTGACGGTGATTGATAGAAAGTTGATTTATAGACTGAGTTTTGATAAAAATATTGAAGCGCGTTAATCGATTGACTGAACCGTTTGATCAAGCTGAAGCTCAAGTGAAGTTTAGAAGGAACGCGTGAGAAATAGTTGCGTGCCAATACAATTCTCCTACGTGTCAGCTGTAGCACGCGTGCCATAGGTTCGCCACCAGTTTTCTAAATAGCCAATCATCTTAATCAAAAGCTTGAATCAAGCATTATTAGCCGTTGGTTGACACTTGAGCCAAGACTTGGCGGTGATTGATAGAAAGTGGCTTAGTAGACTGAGTTTTGACTGAGACAAACGAATGACTGAACCTGGTTGATCTAGCTGAATTTCTTATGGAAGGTTTAAGTTTAAAAAGTTTAGCAGGCTCGCGTGAGAACTAGTTCGCGTGCCAATACAATTTTCCTACGTGTCAGCTGTGGCACGCGTATCATAGATTCGCCAACACTGCACACGATGGTCTATCATTTTGAACAAAACCTTGAATCAAGCAGTATTGACCGTTAGTTGACGTTTGAGCCAAGCCTTGCCGGTGATTGATAGATTGAGTTTTGACAAAAAGATTGAAGCGCGTCAATCGATTGACTGAACCGTTTGATCAAGCTGAAGCTCAAGTGAAGTTTAGAAGGCACGCGTGAGAAATAGTTCACGTGCCAATACAATTTCCTAAGTGTCAGCTGTGGCACGCGTGCCATAGGATCGCCACGACTGGACTAGACAGACAAGACTAGATAGTCAAGACTAGACAGACAACACTAGACAGACAAGACTAGACAGATGAGACTAGACAGACAAGACTAGACAGACAAGACTAGACAGGCAAGACTATCCAATTACAAGTAGAATTAATTATGTAAAATCAGAAACAAATATCAAATATTATGCTGTTAATAGTGTACAGTTACTGTGTACTGAATGCACATAATAATTAAAGCAAAATCATAATTATTCATATTTATGCGCATTTATTTTTGTTGTACCCACATATGATATTACAAAATATGTTTCGATGAAATAATAATGTATTATAATAAATACGGGAGATGAATCGGAGGGCTGTTAGCCTTTCGCTACATGTGTGTGTGCTCATGCAATTATTCATTTCGTTGCATGCATATATCATTTTCTAATTATTCTTGATTGGTAAATATTATTTATAAATATAACAACAATTATCATCCGGCAACAATTTATCAAATTATGTAAACTCAGGTGAGTATTGTTTATTGACCGTTTATCTTACCGTGCTTATTATATAAACTCAGCTCAGGAAAGATCGGGGAAGATGTATTGTTTAGATAATAATGCTAATAAAGGTAATAATGATAATAAGCTCAGCTGTGTATTAAGAGTAGGGATGAAAATTAATTAATTAATAAGTAAATTGTATGTTAACCTCTTGACATACGTGACGTCTTAGAAACGTCATTGTATGTCAAGGGGTTAACGATGCCATTGTTATAATCGTGTGTAAAAGTAACCAAATCGTGCAGAAAAATCCAATCTAAATTAAATGGAGTTTCATTATCAAACGATTTCTGTTTGTTGTTACTATGGCAACAACTCGCATTACAAAAAAACATAGACTTATTGTTAGTGAAAATAATTTTTCTGACGTATATTAACCCTTTGCACTCCGTTGTCGCCGCTATGGCGACAACGCAATGTAGTTGGTATTAAATATTGTTTGGTTGATTGGTGGTATTAAAAATCGTTCGGAGTGCAAAGGGTTAAAATTGAATTCATTTTCTTATTTTGAATCAAGTCTCGATCTCTCGGTCTAATATATCTTAACCTAACCATAACCTAATCTAGATAAAACCTAGGTAAACCTAGATTACATCGACATAGACTAAATAGTGTTTTTAATCTTCTTCACCGAAGTACGATACTTGTTATTGTTTAGATCATTAAACTTAATAAAGACGGAACAAAGCTTGAATATATAAATATACTCAACCTTTCCGGAGCTCTATAATACTAATGAGTCTTTTTAGGACTACCAAAAACAAATCTCGTGTGAAATTTGTCAGTTATTCTATAGCTTTCAGTCCACCTTCGTGGCATTCAACAAAAGACATAAAAATAACAAAGTTTGAAATAGAATATATTTCGATATCTACTTTTGTTTCCAAACGTTATTACTGTCTGTCTTAAATGTGATCACTTTTAGTAGTCCAAGAAAGTAACAAATAAAACCTTCAATCTTGCCATCCATAAATCCTGTGCATCACCTAATGTGATTGTGTGATTAGCATAGTCTGTAATTAACGGTGATAATAATATTTATGTAAGGTATTATTGCGGGGAGTTATAGTACGTGCGTGATTATAGAAGCACCAACTATTGATGCATTGATATTCAGGTAATACAGTGGATTCCCTTTAATACACGGAGATTCAATTACTATAACACATCCATATACTGTTGCGCACGTAACCAACAACTCGATATGACAGTAATTAATTTGACAATAATTAATCTATATGTTAGATATTATGTCTCTATGTAATCCATTTCTCAAATGCATAGAAACGAATTATCACGAATTAGATTTTTTCATTTAAGTATCTAGGGTTAATTGCAAAATCAAATTATATTTTAATTATTTCATTAAAGTAAATAGGATGGTTGCGACAGCTACTGCGTGGTAATTTATACTTACATTGAATTGAAAAATTCACTATGTTTTTACCACACTTATGTAAGTGTGGTAAAAACATAGTGAATTTTTCAATTCAATATTTCATTAAAGTTTCGTTTTTTTAGGCTTAGTCAGTGGTTTCATAGGTCAGAGACACTATAATCTCCACTTTATTTAATAAATCATTTGAAATCGCCTTAAGAATCACCCTAAAACTATTTTTGAAAATAGACGTTGATTTTAAAGCCCTAAATATAAAATTAAAAATGAAAATTTAAAGTAAAAATTTACATTGTTTTTTTTTTAAATATTTTATCGAAAGCAAATTTGAAACGTTTAAATTCGAATGGGTTCGAATAAAATCTTTTGATGTGTGTAATCATTCACATTTGTAACGTGCAAATATTTATTGGTTATCAAATGGTCGCGTGTCGTAAAACTGCAATAGAAACACGTACACATTTTATAGTTACATCAAACGATCAAGCCATAATAATATATTCCTATGATGTTACTCGAGTTACTTATTTTAAATATTATAAATTATAGAAGAAAATGACAACTGAATAATTAATAAGCAGAGTATAATCAATTCAATAGAATAAAATTGGAAGCAATTATTTGATGGTGGTCATTATTAATTAAGAATTGTTAATTAATTAAATGCCTGGAAAATGCAACAGAATTTGATTTGGTACTTACGTATTAACGCCACCACCGCTACATTTTTAAATGTCGCCAACCTACACCTAAAATTTGTATGATTCATAATAATTATAATCATAAAATCATAAAATAAAAGATTTTATTTAAAATTAAAACATTTTTAAAACTCAAAATACAAAATACTTGAGTTCGATCTTTTTCTATTTTCTGCCTGGTTCTCTCGTCTTGCTCCTTATAGGTGATTATAATATTTTGAACGTTTTCCCAATTGTCTTCAGACTGCTGCATGTAGGGTACTGTAGTTCGCGGTTCGATATCTTTTGGTAGGGTGCTCCTCTCGGTGTCCCACCTATAGCACCTGTATATAGTGTGTGCCACGCTGTCTACCTCCCCGCAGTACTTGCACAGGCTGTCACAGGCTCTGCCTATTTTGTGCAGATAGTCCTGAAAACACCCATGGCCACTGAGTACCTGAGTGAGGTGGTAATTTACTTCTCCGTGCTTCCTGGTGATCCATTTTTCCACGTCGTTTATCAGGAGTTTGGTCCACTGTCCCTTGGTGTTTGCTTCCCAGTGCTTCTGCCATGTTCGAAGTAGGTCTTTTTTTTTTTTTGACTACTGCAACTGAGTCTCTCTGGACCTGTGAGTATATGTTTAGCCTCTCTACGACTAGCAGCTCTATTGGGGGCATGCCCGCAATTACTAGTGACGCCTCCTTAGACACGGTCCTGTAGAATTGCGAGCGTTCTCTGGACCGCTCCCAGCTTGTGCTTGGTGACTTCCACGTTCATGGCTCTTGCCCATACTGGAGCAGTATATAACATTGCCGAGTGAGCACAGCAGTTTTCTTTTGCTGCTTCTAGGTCCTCCGACGTTAGGCATTAGCCTTTCCAACGCGCACAGGGTTTTTTGGGCTTTATCGGCTGCATTTTTAACGTGCTCCCGGAATTATAGACACGGTCCTGTAGAATTGCGAGCGTTCTCTGGACCGCTCCCAGCATGTGCTTGGTGACTTCCACGTTCATGGCTCTTGTCCATACTGGAGCAGTATATAACATTGCCGAGTGAGCACAGCAGTTTTCTTTTGCTGCTTCTAGGTCCTCCGACGTTATGCATTAGCCTTTCCAACGCGCACAGGGTTTTTTTGGGCTTTATCGGCTGCTCTTTTAACGTGCTCCCGGAATTATAGATTTTTATCTATTTCAACCCCTAAGTATCTTATATCACTCTTTGGGGTGATGACAGTGTCCCTCAGCTTAAATTTTAAGTCCCCAATTTTCCGCTTTCCCTTTAATAGGACCGCTTCCGTTTTTTCCGGAGCCAGCTTGAGCATTTTGTTGTCCATCCACAGGTCAATCAAGAGCATCGCTTTATTGGCCTTCTCATTACACCCTGCTGGGTTTTGTCTCGTACTACAAGTGCGAGATCGTCTGCAAAGCCGACGGACTCTACGCCTTCAGGCAACTTGCGTTTGAGGAATCCGTCATACACTATGTTCCATAGTGTAGGGCCCATCACTGATCCCTGCGGCGCTCCACTGAGGATCTCCTTTGTAGTGCAGCCGTTGTCTGATTCGACGACGATCTCTCTTTCAGCTAGGTAGCTGTCTATCATCGCCAGAAGGTATGGTGCGAATCTACGCCGCGTCGCCTCATCCAGGATGTCTGGCCAGCAGGCCGAGTTGAAGGCGTTGCGCACATCCTGTGTGATAAGGGCGCATATTTTCCGAGTTCTCCTGGTTCCTTTTCTGGCCTCGTCGGCGATGGCCACCACTTTCTTTAAGGCGTCAATTTCCTGAAGCCGTATTGGTTTCTTGAGAGGTCTTCCCCGCTGTTTAGTTCCTCTTTCATCATTTTGAGAAGTAGCTGCTCAAGCAGTTTACCTGCAGTGTCCAGCAGGCATAGAGGTCTGTAGGAAGTTGCCTCATTGGCCGGTTTGTCGGCCGGTTTTTCGCAAGAGTATTAGTCTGGCCTTTTTCCATATTTTTGGGAAGACACCCTGTTTGAGCGTGCTATTCATGACATCGAGGACATAATGCGGAACGACCCTACATGCTGCCTTGACGATTTCCGCAGGTATCAAGTCCGGTCCTGGAGCTCTGCCCTTAATGAGTTGGTCGCTGGCAGCTGCGAGTTCTTCATTTGTAAATTTCGGCACCTCGCATTGTGCTGGTCTCTCTCTCCGAGTTCGGGCCGGATGAGTAGGAAACAAGGAGCGAACAATTTTTTCCGTCGAGTGTCAGAGTGTTCCGTCGCGTCAGAGATTGTGGCTATCTGATATACGTCTCCCCAGGGGTTTTCATCGATACTCACGCAGAGGTTTGTCCAACATGGCCTTTTCTCATTGTTGATCAACTTCCGCAGTGTTCGCCTTGCTTCTACATAATTTAATCTGAGGACTTCCTTCCTAGTCTTCTCCTCTGCGGTTTTCTTTTTGGCTCTCTGGTACGCTTGCCTGGCCTGTCCACATATCTTTCTGGTGTTGCATATTTCTTCCGTCCACTAGTTGTTTCTTTCTGGTAGAGCTTTTCTTGGCTCAGTCTTTACATATGGCCGTAAAGTAATCGATCATTCCTTAGGGCGAGTCCGCAACCGCCAAGTTCATCAAGCGTCGCTCCAGTGCATCTGCTATTTTTTTTCTTTTTAATGTTTTTTGTAGACCACCCCCCCGTTGTGGTGCCGGCTTCCAGCTGGGCTTAAGTCCGTTTTGCTCCCTAGTTCCATATAGATGTAATTGTGGTCGCTGAGGGTTTCTCGATCGAGAACTTCCCATTTCTTGACCCTGCCTACAAGCGGAGCCGTGGCAAGTGTAAGATCAATTATGGAGCTCGACTCCCGTCTTTGAAACGTTGGTTTCTCGCCCCTGTTTAACACCCCCAGGTCCAGTTCCGCAAGCCATTCCGCAAAATTGGGCTAAATTCCGTTTTGCTCCCTAGTTCCAGATAGATGTAATTGTGGTCGCTGAGGGTTTCTCGATCGAGAACTTCCCATTTCTTGACCTTCTTGGCCTACAAGCGGAGCGGTGGTAAGTGTAAGATCAATTATGGAGCTCGACTCCCGTCTTTGAAACGTTGTTTTCTCGCCCCTGTTTAACACCCCCAGGTCCAGTTCCGCAAGCCATTCCGCGACGATGACTCCTCTCTTGTCGTTTTTCTTGCTCCCCCAGAGCGCAGATTTGGCGTTAAAGTCTCCTGCTATGATTTTGTCCTTGCATTTTTGCCTCCTGGTGCTCTTTCCCAGCTAGCTTAACGAGGCTTCTAGCTGTTGATAACTATCGTTAGGTTATGTTAGTTTAGGATAAATCAAGTTAGATAAATCAAGACAACATACGCGCGGCAGCGCGAACTCTCGATGCAATATATAGCGGTGGTGGCGTTAATACGTATGAACCTTTGATTTCATTCAAGTTCTTAGATTGTTTCAACGCGAGAAAGAAGAATCTGAATTGGAGAAGAAATGTCCGCAAAGGATGTTCCAGTAAAATCAGTTTGCAAGGAGTAAAGCTACGTACACACTGTATACAGGGTCCGCCAAAAGTGTTGCACCAAGCGATATAGAATTAATACGCGTGCGATTTAAGACATGATATTTTAAGATTGCATACAGTTTCAACCATTGCATATTTTGACGATATTTTTAAATTGTTAGTTACAATTGTTTCCGAGTGGTGGCGCATACACACGCACACACATACCTCTTTTTTAATGACATCATACCTCGTTTTTAGTATCATTGGATAGACATTTTTTTAATTCTTCTTTTTTAAGTGTCGTGACCGCTTCGTTCGTTGACCAGGCTGTTGGCTAATAAGTTCCTGATTTTCATTTAAGTTTCATAAAACATGAAACATGATTCGACATCCTTAACACAGATGATTGCAATGAGGAAACAGTTGCACTGATAAACACGCTGCAACACTGAAATATATACTAACTGGAACGAAAGCTGCGTCTAGGCTTCTGCGGGCAGAGAGAAAGGATCACAAGGTGTCCCTCGTATCGCTCTGTCTTCGTGTAGTACAATCGCCTTCGATCGCCTTTTGCACTTCTTGGCTTGTAATTCGTGCTCCAGTATGTGCTTTTATTTCTATTAAGTTTCCTCTGTCGTCATCAAACAATTCAGCCATATATTCCTGCCACCTCTCAAGTTGTTTTTCAATGTCAAAGATCGCGTTTCCCTGTTTGTCCTTTATGACACTAGGCTTGGTTATTATTAGGTTATTATTAGGCTACGGGTTTTGGTTATCCCTGCCACTTCTTTAATTTTCTTGTGTAGATGGATCATGTCATATTTTCGTTGGAACCCCTCTATTTCCTCGTATTCTTATTTATTCCATTCAGCTTTCGCTTCCCTGATTTTTTGTCTTATATTTGTATGGGCGTTTTTGTATCTGGTCGAGTTATTTTCTTCTTTCTTCCATCATCTGTAGGATTTCAGCTGTCATCCATGTTCGTCTAGCCGTTTTTTTTTCATGTTGTCTGTCATTAGCTTTTCTTCTTGAGCTTTTAATATTATGTCTTTACAGTCCTGACACATGTTTTGGACTCTTCGCCTCGCACCATGTTTGCTTCTTCATCCATATCCTTTCAAATTGCTTCTCTACGTGCAGGGTCATTAAATTTCTCTCTATCTATCCTTGAGTTTTTTTGGTTTTGGTTATCTTATTAAACCTTAATCAAGCAATTATCCCGCCAGCATGTTATGGTCCGAGGGTACGTCTGCTCCTGGAATTTTTTTTACCGAAGTTATTGCGTTTCTGTATCTTTTATTTATGCAAATGTAATCAATTTGATTTCTTCTTATTCTGTTATTTGTGTGTGCGGACGAAGATCATGTATATAATCTTCTTTTAGGTAATTTGAAGAAAGTGCTTTTAATTATTAGTTGTTTTTCCAAACAGAAGCTAGCAAACCTACCTCCTCTTACATTCCTTTCACCCAGTCCGTTTCTTCTCATTTACGCGCCCCTCCGGTCCTGCACCCACTTTTGCGTTCATATCTCCCATGAAAATTATCATTTCGTTACTTTTTGTCATGTTTAGGACTTCTTCTATTGCTTCGTAGAATTTTTCTATTTCTTCTTTGTAATCACATGTTGGGGCGTATACTTGTACGTGGTCTGTTAGAAAAGTATCCGACCTTTAGCCGGTAAAAAAACTGGCATACCTGGAGCGTTGGAAACCTAATCACCCTCAAAGTAGTCTCCTTGGGACTCCACACACTTCTCCCAGCGGTGCCGCCATTGTTGGAAGCATTCCGGAAAAGCCTTTCGGAATCGACTTTAGCTCGACTGTCGTTGCAGCCATAATGACCTCTCTTGTCTGAAATCGCGTTCCTTTCAATGGCCTCTTGACTTTGGGAACAGTCAGAAGTCGCAGGGGGGCATATCAGGAGAGTAAGGAGCCTGTCGAACCACAGAAGTCTGGTTTTTCGCCAAAAAATTGTGAACCAAGTGCGAAGATTGTGCTGGAGCATTGTCGTAATGGATTCGCTAATTTCCTGATGACCACAACTCCAGTCGCTTGTGCCGCACAGCATCACGTAGGACATCCCTCATTTCACTTGTCATCATTTTACTTGCATTTAAAAACCGACGAGAGCAGTACACACTACGGCACTCGAACACTGCTCGATAGCAACTGACGCTATCTACAGGCGGGAAAAATTTCACGCTTGCGCACGAGGGTTCAGGGTCGGCTCCTGCAAACGCGCTTGATTCAAATCCATCAGGTTTTCAAAATAAAAAATAAGGTCGGATAATTTTCTAACAGACCACATATAATGCTCAGACTTACCTTACTTGTTAATAGTTGTGTAAAGATAATTCTGTCAGAGTGAAAAACGATGATGTTTACAACTTTTGAAGATTCTTTGTTTAAAATAAATGCTACCCCATTTCTGTTTCAGCTTCCCATATCACCCTAATAGTATATAATGTGTTCGCCTACTATTGATTTTCCGCATCCAGACCATCTCATTTCACTAATACCCAGGATTCCGATGTTTAGGCTTCTCATTTCCTTGGTGGCGTTATGCATCTTTGCTGCTTCATGCATACTCCTGATGTTCCAAGTAGCTATTGTGTGTAGGTTTTCTAATTTGATTTTAGCTGATCGGGAAATTCTTGGCATCACTGTCCCATTTAAGGAACGCCCGTACTCGGAGCAGTTGTATTTAACAGCCACCATCATTGGCTAAGGATAAGTAATCAGTTGGTTTCCCGTGGCCTTCCTGATCCGCCTGCCGTTGGCCGCTCAAGTGGCTCTTCCGCCTTTGAGGCCGATTTTTCGACCTCAGGACCAGAGATGGCCCTACCTTAACCTGAATTAGAGTTGCTTGCTAATACTGGCGCGCGTTCGGTCCCCTTTGTACTTAGCCATAATAATGTTTCCACCCTCTAGCACGTGGAGGTGTACAATAGGGTGTGTACCACTACATCGATTTTGCGACCAGTCGGTGTTTCATCAAACTCTAAGCTCATTTAGAGGGCTTTTTTTTAATAGGAGAGTCTAACAAAAATGTGGGGTCACTTAACCTTTAAGTATGGACGTCAAATTTTGTTTCAACACTAGTGCGAACGTGAAGTCAGTCCACTATATTCACAAGCAACTTTTTTCTAGAAACTGATTCGGAATCACGTGAAAACCATTTCTGTATCTAAAAATAGGTCCCTAATAAGAAAAGAAACAGATATTTATAATCGATTTTCTTAACTTTCTTAAACCGCACGGAGCCTGTGAGACTCTACGTCCATTCTTAAAGGTTAACAAAATTTTTAAGAAATAAATAAAATAATCTTTTTCATTAATTTTTCAATCTGCCACAACCTCCAAAGAAGTTTTACTTCAGCTTTATTAATATACTATTAAATGTTATCGATTTATCAATAATTTTTTAACAATTATTTTTAGAATAATGTGATAGCAAGTAAAAAAATCTCTAACTCAAATATAACCAGTAAACATTTACAGTTCACAAGTTTTAACATTCATATTTATACTGCTGCAATGTTTGCAAATGGATATACCGGCACTAGTTTGATCGGAAAAATATTTATTTGTTTACCGTAATTATTTATTTTACCAATACTCACTGGAAATTATTGTTTCATTCCATATTGTATTATATTTAAATTGCATCGGCACATTCTGTAATATAAACACGTGTTCAAATTTAATTCAATAAATGCACAATTTGCTTGTGGAATTGAAACACTGCATCTAATTAAATAATATCGAATAGTAATATTAATCACGTAAAAGCCTAGACATATATCGAAAAGAATTAAGTTACGGCATTCCATAGACTTTCTTAATAGGAAAGCTTTGCTAATTCCGTTACTTGTCCATATAAGGTTAAAGTCAGGAATGCCAAAGATAGATCTAATTTAGGCTATGCCTCAGACTTTCCTAATAGCAACCAAATTTTGGAAACTCCTTGGTGATTACTGGAAAGGATTAAAAGATTAGATAAATGTTTTCAATTTCTGGTAGATCGCACGTATAGAGAAGATAAATTATAGGTCTCAGCACACTACCTTGCGGGACACCTGCTTGTATTTCTTTTAGCTCAGTGTAATCATTTTCCTCTTTTATACGAAACTTTCTCTATTTAATGTATGACTTTAGCAGTTCGACATACTGTTTTGGAAGAAGTTGATTTAATTTGTGGGCAAGTCCCCGGTATCAAACCTTGTCGAATGCCTGCGCAACATCCAAGAAGATCGATGCGCAAAATTTCTTTTCTTCTAAGGCCTTTTCGATAATGTCTGTAATTTGATTGTTGTACCAGATCTATTGTAGAATCATCATCATCATCATCCAGCTATACTTGTCCACTGCTGGACAAAAGCCTCCCGTAACAACTTCCATCCCTCTCTGTTCCGTACTGCTCTCATACAATTGGAATGGATACGCTTAATATCGTCTGACAATCGAGTAGGCGTCCTCTAAAAGTCTTCCTCTATTTCGGAATTTATTGTTACGCGGTCTCCACTCCGTCACCTTTCTCGTCCATATGTTATCACTGACTCGACTCCACGGCCAGGTGTTCCGCCCAATTCCTTTAAGGTTGGCAATTCTCTCGATGGCGTCGGTTACACCACTTCTTCCCCTCACAGTTGTGTTAAGAAGCTTGTCTCTCAGAGACAGCACCATTACGTAAATATACATAAAATAATAAATTTAACATGCTCCTGATCCTTCTTTTCCCTATCCAAGTTGGATAGGGAAAATTGGAAAGTTGAATAAACCTTATTTCCTTCCTTCCTATTCCATACTTCTTTCATCCACTGTCTCTCTCTTCCATCTTCATTCAATATTTCTTCTCTTTTCCTTCCTTCTATTTCTTTCATCTCTATAAATTAATTTCACATATGCTCCACTGTCTCTCTCTCTCCTCGTAGCACATCTTAAGCTACATCGTAGCTTATCATTACATTCTCTTTTCGTCTTCCATCCAATATCTATTTTCTCTCTCCTCGTTTCCACATCTGAACCTCGCAATTCTCATCCTTTCCTCCACACTTTCTCTTCCTAGGCACTTCGGAATATCTTCTATCATACAGCTCTCATACTTCATATTGTATCTGGATTCGCTTATTCTTTCTCTTCTTTCCTGCATGCCTATGTCCTAGTCTCTTCCGCTCGTCTCCCATTCTTTCACTTGCCTTCTGCTCTTATCCCCGTATTCATAGTGCTTCCTTGAGGAACAAGGATTCCTTGTTCCTTATTTCGCGTTTCATATAACTTCCTTGATAGCTCAAGGAACCTTATTGGGATCCTTATTTCAAGGAAGGTCTCGAGCTTCCTTGAGCAAAGCTTCAGCACTGTGATTGGCTGTTGCGTTCCTATGACGCTTACGATTGTCGTCGATGCAGTTTTGACATGTATCACAGACCAGTCAGCAACTTAACGCAGAGACAAATACCTCTTATTGTAAAGGCGGCGCGCAATTACTTGTGCGCTGTTTCAGACTCGTTTCGATCCCAAACGTAATTTTTATTTTGGTTAACTTCAGAAACATGTTCAACGATTTTTTAAACCTTGGTAGTTTGAGTTAATTTCTAATACAGCTGAGTGGCGCTTCTATCAGCGGTTTTACTACCATTACCAATCACATATCCCTAAATGAAGACTCCTTCTGGAAGGGAGAGCCAAGTTGTGACTATGAAACAAGAACGCCTCAGAGATTCAAGGCAGCCTTCATCAAGGCGTCCTTATTCCTTGAAAGAAAGAGAGACTATGAATGCGGGTATTAGCTTCTATATTTCCTTACTCCCGTATCCTTTTCTGCAGTAATATTCCTCTCTTCCATTCTTTTCTATATCCTTTAGCTTTCTTTCCAGCATTCAGTCAGTAATCTGCAGTCTTTCCATCCGTTCATTCTATCTTCAAACTTAGTTGCTTCCTTCACTGCTTTCACTTTCAGTGTGCCCCTCTTACATTCCTTTCTCACTATGTATCCCGGAGTTTCTCTATCTACTCCTCATCTCAGGTCCATCTTTAACACCCATTTTAACATCCATCTCATGTATTTCTCTTGCACTCTCTCAACTTCTTCCTGTTCTTTCCACCCCAGATTTTTGCTGCATACATTAATTAATCAAACTTACAAACATCATCATCCTCCTCCTGAAGTCGCTTCCCCATTTTCTCTTTACTATTCCCCAACTAGTAGGTCTCAGCTGAGCAGCTTTTGGCAAACTTGGATTCATTCCTAGATCTAGGGACACCCCCATAAACCTTAAAAGAAAAGTTTTCGAGTCGTGTGTTCTACCAGTCGTTACTTATGGTCTCGAAACGATCGCGCTAACATGCAAAGCAGTTAAAAAACTTCAAGTCATACAACGGCTATGCTGGGAATTATTTTACGAAATAAAGTTCCAAATGAGGAAATCAGAAGAAGAACGCAATTAACAGATGTCAGCGAAAGAGTAGCGCAGTTAAAATGGAGCAAATATTACAAGACAGAGCACAGAGAAATGGATATGAAAATTAACAGCTTGGCGGCCAAGAGAGTGCAAAAGAACTGCTGGCAAACCTCAAAAAAGATGGCGTGATTTCATCCAGAAAACTGGATGCTATGGACAGGCAGGAATAGAAAAATATGGAAGAGGCCCACATTCAGGAGTGGATGAGAATAGGCTGATAAGAAGAAGAAGAAGAAGATTTCCCAAATACACGCACGCCATTATCTTGTTTGCTTTCTTAAATAACTCTCTCACATGCGCTTTATCCTTGCATCGTTTGCACCATTACGTAAGACGAAAGACACAGCTTTTGAGCGTTAAAATGAAAGATCGGTACGATCGTGCAGCAAACTCCAAAGGTTTTAAAGAAGGCGATTTGGTATTATTTTGTAAACCTCAGAGGAAGAAAGGATTGTGTGCGAAGGTGCAATAATCCTTGGAAGAACTGCATAAGCTGATAAAACTTTTAAATGATGTGGTATATCGGATTGTTGGCACGGAGACGTAGTAAAATGAAATTTGTCCATTTGATGATGCTTTCTCCTTAAAGTATTGTGTCTGATCGGGACTATGTCTGATCAAACTTAAGTCGAGAGTAGTGTGAGAAATGACCAAGCGGCCATAAATTAAATCGACATGGAAACGGAAATAAGAGGAGAGCAAAAATATCACGGAAAATAGCGAGGAATGACGGTGAATATATTTGGAGAACGCAGGAGATTTTCAAGAATATTGTAGCCATTTTGAAGAACACTCAACAATAGGAAACGAACTTTAGAAATGCGTAACAGTATTTTATTTCTAATCTCTCTGCTAAGTTTCTTGCATTGATCGATGTTGTTGTCTTTAAATGTTCATCTTTTGTTCAAAAGTGATATAAATTCGTCAGCCATCCATTCTCTTGCCAAAATAACGTTAATCCTTCCTATTCTTCTTTATGGATCGGAAATATGGACACTACTCAAACCGGACCTAAACAAGCTCGAGATCATCCAAATGCGATGCTTGAGCCAAATACTCCCCGTCATTTCGCAATTTCATTTGCTCTCGAATTGTATCGTCCAGACATGGTCAATAAGGGAGATGCCCATTCCTCAACGAAGCATTCTCATTTCATGGCAAATAGATGACGTTCAGAAATTTTGTCAGATGGTTGACATTCGACTCCATATAGGGCAACAGGACGTATCGCTGTCCGATAAATTTTAGATTTCCTGAATTTCACACAATTTACGTTGGGGACCGCACCAAAAATGTCAAAAATAGAACGTTTTTTTTCAATCCGCAACCGGCGATTGAGGAAGACGTCGCCCTTGCAACCAATACGCTGCTGTTGGTGCCGCAGAATTTCTTGCTCCATTCACGATACGTTTCCACTCTTTCCGATTGATTGCGATCGATTGCGAGAAACGCGCCATACAAGACATGGTTGAAACAATTGCAAGAAGATCTGAAAAACCAAAGACTGGATACCCATCAAGCGAAGGACCTTGATGGGTATCTAGTCTTTGGTTTCTCAGATCTTCTTCTACTTGTTTCAACCATGTCTTCTTGGTGCGTTTCTTTGTATTCTCCAGACTGGCCGTCGCACCCGCCAAAGAAGTTTGCGTGGAAGCCGGGTGTTATTCATTCGGCAGACGTGGTCAAACCAACGTAGTCTTCGTTTTTGTATTTCTTCTTCGATCGGTGTTTGTTGATCGCAGCTTTCTCTAATCGTCTCGTTTCATTTGCTCTCATTTCATGGGGTTTAACCCTTCGGAGGAGCGCGGCAGGACGGAGCACGAAAGCTGGGAATGCACAACGTGCGGACGGAGATTTGCAGTTAAAGCATCGAAGATGCGCGGTTAAAACACCAAAGATCTGCCGCCCTCGGCGGCATAAAAAAGCCGAATTTGACCTTTTCAAAACCCCATGTGGTGCGGTCCCCAACGTAAATTGTGTGAAATTCAGGAAATCCAAAATATATCGGACATCGATGAGTCCTATTGCGCTATATGGAGTCGAATGTCGACCATCTGACAAGATTTCTGAACGTCATATACATGCCATGGAAATGAGAATGCTTCGTTGAGGAATGGGCATCTCCCTTATTGACCATGTCAGGACGATACAATTCGAGAGCAAATGAAATTGCGAAAAGACAGGGAGTATTTGGCTCAAGCATCGCATTTGGATGATCTCGAGCTTGTTTAGGTCCGGTTTGAGTAGTGTCCATATTTCCGATCCATAAAGAGGAATAGGAAGGATTCAAGTTCGGCATAGGTGTATTTTGGATTTGATGGTGATATTCGTCCGCTTCCACATGCACCACTTGAGCGAGGCGATTGTTGATATTGCTGACCGATCCGGCTATGAACATCGGCCGTCGACGACAATTCCTTCTCTGTCACAAGCAATCCCAAATGCTTGTACAGTGGTACCTGTTTGATTTGGGTTTCATCGAGATAAACCTTCGCTGCCGATTCGTCCGTTGTGAGCACTTTGGTTTTATCCGCAATGTGGGAAATGTCGTATAAAATGTCTGTACCTTAGGCATCCGTGTCGGCGAACATCAGATCGGTTATGAAGTTGTCGTCGTCGTATCGGACTCCGCGTCGTTCATCTAATGCTTTCCGCATAATTGCGTCAACTACAATTTTAAAAAGTCGTGGCGAAGCGACGTCTCTTTGTCGTACTCCAGTTCGAATTGGAAACTCCTCGGATAAGTCATTTCGGATACGAACACTGCTGGTTGAGCTCCCCGTACGATGCCTAAAGAAATCGAATTATTTTCAGCGGCACGTATTTGCTTTCCAAGGCTCTCCACAAATTGGCCTAGTCGGTGCAATCAAAGGCGGATTTGAAGTCGATGAAGACGATGACGGTTCGTTTGCCGCATCGAATTATTTCTTCTGTTAGCTGACGAAGAGCGAATATCTGATTGATGCATCCTCGATGGGGTCTAAATCCAGCTTTTTCTTCCCGGCTCTTATGCTCTCGATGTTTCTTTAGCCTCGATATTTTCGTAAATATTTTACCGACGATCAAGAGGAGGCTGATACCACGGTAGTTCTTGCATTCTCGACTGTCTCCTTTCTTTAGAATGGCCACAACGATCGCAATCTTCCAAGCAACGGAATACGATCCGAATGCCGATTGTAATGAGAACGTGAAGTTGTTGGAATAAGACGTCTTCTTCGGCTTTTATCCTCTCGGTCGTTACTTCATCTCCTCCTGGCGCCTTACCGTTTTTCAGCAATTTTATTGCCGTCTTCACCTCGGTAATTGTTGGTTCCGTGTCCGGGAACTGATTCGTAGGCTGCTCGATAATCGGTGGTTCGGTCGCATATATAAGTTAGGCCATGTCACACACTTTTCTAGAATTTTGCATGCCTAACTTAAGTAAGACTTTGGTTATCCCTAAATAGTTGAAGTCAGGAATTCCAAAGACATGCCTAAAGCCCGCCATTCACAGTCAACTGATCAGTTTAAACTGATCAGTTGAACTGACGTTTAGAACTGATCAGTTAAAAATGATCAGTTCAAAATGATTTCCCCACTCACTGGCTTAAAACCGGCCTTCATTTCTCGATAGTCGCGTGCTGTATCTGGCTAGCAAATTTGTCACCGCGTAACTTAAAAAAATGGATTCTGATACTAAAGAGGATATTCTACTTATGATGGCTGCTACTTGTAGCCGTATAATCAGTGGCGTAGCTAGCATGGGTGACACCCGGGGCGGATATCTATGGTGTCACCCCTCGAAAATGGTTAAAATCAATATTATGTAAAAGAAAAAAATCAGATAAGCGTGAAGTATGATTTTAATACAGCAATTTAAATAAGCATTTGAAAAATTATAAGTCATTTGATCATCAAATTACAAAACTATCAATAAAATATCATAAACATAATTATATAGAAGAAACTGACAAAAAAATTTAAAAATAATCTATTTAAGTTTTATAACTTATAATCAAAGCTAGATAGAAGAGATTATAATTTAAAATCTCTTCTTTCTAGCTTTGACAGCTGCAAACTCGGAAATCACATCTTCAAAATTAATACTTTGTGTTGCCTCATGTTCGATCGTTAACATTGCAAGATTGTTTAGCCTCGTGTTGCTCATTGTTGACCGTAAGTAGTTTTTGATTAATTTTAATTTACTAAAGCTCCTCTCGCACGAAGCAACAGATACGCAAATTGTCATAAATAACTTTAGTGCAACGATAAGATTTGGAAGGGATTCTGTAAAATCCCATTCCACGATGAATTTCAAAAAGTCTACGGATACCCAATCAGACACTGTAACATAAGCTGCTTTTAAATGTCTTCGCAACCTTGGTATCTCTAGGAGTAGCTCTGCTTCTGATACCTCATCATAAAAACCAGTAAATTTTGAAACAGCTAATTTCAACTCCTCGATGTTCGCCGAAAGCAAAGTATTTGTCTGGACAACCGCTAACGACGAAGCTACATCTTCAATGGACTTTGATCTAGTTCGAAGTTCCGTACTGAATCGGTCGAGACATTCCAGCATATCTTTTTGATTTTCAGCTATCAGTGTGAGTCCTGCATCGGTGACCAACTCACCGGCCATTCGTTTTTTTACGACGAATTCGTTTTTCAATTGGAATGTCGTATTCCTCTGATTTTTTCGTAGCAAGGACCTATTGCTTCTTCTACAATATAATCCCGTTTTTCTTGAATATAGAGACGAAGTGCCTCTATTTTTATAGCTAACTGATCAAGACTCAAGCCTTTACTTTGCAATGCAATCTGAGCGCAATTTATTTCCCTTAGTGCATCATTCCATAAGAAAACGTAATAAGAAAAGTGAAATTACATAAAGCAGGTATAAGGTTCTGCGCAGCACCTCTTCTTCTTCTTCTTCTGACTCTACAGCCCAGGGTGAGCTTTGGCCTCATTAACAATCACCTTCCACCTTTGACGGTCTTCAGCGACACGTGTCCAGTTTCCTACTTGTAGAGTTTCTACATCTTCCTCTACCTTATCTTTCCACCTGGTTCTGGGTCTACCTCTGCTTCTTGAGGTGTTAGGTTGCGCTTTATGGATGGATCTGGGTGCTCTCGCACTCGGCATTCTAATCATGTGGCCCGCCCATCGAAGTCTCTGTGCCTTAATGAATCTTACTATGTCTTCACCTTCTATTAGTTCTTGAAGTTCGTAGTTCATGCGAATTCTGTATCCTTCTTCCTCTGTCACTGGTCCAAAGATCTTCCGTAAAATCAGTCTTTCAAAAATACGAAGAGAGTTTTTGTCTGCTTCCGACATACTCCAGGATTCAGCTCCATAAGTTAGCACGGGTCTGATCAGGGTTTTATATATTCGCAGTTTTGCTTTACGTGACATGATTTTTGATTTAAAGAGCTTCAGATGTGAATAATAGCATCGATTCGCAGCTTGGATTCTGTCTTGTACCCTCAGTGATAGATTATTTGTGTTATTGAAAGTTACTCCAAGATATTTGACATTTTGAGTTCTGAGGAGCCCTTCTTGGGTTATCACGTGACAGTTTTAGGTATTTTGTTTTATCTGCATGTATTTTCAGGCCGACTTTGCTCGCTTCCTCTTTTATTTTTAAAAACAATTCTTCTAGAGTTCTGTTGTCCCTAGCCATGATCAGTATGTCGTCCGCGTACGCACATATTTGGTATGATTTTGTTATGATATTTCCCTTATTTTCGAGGTTTCCAATTGCATTTTGTAGCGCAAGGTTAAAAAGAACAGCTGACAAGGCATCTCCCTGCCTAACACCGGTTCTTATTTCAAATTCCTTTGATGTTTTGTTTTGGACTGTTACTCTCGCCTTGGATCCATCCATTGTCATCATGGCTAGTTTGGCAAGTTTATGTGGGATACCCATTAGAGCAAGTGCACTTCCTAGTTTTGCTCTTTTAATACTGTCGAATGCTTTTTTAAAATCGATTAACAGAAAGTGCAGGTCGATGTTGTATTCATAACATTTTTCCATTGCTTGACTTAGCACAAATACCTGATCCAGAGTTGATCTACTTTCTCGGAAGCCACATTGATATTCTCCTAATATTTCTTCTGCATACGGTCTTATCCTGTAAAATATCACATTGGAGAGTACCTTATATGCAGTGTTGAGTAGTGTTATTCCCCTGTAATTGTCGCAGTTTGTTTTGTCGCCTTTTTTGTGGATAGGGCAGATTAACCCAGTTTTCCACCTTTCAGGCATCTGTTCTTCTTTCCATATTTTGCATATTAGTTGGTGCAGTCTTTTATGTGCATCTATTCCGGCCAGTTTTAAAATTTCGGCAGTGATGCCGTCCTCGGGTGCCTTACCATTTTTAAGCTTTTCCATGGCTGTTTTGACTTCATACAATGTAAATGGTTCGGTATTTTCTTGAGCTGTGTATATTACTGTTTCTGGCTCTTCTAGGTCTTCCATATGATCAACATTTAGTATCTCGGCGAAGTACTGGCGCCATCTATCCATGACATCTTTCTCTTCCGTTAGGATTTTTCCGTTCTTATCCTTGCATAGGTTTAATTTTGGCTGGTACCCTTTCGCTTCATTTCTGATTGTTCTATAGAAATCCTTCACTTTGCGTTGATTATAGTTCTCTTCTATGCTTTCTATTTTCTTACGCATCATATCTCTTTTTTTTCCCCTTAGGCACCTGTTGGCTTCTCTCCGCTTCTCTTGGTATACTGCATTATTAGTTCTAGTGTATCTTTGCAGCATCTTTGGTCGCGCATTATTCTTTTCTGTTATAACCCTTTCACATTCCATATCGAACTAATCTATGTTTCTTGATTTTCGTTTTGTCCCTACTACGTCTTTGGTTACTTTTATCATTGCCCTCTCCATGGACTTCCACTCATCGTCAATATTGCTATGGTCTGGGAGTCTATCTAACTCCATTCTGATGGCGTTTTGATATTTGTTTAGGGCTTCATTTTTGCAAAATTGGTCTGTATCCCACTGCTCCCCTTTTGTACCTTTAGTTTTGGCGACATTTGATATTCTCTGCCGTAATTTTCCCACTACCAGGAAATGGTCACTATCGCAGTTTGGCCGGCCATCTGTGGGTCCTCACATTGGTTATTGATGAGCCGTATCTTCTCCTTATAAGTACGTGGTCGATTTGGTTCACCAGTTGACTTCCCGGCATTTTCCATGTGCCTTTGTATATAGTTTTTCTCTCAAAGGCTGTACTTTTTATTCGCAGCGACATTGCGTTGGCTAATTGGCATAGACGAATGCCGTTTGGGCTTGTCTCATTGTGCAGTGAATATTGCCCAGCTACTTCGACTGCGAAATGTTCTTTCCCTATTTTAGCATTGAAGTCTCCCATTATTATTAAGGTATCATAGGTGCTTGTTCTTGCACATACATTCTCCAGAGCATCATATAATCGGTCTTTTGATTCTTCACCGCTGTCTTCTGTTGGTGCATATGCATTTATGAGAGTAATGTTGTTGAACTTCCCATGTATCTTCATTGTACTGAGCCTTTCATCTATTGGTGTAAAGCTAATAATTGATGCTCTCATTTTTTTATTGACAAAGAAGCCAGTTCCATGTTGTCCAGCAACATCTGAGCATCCGCTATAGAATATAGAATACTTCTGTTTATCTATCCTTCCTTGTCCTTTCCATCTAAATTCCTGGAGTGTTACGATATCCATTTTAAACTTGTCTAATTCGTTGCCTATTTCTATCATTTTTCCCGTTTGCATCATGGTTCGAATATTCCAGGTCCCAATTCGTAAATCTTCTTCCTTTTTTCCTTGCAAATGTCGTATCCGTGTGTCCATATAAGTTTTCCGAGGCTTGTTGTTTGGTTTCGTAACTTGTTCTTTTTTCCAAGGTGGAGTAGTTGGCCCCACGCTTAACCCCCTTATCGGGGGACCATTTCGCCTGCTTTCGTTAGCCTTCACTTATATCCCCCGCCATACGGATTTCCACCGCATCTTGGTGGGATATGTGTGAAGTTTCCAGGGATCGCCAAGCGTGGAGGAGAGAGTCAGACTTGGGTAGGAGTGGCTATGCGACAGGCCTCTTTCGTGGAGATTGTCGTGCGGTTCGCATGCACTACCCCGGAAGATCCCCAGATGCGCAGCACCTCTGGTGTCTACATTTTCTTGTTGATCACATAATTCCCAAATTGCAGCTACAACCTCATCCAAATTTTCTGCTAGTATTTTTACTGCTGCATAATGAGCACTCCAACGCGTTGTTGAAAGTCTTTTAACAGATGCTTTGCTGTGTTTAATAAGCACTTGCCAGCGGCTATTGGAAGCGGAGAAAAATGTAAAAATTGACTCTACTGTTCCAAAAAATGATACACAAGATACAGTTTGTGCAAATGAGTGTTGGCCACATAAATTAATTGAATGATCAATACATCCAACAAAAACTGCTTTGTTTTTTGCTTTTATAATGGCTTGTACTCCTCCATGTACGCCGCTCATAACAGCTGCATTGGCATAGCCTTGAGAACGACACATCATAATATCTAAACCGTCACTTTCAAGCTTCTTAAGAATTTCATCACTTAGATCAGTGATGAAATTTGGCTCTTTTTCCTTTTAAGGGAAAAAATCCAAGGAATACTTCTTTCACTTCCACTTTTCTATTATCAATTTTCACAAAACGAATCACTTCAGACATTTGAGCAACATGTGAAATGTCGAGTGTACTATCAAAACATGACACCAAAATAGTTTGCCAATTTAATTTCGTTGAAAAGTTTAGATTTTACGTTGTTCTATAAAACACTTATGAATTCATTTTGTATATCTGGCGACAGGTATGATACTTTTGATGATTTACTATGCTCCAAATTCAGAATGTGTTCTTTCAGTACTACATCATACTTTGAAAGTAGTTTGACTAGTTCTAAGAAGTTGCCTTTATTTGTAGAACCTTCTCCTTCATCATGTCCACGAAATGGTAGGTTTTGTTTAGCCAGGAACAAAGTTATATCTAATAATCTAGATAAAAGACCCTTTCACTTCTGTTTTTCAGTATCAATTAATTGCAAGGCTGCGTCATCTATTGTTTGGTGCAATTTTAGTCTCATTTCCAAAGTTTTCAACTTTTCAAAATTTTCCAGATTTCCACTTTAGGATTTAGTTTCCACCACTTCTGAAATCCAGTCACAAATGTTGATCTTGTATTAGTGCTATTGGTGGTAGCAAACAAACGACAACAGAAGCAGTACAGGTTCTTAGTGATAGGAGAGTAAACCATCCACGATCGCAGAATATTTTCACCATTAGGTATCTTCTTATAAAACCATTCTTTTGAAAGATACCGAACATCGCCTTTGGGATTTAACCCGTACCTAGATACAGTGCCAAATGGTCCTTCTCTGTTTTGGAAATGTGCACTTCCTTTTTTTATGATCTCAATGCATACATTATCAGGAATGGGTATACTCCAATGTGAGACGTCTGTCAAGTCCTGAATAGTTAATGATTTATTCGTATTATTACCGTTTTCGACAGTATCAGTATTATCACTGTCATTGTCAGCAGTTTCTTCTGATTCGTCTTCTTCGTCGATTGTCGTCATTTTTGCAATGTAGCTGTTATCTAAATCATTCCTAACATCAACATCAGAATCAGAATCTGTTTCTTTTAATGAAGCTTGATTAGTTTTTATAACATATTTGAAGATGGATCCAGATATGCTCTGAACTGCATCAATTTTAGCCCGTTTTTCTTTTCTCTGCTGACACCCACTTTTCCTCCTAGATGTATGAACTCCTCGAGGCATATTTATCCGTTGGTGTATTTGATACACGTTTACACATACAACATAAAAAAAATATTCTCCATCAGTATCATGGACGCATAATTACAATTCTAAGAATCAAAAATGTTTAGTATATTTTATTACAAATTATTGAACTATCCACTTACCTTGGTGTTAGTTTTTAGATATCTTTTCAAGACTTTTATAAACCCAATGATTGTCACAATCCAGCGTCACGGTTACCGTCGCGATATTTTCATATCACAATATCCAATACGAAATGAAATGAGCAGCCGACAGCCGAGCCATCTTAAATGACAAAGTTGTCACAGCGTACAAATGTAGCGCTGGTGTCACAGATTTAGAATAACTAGATAGATCATTCCATAAGAAACCGCGCACAGAAATGAAAAACCTATTATTTTTTTTAGAATTTTAGCGGTTATCTCATTTCATGGAGTTTTTGTAAGATATTTATTTTTATTTTCAATCGTGGCAGGGTGTCACCCTCCAAACAGGTGACACCCAGTGCGGACCGCCCCCTAGCTACGCCGCTGCGTATAATCTTTAGAAATACAACAATTATTTTTTTTTAAATGGTTGCAAAAGAAATATCAGTTATCTCATATTAATTTCTATAAATGAGTTGTCACTGAAACCGAGTGACTGGTGTAACTATTTGAGAATGGACGAATCTTCATATTTCAAGCTATTTTTCTAAATAATAATAACCTTTATTGGCATAATTAAAATAATTTCCATACAAAATATACATACAAAATAAAATAATAAAAAAGTTGTGAAACTAAAACCCTATTAAAAAGAAAAAAGAAATTTTACCACCCTATAAACCTATACTTCAACACCTATACATCGGACATAAGCTCACAAAACAAAACAAAAAACTAAACCGCAACACTCAAAAAACTACCCCGTCGCATCCGCTCTTTCCATGTTTTCACTCTGTGTAAAAACGACAGTCCCTTCCCGCTCTCGTCCATACACTCCCTCCAATCCTTTCCTCGCCTTCTCTCCTGGTCATTCCACTCCGCCATCGTGCATTCTTCCAACCAATGACTCCACATATCTTCCTTCAACCCACACACCAAACACCTTCTACTTTCCTCCTTCATCCAATGTCTCCTTCCACGCTCTTCATTGCCACACCTAAATCTCGCCAACACTGACTGGTCGTCCGACCCTTTACTTGTCCTCAAATAACCAGGAACACGGCCGTGCACTTGTATCTGACTGTAGCCTTGGTGATATTTACTAGCCTCTATTTTCGATTGGCGCTCTTGGAAGTCCACTTCTAATAACCTCTCTTTTAGCATCCGTTTCCACTGAGCACCCGCACTTTTTTCCGTTTCCAACCCCTCGGATGATAACCCGCCTCTCTCATACAGTTTACTTTTATTCAACCCCCAACCGCTCTCTCTTCTACCACTTAACCCCTATTTATTCACTACTCGAAAGATTTCCTTTATTATCCTTTCATCTCCTAACCCATCCACCCTATACTCGAACTTTATCACTCTTTCCGCAGCTATTACCGCCACCTTACAAGCACTCACTTCCTGAAGCACAATGTGACCAGGCGTCGACCTATCAAGTTTCAACACTTTCTTATAAAACTTTAGCTGCACCCATCCGATCTTGTCTTCCTCTTTCGTTCCCCAGACCTCGCATCCATACAGTAACACGCTTCGCACACATGCCTTCCACATGGTCTCTGCTGCTCTAAAGTTTCCATCAAAGTTCCTTTTCCAAACCTCCCAGATACGACCCGCCGCCACCCATGCCTTCCTTGTAACATACTCTATGTGTTCTTTATTACTGTATCCAGTCCCAAAGACATACCCCAAATACTTAAGTTTACTAACTTCCTCTATTTCAGTACCCTGCCATTCAAACCTTTCTTTCTTATATCGCCCTCCCCTTTTAAACCGAATCCATTTTGTTTTACCAACATTCACCCTTAAATCCCTCTTTTCGAAATACCTACAGAGCCTTTCAATCACGTCCTTCATCTCACTAGCCGACTTTGCAAATACCACCATGTCATCCGCATATGCCAAGCTCCACACCTTCTTTTTCCCAATCACCACTCCTCCAGCTTGCCCGGCCTGTAGAACCTTTTCCATATTCGCCACATACAGATTGAAAAGCGTGGGACTCAAAGGGCAGCCTTGCCTCAGGCCCTTCCTCACCTCAAAATAGTCCGATTCCCATTCATTCGCTACTACCTTACAGACCGTTTCCTGTTCCTTCTTACCCTCTCTGAGATACCTAGCTTGCCCAAACACTCGTCAAGTCTCCTTCTGTTCACCGTGTCATATGCGGCTTTCAAATCAATGAAAAGAGCAACAGGCATCCCTTTCTTATTCCTTGGTCTATTATGACTCTCAAGGTCACCAGGTGTTCCACCGTGCTCCTTCCTTCTCTGAACCCCGCTTGTATATCCGGCAAAAGCTTCCTTTCATTGACTTCCTTCCTCAAGCGACAATCCAGGATTTTGCCAAATATTTTGTATGAGGAGTTCATCAAAGTTATACCTCTATAATTTTCTAGCGCGTCCCTCGTTCCGCTCTTAAACACCGGTTGAATTATCCCCACTTTCCAGCTGACTGGTATCCTTTTGTCTCCTCTCCCTATCCTTCTCAATTCCTCCGTAAACTTCTCCTTACAGATTCCAGGTGCTTCTTTCCACGCTTCATTTCCGAGCCCATCCAAACCTCCCGCTTTTCTTGGCTTTAGGGAATCAATAACATCCACCTCTGTCACGGTGATATCCTCGGCGAGCTCTTTCTGCTTTCTCTGTCGATCTCCTGAACTATCATCTCTTTCTGACCGCATCTCCACCCCTCCTAGCATCCTCATGAAGTGGTTTTGCCATTCTTCTATCGCAATGCTCTTGGGTAATCTTTCCTTCCTTTTCCTATTCTCTTTCACGTATTTCCACAGCTCAGCTTCCGTCTTGATTTCTCGTACCCGCTGCTTCTCCTTCTCCTCCCAAAGCTCCTTTTTCTTCTTCTCCATTTTTTGCAATTCTGTTTTCGCTTCCAGCACGTGCACTTTGAGCCCTTCTCTCTTTCTCCATTCTCTCATAGCTTCTCGAAACCTTTGCTTTGCGTTCCGCACTTCCCCGTCGTGTCATGCTCGGCCTGGAAACGCTTCTTTGATTTTCTTTTTCGCAAGTGCAGATTCCATTTTGTTTGCCATCATGTCTATATCCTCTATGGCGTTCCACTCTACCTCTTCTAATTTCCTTCTATATTCTTCTGTCGCCTCCTTATCCCATCTGGCCACCAATTTCTCCGCCTTAACATCTTTCTCCCTTTGCTGCTTCAACGACACCACTACCGGCATATGATCCGACTCACTTCTTATTCCGATTTCCATCAGTTTTATTTGCCGTCTCGCCGCATCATTTGTAATTATTAGGTCAATAACTGAGGTACCCATTGCACCCACAAACGTAAATTCTCCCTCCCAGTCGCCCTCAATACACCCATTCAAAATATCCCATTGGTTCTCTAACACCCACGCCAACCAAACATTTCCCTCTGCATTTTTAATTTTGTCTTTAGAATTCCTTCTTATCACATCACCCGTCTTATCCACCGTATTGACCTGCTCTTCTCCTATCCTAACATTCCAATCACCTCCTAGTATCAAGTTTGTCGTTACCATATCTTCTAAATTCCTCTTTATACCCCCTTTAATTTTTTCCAGTCCCTTATTATTATAAACGGTTGCTATCTGCCACCACTCCCTCTCCAGTTCTACCTCCCTAAAAACTAGACCCTCCACCTCTTCTAGAATTCTCTCCGATTCCTTGATGCCTCTTCTGACCCCTGTTATTATTCCCCCCTTTGCCCTTCCGTAGTCACTCTCTCTCCGTGCCGGTTGTATGCTCCAATTGTACTCCTTGGAGAGTCTCTCTTTACAGGCTTCCCATTCCTTCTCTTGAACCCAGATCTCCACTAACCCAACTATTTCGAATTTCCTCAAGAATTCTATAAAAGACCCGTCCACGTTATCCAATTTCTTCCTGAGCCCTGCTACATTCCAAAACATTAGCTTTACATTTTCCTTTTCCGTTCCGTCGTTGTGTAACTGTCCCTATTGTCCTTAACTCCCTTATAGCTATTTTTCTATAAATTCTACAGTTATTGCACGTCCTGATGCCATGGCGGTTAAACTACGCCTGACTAAGCGCATGCGCGGTCAGTTTGGCGTGATGAAAACGAACTGAAGCCAGCTGATTTATAGCGCGCCCGGCAAATCCGTGGGTTGCCGTCAGTTCAAAATTTTACGTTAGGATTTCACACTCACGGTCAGTTTTTTTATGTACGTCAGTTCAACTGATCAGTTTAACTGATTGTGAGTGGGGGGCTTAAGTTAGGCCATTCGCTTGAGTTTCCTCATAATAATCTGGAAATTTTTCGGCTTGCCTAATTAGGATGCAACAAGGATAGGATTAAGCTTGCCACAAATCTGAAGGCCTCATTAGGTCAAAATTGATCTTACGGTATGCCTCACTGTATTCGTTTGAGAGTGATGTAAATAATAATAAAAATTTTAGGATTGTCTTATTAAACGATATTGAATAGCAATATTAATCATATAGAGGTGGAGTGTTATAAATAATAATAAAAATAAATTAGTATTACATATTTTTGTTTATGCGATATTTTAAGATGCTATTTGAGCATTCCTTTTTAAATCGGAAGAAGCGACTTCCCAGTAGAGATAGTAAACGTGAAAATATAAGAAAAAGTATTAAACGGCTTTTGGGAGTAATCGTAAATTTATTTTGTTGACTCCGTTATTTCTGCTTCCGAAACGCGTAATCTAAATTACAATTTAATCTTTCAACTTTCGTTTGCGTAGAATTATGCGGTTAGTTGTATTTTGCGTTATGCGAATGTAAAATAATATTTAGGTAAATTTGCGTTTGCATTAAAGTTGCGTTAAAAATAGATTGTATTAGAGAGGAGGGACGGAAGTGCGGTTTAGAATTGTTCCAGAAAAGCAATTTAGATGATTGAAAAGAGTGCTCCTCGAATTGTTTCGAAAATAATGTGAAATAAGTTTTAAATTTATTGCACGATTGGTGTTTGTAGAAGTACTTTTAGCAGCCGCAATTCGTATTCCGTTAGCGGCGTTGGCCGGTATTTTTTCCCGGGTTTGTTAAAAATAAAGAGATCATGAAATCCCTGTGAGAAATCAGAAGCGGTGCGCGCTTAATTCAAAAGGAAAATAAAACCTTTCCGAACTTCATAATGCGGGAGTTTGGGTTTGCACCGGCGGCAGCGGCAGGAGGTCGGAAATATATATAACGTTTCTGATCACGTAACGATAGTAAAGGCAGGTGAAAATAAAATATGACAACTGAGAGAAAACTTTTGCAAAGTGCTTAAACAGAATTTTAGTAAGGGAATATGGGAATAGTCTCGGCAATAACCCGAAGCGAAGGTCCGGACAGACTTACTATATACACCGAGAGAAGCCCGAATCTCAACTCCCACGAGGACACGACAAGGCACACACAGCTTTTATTACACGACATTAAAACCCCAAGCTACAACCTACAGACATATAAATATACAAAATAAAATATTTAACACAAACTATCAATTGAAATTATGAGAGCTGAAATGCTATCGGAAAATCTTTTTTTTTCAATTTTCTTTCCCGACTGACTGTGCTAATAATCCTAAATAATGTATATGTCCTACACGTCCATGTACGTATGTATATTTGTAAATAAATAGGCTTAACACAGAATGAGCAACGCTAGATAGGTTTTTGTGGCGCTGTTTCCGGGAGGTCCATCAGCGGGCGTCTAATGGTTGAAATGATGATGATAAAGATAAAAATATAGGCCAGCAGGGGCGGCATTTTTCGGTTTTTGCCCCGCCACGAAAAAAAGAAAGATCAGGGGCTGCCGATTTGAGGTCGGATCGTACTGGGGTCCAAGGATTTTTCTGAGGATTTTTGGTTTTCAAGTTTTGCTTCGTTTGCTTTGCTCATTGTCCACGTTTCGCATTCATATGTCATTACTGGTCTGATAATGCTTTTATAAATTTTAATTTTTGATGTTCTTGTTATGGTTTTTGATTTCATAAGATTGTTTAGTGCGTACAGGCAGCGGTTTGCAGATTGGATTCTGCCTTTGATTTCCTGATTGACGTCGTTATCAGCAGTGACTGTAGCTCTAAGGTATTTGAAACGTTCTACCCTTTCGAAATTGAAAGTGTTAACTGTGACGTTTTTAGAACAAGTTTTTATTTTTATTTAAGTACTTAGGGTATGTATTTAGTAGTGGATGTGGTAAGAAGCACATTGAGTACGTGGCGAAGAAAGCATGGGTAGCGGGTGAAAGGTTCTGGAAAGCATGGGGAAAAGAGTTTAGGTTTTTTAATCGAATTACCGAGCGAAAGAATTGATATGGAAGGGCTCTCTGCAGATTATAATGATGTATAGAGGAGAAGTGTGGGGAGTCAAGGAAGAAGAGAGGATTGAAAGAATTCAGCTGCATTTTATTAAAAAGGCCCTGCAATTAGATAGGTCTTTATATAGTCTTACAATGAGCTTAAAGGTCGATTCCCATATGCGCGACACTTACAAGGGGACCCCACGGACGCGTCATCACCGATTTGGCCCAAATTTACAGTATATGTAGGGCTTGACTATAAATGAAAGTGACGCAAGCGGGCCAGATAGCCAAGCGTTAAAAAAATAACTCACTTATTACGGGGACCGGTAAGTTACCGACAACTCATAAGCCCGCTATGTTAGCAAAAATTTCAATGGCCGGTTATCGCATCGGTAAGAGCTCGGCTTTATAGTACGAGGATCGTTGGTTCGATTCCCCGTGGGGACGCTTTTTCTTTGTTACAATTTTTAAAAGGACTTTCTTTAATTAATATTATTATTTATTATTGTTTAACTTTTTAATTGTAATTATTAATTTGTCAATTTAATTATTTTATTAGTATTAATATTTATTATTTGTTTCTTTATAACTTTTCAACGGTTAATTCATAAAATTGCTTTCTTTTATTATTACTATTATTTTTATTATTCTTTATTTTATTTTTTCGATACTTGCACCACAAATGAACCTTAGTTACCATTCATAATGTAGTATTCTTACTTATAATTTTACAAAGGTATTTCCAGAGGTATTGTAATTAAAGCGTACACGAGGAATTGGTATATAAAATTAGATATTTTTATTATTGTACAGGTGAATCACATGTGCTGGGGTGATAATTATAGTAAAAACAAGGGAAACAGTAATTGTGTCGGCACCTTGCACACGCATTTCTACAGCTACATGGTTTTTTTTAATTATCCATAGAAAAACAAGTCATTTTAAATATTTTAAGAAAAAAAGCGTCCCCACGGGGAATCGAACCAGCGATCCTCGTACTATAAAGCCGAGCTCTTACCGATGCGCTAACCGGCCATTGAAATTTACGCTAACATAGCGGGCTTATAAGTAACGGTAACTCTAAAGTGTCGGTAACTTACCGGTCCGCGTAAAAAGTGAGTTATTTTTTTAACGCTTGGCCATCTGGCCCTCCCGCTTGCGTCACTTTCATTTATAGTCAAGCCCTACATATACTGTAAATTTGGGCCAAATTGGTGATGACGCGTCCGAGTGTCCCCTTGTTAGCTACGTGACGTCGTGCAACATCGACTGTCAAATAATGATTACATTGTTTTAAATGGGCACGTCGCGTAGCCATAGTGAGAACATGAAAACAATGTAATCATTATTTGATAGGCGACGTCGCATGACGTCGCGTATATGAGAATCGTCCTTAATACGTTTAAGGTGTCAGTAAAAGCAAGTAGAAGGGTGGCAAGATATGAACGGAAGGTTCATCATCAGAGAAGCAAGTAGGGAAGAAAGGAATGAAAGGAGAGAGACCAATTATGGAAGAAAAAAAGGGAAATGTATGAAAGAGGGGTATGTCAATAACAGAGGTGGAGAAATAAAGCAATGGGGGAAAGGGTTTCGAGTAGAGGAAAGGCTGGTGGCGAGGCTGATGGAAATTGAGCTACAGGAGCGGCAAAATAAAATAACGAAGAGCACATACCATACGAGGTATACCATATGAGGTACGAGGTAATTCAAGTACATGGAGGCCTCGCGAAATATTAAAAAACGCCAAGGAGTTTAAACTCACAATCAATCCTAACCAGATTTCGCTGTGGATCGTAAGAACGCGTACATAAGTACTGGATGAAGGATTTGTATAAAACAGGTATACAGGCGAACCTCTTTGAGTAGTGGGTCAAATTTTGTTCATTATATTTTTCGTACTAGCTCGTGGGTCACCAGGCCAGTTACATCACTTGAAAAAGAGGAGATAGGTCAAAGACTGCTTTTCGACGTTCTCACTTTTAAACGCGTTTACAAAATTCAAGTTTCTTCTTGTTTTGCAACTTCTACTTTGGAAGTGGAGAGCAAATAATTTTGAATGTTTCTTAGAACGTTCTGCGCTTCCATAGCAAAAATTGCTAACTAGTTTTCACTTTAAAAGGCTTTTACAACATTAAAATTTCCTTCTTGTTTTACAACTTCTACTTTGGAAGTGGAGAGCAAAAAATAAAGGCCGAAGTCAAAAAAAGTCCATAAAAATTTCTGATGTATTATAAATGAAATCCAATTAGAGGATGTAAAATATTCTGCTTAAGATATTGAATGTTTCTTAGAACGTTCAGAGCCTCTGTGGCAAAAATTGTTAACTAGTAAAAACGCACAACGACGGGAACACTATTTGGTCGTTGTCGATGTAATCTAAGTAAACGTAGATTTAATCTAGATTAGGTTATGGTTAGATTAATTGTAAGTTATGTTAGAGTCAGATAAATGAAGACTAAGGGACTGAGACTTCTTGAATTAGAAAATAGTTGTTGCCATAGTGACAACAAACAGAAATCGTTTAATAATGAAACTTCTTTTTGATATATTTAATATTCATACCTTTGTGGTTGAGAAACTTTAATAAGGAAATGTAGTCCAAAAGGATCAATTCAGGCGTAATTAGGCCTTCTGAATTGTAGCAAGCCTAATTCTAACTTTGTCCCGGCCTAATTAGGATAGCCGAAACACGGCATGCCGAAAAAATACCAAACTACGTAATAGCAGCACTCAACCAATCGACGCATCGTAAACCAAACGCACGTGTGTGTTATCAATCAAACTTATCATAAATCGCGGACTGTTATATACGTGTGTGTTATGATGTATTTACATAGTCCAAGAACTGCACAATAATGGGCATTTACAATAGTGGTCGCAGATAAAAAACTTAACAGAGCGATTAGAAACCAAATACTGTTACGTATTTCTAAAAATTTATAAAAACGTTTCTTATTCTTGAGTATTCTTCAGAATGGCTCCATAGTCTTCAAAATCTCCTGCGCTCCCCAAAATATCTTCACCGTCAATTCTCGCTATTTTCCTTGTTGTTTTTCCTATCACCTCATTATTTCCGTTTCCATTTCAATTTAATTTATGACAATTTGATCATTTGTTACACTAATCTAATGACACTTAGGTCTGATCGTCCCGATCAGACACAATACTTTTCGAAACATAAGGAGGCAACCTCTCCAAATGAACAACTTTCATTTCACTACGTCTCCGTGCCAATGGTTGAATGCAACATACAACGTCATTTAAACGTATCATCCCCTTATGCGGCCCTTCTCAGGATATTTTCAGCTTCGGATACAATCCTTTCTTCCTCTGAGGATTATAGAGTAACACCAAATGGCCCTCTTTAAATCGTACCGATCTTTAATTCTTTTCTCTCATAAGCTGTTTCTTTTGCCTTACGTAATGGTACAAGTCATCCATCTAATCTTTTAATCAATTCCAGTAATCACCAACATATACTACGTACAATAGCTCACGCCTTGTTACACAATTTTCAGTTTTTCTCTGCTGTAGTATCCAATAACATTTTCCTGTCCTTCGATTTCCTATGACAATACTCCTCCTATTCTATAGGCCAGTGGTGGCGAACCTTTGGCACACGTGTCACAGCTGACACGTAAGAAAAAATTATTGGCACGCGAACTACTTCTCACGCATGCCCTCTAAACTTGTTAAACTATCTTTTCTAAAATACATTTTTAAGTTTTTTTAAGGCGCACAAAAATTTTTAAATTTAAAAACTCGCCAAAGCCGTATTTACAAAGCTAAAATTTTGAAGTTTGGGAATATGTGAGATCTCGTAAGAATATCAAATCATACCACGTTTTATCAAAATTCATTTATTGGTTTTTTGGCCCGTAATTTCAAAAGGCGCACAAGAATTTCCAAAATTCACGATAGCCGTATTTATAAAGCTACAATTTAGAAATTTGGCAATTTGTGAGATTTCGCAAGAATATCAAATCATACGCAAGTTGCATCAAAATCCGTCGATTGGTTTGTCCGTAATTGCAAAAGGCGCACACAAATTTACAAACTTCAAAAATTCACAAAACCCGTATTTACAATTATGAAATTTGGCAATATGTGGGACCTCGTAAGAATATCAAATCGTGCTACGTTTCATCAAAATCTGTGTATTGGTTTGCCTGTAATTGCAAAATGCTCACAAAAATTGCAAAATTTCACCAAAGCCGCATTTACTAAGCTACAACTTTCAAATTTGGTAATTTGTGATATCTTGTAAGAATATCAAGTCATACCAAGTTTCATCAAAATCCGTCAATTGGTTTGTTCGTAATTGCAAAAGGCGCACAAAAATTCACGAAAGCCGTATTTACAAAGCTATAATTTGGGAATTCGTGAGATGTCGTGAGAATATCAAATCATACCACGTTTTATCAAAATCCGTCGATTGGTTTGTCCGTAATTTCAAAAAGCGCACAAAAATTTCCAAAATTCCCGAAAGTCGTTTTTACAAAGCTACAATTTTCAAATTTGGTAATTTGTGATATCTTGTAAGAATATCAATTCATACCAAGTTTCATCTAAGTCCGTCGATTGGTTTGTCCGTAATTGCAAAAGATGCACAAAAATTTACAAATTTCAAAAAATCACGAAAGCCGTATTTACAAAGCTACAATTTTGAAATTTTGGAATTTGTGAGATCTCGTAGGAATATCAAATCGTACAAAGTTTTATCAAAATCCTTCGACTAGTTTACCCATAATTTCAAAAGGCGCACAAAACACGTCAAATATTCACGCTAATACGGTAACTGATTTTCACTATCATATTGTCAAAGTAGACCTGGCACGTCAGCATTTCAAAATGTGAAAAATTAAAAAAATTGGCACGCGGTCGGAAAAAGGTTGCCTCTGCTATAGACAGTTGCATCTGTATCCAGAATAAACACCAACGACCGTCCATTTACAATTCCGCAGATCGCCAGATCATTACATTTTCTACCAATTTGCGAAACGCTGACAGGCATGCCGTTGTATGGATAACCCAAGACTTACCAAAGTTATGCATGCAAAATTCAGTTGCTATTAATAAAGTCTGTGACGTGGCATCTTTGGCATTCACCATTTTAGTCTTACATGCACAACAAAAGTTAGCCATTCCAAGATTGATTGCTATTAGGTCCGAACAGACTTACCACATAGATCAACTTATTGTTTTAGTTTAAGAACTGCTGCGCTCTAGATCCATAGTTTTTATTTTCGGCGCTTTTGTTGCTTCCGGATGAATTGCTGTTTGGTTGGTGCACGGCAATTGCGTGCAATGTGTCCAAGTTTTCCACAGCTGAAACATTTCAGGATTCTTTTGTGAACCTGAACTTCTCGTTAGTTGAGAGATAGACTGGGCGAGGAGTCATGATATTCTAGATGAGTGTCTACTTCCAAACGATGAATTTTGTGGGCTGGTCGATTTAGAAGAGTTGCCGATTCTTGTATGAGCGTATGGATACTCGCTCAGCAAAAGTTAATTTCGACATCGAGTATGTTGTGTGTCTCTTGATATCTACATCTTTTTATACCATTCGTGAACGACTGAATTTTGACTCTTTCAACAAAATCGGCAGATGCTATCTTAGACATTCCTTACTTTAGTATTATACGGACAACCAAAGGTTGACCAAAGTTATGCATTCCAAAATTGATTGCTATTATGTCTGGACAGACTTACTACATACATCGAGAGAAGCCCGAACACCGACAAGAAACACCTGGAGAAAGAGAAATCAAAAGAGGGAAGAAGATGGATGGCTGAGGAGTTTATATCACTTATGAGCAAAAGAAGAACATATAAAGACAAGAACATCGATCAATACATTAAAACTTAACAGAGCGATTAAAAACAAATACTGTTACGTATTTCTATGTGGTCTGTTAGAAAAGTATCCGACCTTATTTTTTATTTTGAAAATCTGATGGATTTGAATTAAGCGCGCTTGCATGAGCCGACCTTGAACCTACGTGCGCATACGTGATTTTTTTCCCGCCTGTAGAAAGCGTCAGTTGCTGTCGAGCAGTGTTCAAGTGACGTAGTGTGTAGTGCTCTCGTCGGTTTTACAATGCAAGTAAAATGACGACAAGTGAAATGAAGGATGTCCTATGAAGGATGGACGTATGCGCACGTAGGTTCAAGGTCGGCTCATGCAAGCGCGCTTAATTCAAATCCATCAGATTTTCAAAATAAAAAATAAGGTCGGATACTTTTCTAACAGACCACATAGAAATACGTAACAGTATTTGTTTCTAATCGCTCTGTTAAGTTTTAATGTATTGATCGATGTTCTTGTCTTTAAATGTTCTTCTTTTGCTCATAAGTGATATAAACTCGTCAGCCATCCATCTTCTTCCCTGCCCACACGTCGTCTACGTGAAGCTGTGCGGCGCAAGCGACTGGAGATGTGATCATCAGGAAATTGGCGACTCCATCACGACAATGCTCCAGCACATTCTTCGCACTTGGTTCACAATTTTCTAGCGAAAAACCATACTCCTCTGTTTCGACAGGCTCCTTACTCTCCTGATATGGCCCTCTGCGACTTCTGGCTATTCCCCAAAGTCAAGAGGCCATTGAAAGGAACGCGATTTCAGACAAGAGAGGACATTATGGCTGCAACGACAGCCGAGCTAAAGTCGATTCCGAAAGAGGCTTTTTCGGAATGCTTCCAACTATGGCGGCACTGCTGGGGGAAGTGTGTGGAGTCCCAAGGAGACTACTTTGAGGGTGATTAGGTTTCCAACGCTCCAGGTATGCCAGTTTTTTTTACCGGCTAAAGGTCGGATACTTATCTAACAGACCACGTAAAGTTTGTTTCTTATCGTTCAAAATGGCTCCAATATTTTTGAAAATCTCCTACGCTACCCAAAAATCTTCACCGTCAGTCCTCGCTATTTTCCTTGTTTTTTTTCCTCTCCCTTTATAAAGTGCAAGAAGAGACAGGTCCAAGAATATCATAAGTAGTGATTCTTGTTATAAAATCATGAACAAGAAGACGCCACTACTACAGACCTGCAGACCTGCAGACCAGAGACAGGAATGAATAGCGAAAGAAGCTGGAGAAGGTCGAGACCCTACTATAGGGTTGTATGGCCAATGATGATGATGATGATGATGATGAGAAGAAGATAAGGGTGAAGTTCAATTTGGATTTCGAAAGGGATATGGAATCCGAGAAGCATTGTTTGCTTTTAATATATTAGCCCAGAGATGCCTAGGTGTAAATGAGGAAATGTTTGCCAGCATTGTTGACTACAATAAAGCATTTGATAAGGTCAGACCCGATCAACTTGTCGAGATATTAAGGGCAAAGCAACTAGGCACGCAGGATATCGGAATAAAATCGAGTCTTTGCTACGTGCAGAAAGCAGTAGTTCAGTAGATCCATGAAACTCAAGACAGAAGACGAAGGAGTGCTATGGAGAAGGCCTATATTCAGGAGTGGACAGAATGGGCTGGTTGATGATGATGATGAAGAGATCATGAAAAAAGCGTTAGAAGTGATAGGGATAAAGATCAATGGAGAGCCCATCAACAACATTAATTACTCCGACGATGCTGTACTAATAGCGGAAACGTTAAAAGATGTACAACACGTTCTAAACAAAGTAGTAACAGCCAGAGAAGAGATAGGTCGGACATTAAATGAAAAGAAAATCCAATTCCTGATTATCTCAAAGACACATAGGGGTTTATGTGAATGTCTATATTAATGGTAGTCCATGTACAAAAATATAACTACCTAGGAAGTAATGTAAACAACAACAATGATTTAACTCAAGAAATAAGATAAGGATCGAAAAAGCCTTTAGAAGTATGAAGAGCGTTTTATATACTCGTGGCATCAATCTAAACCTTAGAATGCGATTAGATGCCATGTTTTCCCATAGGGCTCCCTCGTATGGAGACCTGGACGTTAAATTAGAATTAGCCTTCGAGTTATGGGTTTATCGGAGGATACTTGGGGTGTCATGGGTCGATAAAATTACTGATATTGAGATGCTCAGAGGAATAGATAAACAAAGAGGAATCCTAAAAACCATCGAAAGACGAAAAACTGGAGTACGTTGACCAAGTACTCCAGTTTTTCGTCACGTAATGAGAGCAAGACCAAACTGATGATAGTAAGTCGACTTCCTAATAACAATGTACAACTCTACATCGATAATAAACAATTTGAGAGAGTAAACAAATTTAAGTATCTGGGCACTACGTTGAATGATAAATGGGATAACGATGAAGAGGTTAAAATTCGTGTGGCTCATACCCGAAAAACATTTGCTAAATTCCATACCTACCTCCTACAACAGGAGGTACCCCTAACTATACGGATCAGAAAATTGATCATTAAAGGCCAAATCCCTTAATAGAATCGAAGCTATAGAATTGTAGATTCTGAGAAGGGTAGACCATTTCCTGGGTTGACCACGTATCAAACGAGGAGGTTTTACAAAGAGCAAATACGCATCGACAGCTATTGGATATTGTAAAGCAAAGAAAAACATGGAAGTTGGTTCATATCCTGCGTGGTCCCAGATACAGACTGCTGAAAACTATACTTATGGGTAAAATCAACAAACACTCATGGCTCCGCAATATTCGGAACTGGTGCAATATCGCAGATGTCGCAGCGATATTTAGAAGAGCCGAAGAAGGCACAATTAATATTACCCAATGAACACATGAACACCAACGCGCATATGGCGCAACAAGAAGAAAAATGAGGGGATGGAAATACCAACTACTGCAGCTGATCAAGGAGGGAAAGATCCAAGGAAGGAGAAGTATTGGACGCCGACGTACATCTTGGCTACAAAATTTGAGAGAATGGTTCCAGTGCACATCTAGCGAATTATTTAGAACAGCTGTTTCAAAAATAAAAATTGAATTGATGATTGCCGAACTTCGAAACGGAGAAAGGAATGGGAAGTGTAAAATATAAAGAATACAAATAATAATTGAAAAGTAAGATTCTTTTGAGGATTTAAATTATGAATTTAACATACAAGTAAATTGATTCCCTCTGTCTTCAGTGAAATGAGTTTATCTTGCGGAATTGTAATTATGAAGAAAACGTCGGATGATGGAAACTTTCTTAATTAATAAACGTTTCAATATTGGCTGTATTTTTTCATATCGACGTAATTGCCGGAGACGGACGATTTTTATTATTAGTTAGAATTATTGTCGGGATTCGAAACGAGTCGGAAAGTCGTTATGAATAATTTACTTTATTGGATGCTTCGGCTCCGGGGCAGTAGACTGCTGCGTATATATAATTCCCCGCAAAAAAAATTATTAGAACGCAGAATTTGCGTTTTCGAGCCATATTAAAATCGTTTCACATCTGCATACTCACTCTAAATAGAGTGAAAAGGAAACAAAATCGATGTTTCATTTACATTTTAATTTAACGTAAAAAGTGAATTAATACGTATTATTTTCTGCCGGTCCTTTTGTAATTAAAATGTCTATTTTGATTCGGTGATATAAATCGCGGCGGGATTAAGTTATACGCGAATGGGCTACGTTCTAGCCTGGCACGAAGATGGAACTAGATCTATTTGAATGTAAATATCAGTATCGAGCGTGACTTTACGTTGTAAATATTGCGTTAACGAGGCAGGTACTTCCCAACTTTAACCGAATTCCGAGGCAACCGCAGAAGGCCCTCATCACATTTGTAACGCACGTCCGTCTCTCTGCCCAATTACGAAAGCCTTATTGGATAGCCACACTTGCATGTTATCATCCCAATCTAGTCTGGTCCTAGTCCGACTTCCTTTTTAACTTGTGAAAGTTCTATCTTTGGCTTAACTTGCTAAGTTATATAAATCTAGACACTCAACACGACACCAGTTTCGACTATTGAAGGTCAGTTTCAAATGTAAACTGTTTTTATTTTTAAATTATTATAACTACGTTCAGTATTATAATATACCATTGCGGTTGATCGAAAATTGTATTATATTAGATACTCTTTAAAAGTGTCCATTATGATTTTCTGGTTACTTAAATTGTCTGTGCTTGCCTCGAAAGTTTGCCACTGTTTTCCTGATAATAAATATATTTTCTTTATTATATATGTATACTAGCTGACCCGGTGACCCGGCGTATCGCCATCGCAAGAATCTATAATCATTAAAAAATATCTTATTAGCTAAATTAAAGTCAGTAAAATGTTTCGCGTATCGATATCTGGTAATATCGTACATGATTATATAATAGATGGGAATATAATCCTGTCTGTTCTAACCATCGCATAAGGTACGACGTATAAGAAAAAGCCAAATCCAAAAGTTCAAAACCCAAAATCCAAAAGTTCAAAAGCCCAAAATACAAAAGTAAAAAATCCAAATACCAATTTCCAAAAGGGTGCAGAAGAGAGTAAAGACAGTGCAGAATCCAAAAGACCAAATTCCAAAATTGCAAAAGCTCAAAATCCAAAGCTCAAAATATAACAGTCCAAAACCCAAAAGTCAAAAAAGCCAAAATCCAACAGTGCAAAGGTTTAAAATATAAAAGCGTAATACCCGAAAGTACAAATGCCTAAAATCCAAAAGTTCGGATACATATCGAAATATTGACAAATAATGTGCGCATCTGATTTTGAGATGCTAAAAGATCTAATTTAGTTACTGTAATGTCCCAATGAGTTTCGTTTGTCAAGCTAATTGAGCTGTTGACATGCAGTACTGTTGGGCACACTGCACCATTGACAGTTCGAAGTGATTCAAAGGATATCGGCCCACGAACATTAGAGTAGAGAAACGTTCGTGCAAATGGATCGCTTTGGCAAATAAAAAAGAAACTTGTCAATGTTGTCGCTGCTGGTGTTGCAGCACGTTGAGCAACATTTGATGCGTTGAAATAAACTCATTGACCATTTTCTAGATGCACCGCCAAATGTAAAACATGTCGATCGATGACGTTCATGAATGGGTAAAGTTGTAGGGCAATTAAAAGTAAAGGCCATTGTAGGGCAACCACCGAGCGGAAAATTTAAACGTTTATTCCCGATTAACATTGCTGTTTGCTTATGCTTAGTACAGAGATCATACATTCTTGGACAGAAAAGGATGTTTAGGTCAATGTTTCAAAGATGCAAAAATGCAAGTTTGTCTCTAAAAAAGTAGTACGAATTTAATATAATTACATTCATTTATTTAGCAGAAATACAAACAATCGTTTTTAATTTTTTTTCTACCAACAAATTCTCTCATTGCAAGACTACGGCTGTCTAAAGAAGGTTTTAAAATCTGTTTGTTCTGCTTATTAACCTCCCGCAGAGAAAAATAGAATCTGCTATTTACAAACATTTTGACTATATATTGTAAAATCCCTTGGCAAGAAGGGATTTGGGTCTTTATTTCGCTCAACTTGTAGCAAATGTTTCACGAACATTTCTTTACAATTTTCCGGTTCCAAACGTATTCTTTTGCCATTACTGATCTCAATCCTTTCCTCAGGTTCACTAACTTGATTCACAACTTCCTCTATAATCATTTTTTCAATCACTGGTATGTCGACAAACTTCACTAACAATAAATCAGGAACTGCATCAGGACATAATAATTTCCGGCCCTCAGCCCTCTTGTGCTCAAATTGAGTCCAATTGAGAAATGGACCTACACAACAGATTCAAAAAAGTTTTTCTTACATCTTTACTTCACCATTTCTCTAAATACTAACCTAACAAATTTTAGAACTCCGTGTAAGTTTCTTCAAAACGTTTCTTCCAATAAGTGTTCACAATTCTCGTCTAACTTTTTTAGCGTCACCTAAGAACATTAAAAATTAAAAAAAACCTACTTAAGAATAATAAGGCAGATGGAGAGGACTCTATCGTTGCTGAACTGTGGAAAGGTGCTTGAAACAATGCCGTGCGCAAGCTAACCGAGATCATCCAGGACATCTGGGAAACAGAGAAATTGCCACCCGATTGGAAATCTGCTCTGATCCATCCGCTTCACAAAAAGGGAGATTTTACGGATCTAAACAACTACCGTGAAATTTCTCTCGTCCCGGTAACATACAAGATTCTCTCGAAGGCGTTACAAACAAGGGCAGAAAATCAGTTGGATAGTCAACTGGGAGAATACCAGGGGGGCTTCAGGAAGACTGGATCCTGTGTTGAACAGATCCTCAACCTTAAAACTATACTTGCATACTCCAAGATGAGAAACCGCAAGGTAGTCGTCACCTTTGTTGATTTTAGGAAGGCCTACGATTCCATCGATAGAGAAACGCTTAACAAAGTACTTCAGGAACTAGCACTAGACAACAAAACCCGCAGACTAATCCTAGAAACTTTGACCAACACCCATTCCAAGGTTAAATTTAGAGGCGAGATTTCAGAAAGCTTCGAAATAAAAACTGGAGTAAGACAAGGTGATGGACTTTCCCCACTTCTCTTCCACTGTGTCCTTGAAAAGGTTATGAGAGAATGGCGCAAGGAACTAAACAATTTGGGTGCTCAGAGTGGTATCTTCCTGGGACGTAAGAACGATGGACTGGTTGTAGATTGCCTGGCCTTTGCAGATGACATGGCACTGTTTACTGATTCTCTTGAGATGGCAACAATGCAGGTAAACTGTCTCAGAAAACAGGCTGCCAAAGTGGGTCTTCAAGTATCGCTGGAGAAAACAGAATTCTTCACCAACATTAGAGAAGCAAACAGAGAGATGTTACTAGAACAGGGAAACATCAAGAGGACTGAGAAATTTAAGTATCTCGGCGAATGGATTGAACCCAACTTATCAGAAAGAGCATCATTATCCAAGAGAGTCAGCAAGTTAGAACTAGCCTATCGGCTGACTAAGAACACTTACAATAAGAAATGTCTGTCACGCAATCTGAAACTTAAGCACTACACATCAATCTTACGACCAGAAGCTCTATATGCCATGAAGTGTCTTTTCTTGAACCGAAGGGGTCTAATAGAGAGATTGGAAATCAAAGAGAGGAGAATCCTCAGGAGATCCTAGGCCCGGTAAAGGAAGATGGGGAATTCCGAAGACGGCATAACTCTGAGCTCTACGAACATATTGAGATGCTCTCTGACTCTGCAAGGAAAAGAAGGGTAGCTTTCTATGGCCACATTGCAAGATTGCCTCCAAACCGACTAACCAACCGTCTGTTCACCTTCTGGCAAAACAAGAAGCTTCGTACCACTTGGTTGACAGAGACCGAGAAGGATATTAAAGAACTGGGAATAACAGATCTCAAAAACAGACAGTCTGTGAGACGCACCCTAAAGGAAGTCCGTCGATTTCAGGAAAAACCTCGAAGGAAAGGTACCCCCTGGACAAAAGAGAGAAAGGAGTTACACCGGCAGAAGATGCGACAATACTGGGCAAAGGTCAAAGCCCAACAGTTGAACAAGAGTGGTCCAAAGTAGGCCTATTCGAAAGAAGAAGAAGAAGAAAATAACCTACGTACGTTAATAAAAAAATAAAATATTTACCTAACGGAAATCCGAAAAGTTTGAACCCCAGTTGGGTTTTATTTTTACAATTACACAACAACCTAGCATTGTTTCAAAGCCACAAATAAAATTGTCCAAAACACCTTCACGCACTACAAAAACAAATCTAGAAGAAGTAAACGTATATTACGCTGTACTCAACTTGTCAGAGATGTCAACAATGTCAAGTAACTGTCACGTTTCACGTCACGTAGTACACGTTCAATATTCATTGCGGAACTTTGTATATCCAGTGACTTTAAGGCTACGGCCTGAGTGCCCGCTCAAACAGAGCGTGGAGCGGGGCGTGGCGTGCAGCGTGCATATCAAACACATGGTCTTAGTCGCAGGTGTCCTGAGTAAGGAGTAGCTTGGTAAGTGATCGGGGCATTTGGGTTCGCGTGCAGCGGGGAGAACAGCGTGGCGTGCACGCTCATTTCAAATCAGTTTGTGTTTAGGGGTCCTCTACAGCATGTAGTATGTCGTTTGAGGGCATTATTTCCCATATTCAGGCTAAACCAGAAGTTTGGTTAGTGCTAGGTAATGTCAAACGGGATTCAATTTTTTCCAAGATATAGTCAAAAGTTGATATTTTGACATTCTCGTATATTCGTGGGATTTTGCTTCATTTTCTCTTAAAGTTGAATATAGCGTAGAAAATTCTCCAAACTTTTTTCTTTGTTTGACAACAGCACTAGGACCATCCTTTGGTAATAGGTCCATTTTTAATAAAGATTTTTCCTCTAAAAACATGTCAAGAGCGTCATAAGATGCCATGATGGTAAATCAACTTGACCACGACAACGCTATCTATGGAACTGATTTCTTGAGACTTGAGCTAGGCTAGGTCACAGAGATGAGTGGGTGACTGTCGCGTCGGATGCAGCTGCACGCTACACGCCCCGCTCGTCACTCAGGACAGACATTGTACGCCCATTGTCCGCTTAAACTGCACGCCCCGCTCGCAGCTCAACGCATTTTCACTCAGGCCGTGGGAATGAATAGCGCCATCTATTGACATGGCTTAAGTTATAGCTTAAGTAGTTTTGACTATGCGAATATATGTGGCGCTCCATAAAAAAATGAGAAAATTCTATTATTTTCATTATTATTACCTTTTTTCGTGAATTTTTCCAATATTTTAATAGTAACTATAATAGCAGGGGTGGAGGCAAATGCAAAAAATAAAAAATCACAAAAATGGGTCCAGTCGTTCTTGAGTTTTTAAAAGCCAAAATTCAAACCCAGCTATGTTTTATATATTAAGAAGAAGAAGAAGATATACATAAGAACAGATATAAGAACACACGAAGCTTTATTTATGATTTCGCTTGCGGAGTATATCTGTAAACAAAATTTATGAGATACGAAAATAAGTATCTAAAACCATCAGACAAGTAGATAGAATAGAAAGATATATAAAAGAAAGAAATAGAAAGAATAGAAGATAGTAAAAGAATTCACATTTTTCTGTGTCGCTGATAGTTTTGAAGTTAATAGCGAAAATATAACATTTATAGCATTAAAAATAAAAAAAAATAAAAGCTAGTCACTTAAAATTTGTGTAGAAAGAAACGAAATGTTACTTAACTAATACTACTAGTAGTAACATACAAATGTTTTATTGCGTAATTCAATATCCTGCGTGGTATTTGCCAGGGAAGTAGTTGTTTCAGTAAGACATTTGTCTAACTCTTAGTAAGACTTAATTTTGTAGATTATCGAACAAGTTGAATAATTATTTTATTCAGGCTATATTTCGTACTATTATGTTTATTTACAGGATTCTTAAACAAACAATAACGAGAAAGTATTAGGTGACATGAAAGTACTGATTGACTCAAGTTGACATAGTTGTTAGTCTATCAACTATTCCCACTGAATTAAAGAAAGTTTAAGGCAAGTAGTCTAATAGAAACAAATAAAATTTGCAACGCTTTGAATTCTTTTGTTTACAAAGACAAAACTTACGCAAAAATATTAACGATTATGAAATATATAGATCGATTTCACCTAGAATTAGATTATTTATATTAAGAATTTTATGAAAATGAATGATAACTCAACATCTATATTTAAAGTCACCGTTTTATTAATTCGATGGCAGCGATTTTTAACATTCCGTTGATATCTTGGCCTTGTGGGAGCAAAAAAATGTAAACAAATCGACTCGAGGCGAACGTAATCAGTGCAACTAAGGTGAGTTTGAACTCGATCCGATCGTCTGTAGTTAGTGGCGTGCGGCTGTGGGATGTGTAGGAATTGTCTTGTGAGCAAAAATTGCGGAAATACAGTAAAAATTGTGCTAAAACTTTGTGAGATAGTTGTTCAATGTTCTGTGTGTTTTTGTGGGATTGTAGTGCAGCATTTTATGAGAATGTTTGTTAAATTGTTGTTGAAATTTCTGCATTGGTGAGTGAATTTTTGTATTAATTTATTAACTATATTTAAGGAAAATTGGTTAAATTTCAGAGAAAAAAAAATAGTTGTTGAAGGAAAATTTGTGTTTTCGTTTGTAAAATTTTGTTAAAATTGTTCAAAATTTTGGAAAAAAGGCGAAAATTGAGGAAATTTTGTTAGAATTTGTGGAAATGAGTTGAAATAAATTCGATGAAAATTCGTTAGAATTACAGGAAGTTTGTGGAAAAATATCTTAAAATCAATAAAATTAACTGATTTTCTTTTTATAAATTTGAAAACAATTCTAAAAACTTATTTACGTAAAACGTTAAATTTGTTGAAAAACTAAATAGGATCTAATAGGATTCTAATAAGTTTGTGTAATTTAAATGCAGGAAATAGTTGGTAAATGTAACTGGAACCAGGGAAGGATTTAGACTTGTTAAGGCCCTAAGCTATTTGAGATATGGGGCCCTTTTGTCAGTGCCAAATATGATTTTCGGATACTGATAGGGGTATATTGGGGGCCCCAAGAAAGCTGGGGCCGTAAGCTATAGCTTGTTTAGCTTATAGTAAAATCCGCCTCTCACTGGAACTCACATTTGTTACGGTAAAAGTACGTAGTTTGGTAAATGTACAAATTTACCGGTATATGTACACATTTAGCTTTTTGTTTGGTAAATCTCAGTAAATCTGAGTTCAACTTACATTTACCAATTATTTCTGGCAAATATGTAGATATGCATAATGTTGTTGGCAATTGTTAGAGGTTTACATTAACGGACTTGGTGAAGAAATTGGGTCTATTGAAACTTGGTGTTATGGACTTTTTAGCTGGTGTAACTCTTGTTAATCGTCCTTGGCACGGCTTAACTAAGGTCGGAAAGCAAAAAAATGAAGCTTCTACGTTGTCTGGTTCAATAAATATTCGTGTTCTGTTGAAAATAGTTGTTGACATAAACCTAACCTATATTGGATCGAGAGTTCGCGCTGCCGCGCGTATGTTGTTTTGATTTATCTGTCCATTTCGCGGCGGACAACCTAATCTAACCAACCAAAATGTCAACAACTATTTTCAACAAAAACACGAATATTTATTGAACCAGACAACGTAGAAGCTTCATTTTTTGCTTTCCGATCTTAGTTAAAGAGTGCCAAAGACGATTAATAACAGTCAAACCAGGTAAAAAGTCATTTTCAATCAAACATTTTCAACAGACCCGTATTCTCCACCTAACCCTAATTTTGTTAAAATTCTTCAAATTTTTGTAAAATTAGGCGAAAATTGAGCAAATTTTGTTAGACACTATGAAAATGTGTTGATATAAATTCGAAAAAAATTTGTTAGAATTTTTAAAGAAAATTTGAAAGAAAAGAAAATTTTTCGGGAAATCAATAAAATTAAATGATTTTTTTATAAATCGGAGGAATAAAATAAATGCCAAATATGATTTTCGGATACCTATAGCGGTATTTGGGGGCCCCAAGGAACTTAGGGCCCTAATCTGTGGCTTGTTTAGCTTATAGGAAAATCCGCCCCTGACTGGAACTCACATTTACCAACCTTGCAAATGTGTATGTATATATGTTTCGATAAAAGTACGTAGTTTGGTAAATGTACACATTTACCGGTATATGTACACATTTGCCGGTATATGTACACATTTACCGGTATATGTACTCATTTACCTTCTTCGTTGGTAAATGTGAGTTCAACTTACATTTACCAATTATTTCCGGCAAATGTGTACATATGCCTAATGTTGTTTGCAATTTTTTGAGATTTAAATTAACATACATAGCGCATGGGCTGTCCAACAAGACACACGTGATATTGTAACCCACAAAAAGTATACATTTTTCGATAAAAGTAGATATATAAAACTGATGTCAGATTTAAACTCACATTTACCTTATCAAATTGGTAGATATATACATATACCGGTAAATGGGTACTTACGTATTAACGCCACCAACGGTGTATTTTTAAATGCCGCCAATCTACACCTAAAATTTGTATGATAAATCTTAAAATAAAACATTTTAATAAAAATTTAAACATTTTTTAAACTCAAAATACTTCGTTTTTTAACCCTGGTTAGATTAGGTTGCCCGCCGCGAAGCGGACAGATAAATCAAGGCAATATACGCGCGGCAGCGCTAACTCTCGATCTAATATATAGCGGTAGTAGCGTTAATACGTAAGTATCGGTAAAGTACCGGCTTGTTTACATTTGGCGATTTTGTACTTTTACCGTAACATCATCATCATCATTCAAATCTCTCTGTCCACTGGACATAAGCCTCCCCAATTTCTGCCCATTTACTCCTGTCTTGAGCTCTCTGTATCCAGCTGCCTGCACATCCTTTAAGATCGGTCGTCCAACTTGTAGGGGGTCTTCCCTTACTTCTTTTATGCAAGCGCGGCCTCCACTCGAGCAGCCTTTTCGCCCTTCTCCCGTCCGTCATTCGTCTTCTTCAACCTCCACTTGAGTTTGCGAATTTGGAAAACTACATCTTTGACGCCGGTTCTTCTTGGTAAATCGATTCTTATATAATCCCGCAGTGACACTCCGAGCATGGACCTTTCTATCTTGAGCTGTGTTACCATAAGTTTCTTAGCACTTTCTGAGGTTAGTGTTAAGTTTGCAGCTCCATAGGTCATGACGGGCAACACACACTGATCAAATACCTTCCTCTTTAAGCATTGTGGTATGTCGCTGTTGAGGACTTTCGCAAGTTTTCCATGGGCTGCCCAAGATAGTGTAACTCTTCTTTTCATTTCGCACGATTTGTGGTCTCGTGAGATTTGGATTTCATGACCAAGATATTTGTACTTATCCACCAGAGCAACTTCCTCATCACCAATGAGAATTTTCTCACTGGGAACTAAATTTGTCATATATTTTGTTTTTAAAATATTCATTTCTAGACCTACGTCAGAACATACGTTTTGTAGTTTTTGTAACATATCTTGAATGTCTTTAAGGTTATCCGAGAGCAAAACCATAGCATCCGCGAAACGTAGATTAGTTAAGTTTCGACCATCTATGTTCAGGTCCTTATTTTCCCAATCTGACAAGAAAAAACCACAAAAAGACCAACTGTAAGCAGCGGATCTAGAGGAAACAACCTCGATAAAAAATATCGCTCACACTTTCAAGTGAATGAGCGAAATGGTGCGGGTCGCGAGTAAAGTCGGGAGTGTTAATTTCGCGAAAAGTCAAATCGTTAATTGCCGAAAATTTTTGTAGTGCGCGAGTGTAAAGTCGGGAGTTTTAGTTCCGCGTGAAATAAAATGTTTAGGCAAAGTTTCCGTAAAAGTTTGCAAATAAAATCGTGCCGTAAACAAAGACACAGTGTTAGATTTGCCAATAAACAAACAAAGACCGTGGTTAGGGTAGTGATTGATCCTGTCAATGGCTGGTGGATATGGTTGGGGGAGCGGCGCAGACTGCAGGAGACGCCTGTAGGGCAAGAAGGACGCTTGTTGCTCAGGGTCTCAGAAAAGTGCAGGCTACCGTCCACTGCACAAAGGTAGGTCCTGCAAGATATTGAGCACCAAGATGTCAAGTAGTAAGTGATTTTTGAAGATTATTAATCGCGGTCGCGAGTGCTCCGATAGGATTTTAACGATCAAGATTCGGATTGGGTTTTGAGTGGTCAAAGTTCTCGAACGTCCGCAGAGTATTTAAATGGCCGTTTAGGCCCTTCTGGAATATGGAATTTGTAATGGTCATTTTAGTTTTTTATTGAATATGCGGTGAAGTTAAGGGATTACGTTTTCCTTGATTTTGCCACATTTTTTATTTTGCCACAACAATTCAGTTAATACAAGACTTAGTTCCAAAAAATCAAACTAACAAGGGGAACGTATGGGAATATAGGTATAAGGAAATCACCGATTCGATTCATTTTTGCTACACACATAGGTGATGACCAGTAGTATAACAGGTGCAAGTAGTAAGACACAATACTCATCCGTTTCCGAGAAATTAATTAAATGAGAAATTAATTATTTTTAGTGCGTTCGTCTGCATTATACGTTAACAAAAATTCAACAGCCGAGTAGCGCAACGGTAACAGTCTCGCTTCGAAAACGCTAGGTCGCCGGTTCGAACCCGCCAGGGAGCTTGCGTTTTTTCTCAAATATTTCACATTTTTTACATATTCATGTGTCTTGAATATTGTTTATATTGGAGTTAATTGTAATAACTGTTTTTTTAGCGGAATTTTGAAAAAATCATAATAATGGTAATTTTGGAATTCTTCGACTTCTTCAAACAGACCTTCTTCGTGGAGTTCTTCAAACATAATAAGATCGTCTCTTACAACTATTATATGTTCCGCCAGAGTTTTCTTTATTGCACTATACAATTTTTTACCGATTTCCATATGTTCTTCTTTAATCACCGCAGAGGGTTCTCTCGCGATTTTATTATTTTCGAGCTGAAAATGAAAAAAGGAGCTGTTCACAATATACTAGCGCCGTTTTTAAGAGTATTTTCCACTCTTCACTAGTCTGGAAATTGGAATCAGGTTCACTTTCTTCGGCCATCGAAGGCCCAAGGTAAAATCAGACATCTCATAATTATTAATGACCGAAAGATAAAAACTATAAACTTGAATACAAATGACGAATCGTAGTCGATGTTGAAAGATGCTTGAAGAGTCACTGAATACTGTAAACTAATAACTGATCTTTTTGGCGAATTTGTTACAATTTATATTCCCTTCCCAGGTACGATCTACGAATTCATTTTTTATACAAATTGTAAGGGATTGGGATTGTAAAATATCCATTACGTTATCTTGATATGTTTTACAAGAAACGTGGGTATTTTTGTAAAATCCTATACCCGGGTTCGTAATCCGGCTTGGTAAAAAAAATTCGGGGAAGAAAATTAAAAGTTCGTAATTGCACGACACAAAAGATTACTACCAAAGATTTGTATAATACTTGCAATGTAGATAACGTAGAAATTAAGAGATTAAAAAAAAGGAATTGAAAATTTCCTACATGATTTTTTCAAAATTCCTTTTCCCGCTAAAAAAACAGTTATTACAATTAATTCCAAAATAAACAATATTCAAGACACATGAATTTGTAAAAAATGTGAAATATTTTAAGTAAAAACGCAAGCCCGCTGGCGGGTTCGAACCGGCGACCTCGCGCTTCTGAAGCGCGACTTTTACCGTTACGCCACTAGCGTGTTGCATTTTTGTTAACGTATAATGCAGACGAGCGAACAAAAATAATTAATTTCTCAATTAATTAATTTCTCGGAAACATATGAGTATTGTGTCTTACTACTTGCACATGTTATACTATTGGTCATCACCTACGTGTGTTTTAAAAATGAATCGAATCGGTTATTTCCTTATCATACGGTCCCCTTGTAAGTTAGAAAACGTAAATATTTAGACCGTTTCGAAATATCCTCTTCCAGAGTCTAACAGGCATCGTCTACTAGATTTCCTAGGACTAAAAATCAAGTCCGAAAGTTTTTGTAGTGCGCGAGTGTAAAGTCGGGAGTGTTAGTTCCGCGTGAAATAAAATGTATAGGGAAAGTTTCCGTAAAAGTTTGCAAATAAAATCGTGCCGTAAACAAAGACACAGTGTTAGATTCGCGAGTAAATAAATAAAAACCGTCGTTAGGGTAGTGATGGATCCTGTCAATGGCTGGTGGATATGGTTGTGGGAGAGGCGCAGACTGCAGGAGACGCCTGTAGGGCAAGAAGGACGCTTGTTGCTCAGGGTCTCAGAAAAGTGCAGGCTACCGTCCACTGCACAAAGGTAGGTCCTGCAAGAGATTGAGCACCAAGATGTCAAGTAGTGAGTGATTTTCGAAGTTTATTAATCGCGGTCGCGACATAACTCTGAAGATTTGGATTGGGTTTTGAGTGGTCAGAGTTTTCGAACGTCCGCAGAGAATTTAAATGGAAGTTTAGGCCGATCTGTAATATCGAATTTGAATTGGTTATTTTATTTTTGTATTGAATATGCGGTGAAGTCAGGGAATACGGTTTTCGTAATTTTGCCACATTTTCAAGCAGTTCTTGCAATTCACTTGAGTCTATTACAGCAATTCATGTACTACAAATTAGTTCCAAAAAATCGTTCCAAGTTAGAAAACGTAAATATTTCGACCGTTTCAAAATATCGTCTTCCAGAGTCTAACAGGCATCGCCATCAAGATTTCTTAGGACGAAGCAGATTCGATCTAGAAATCGCGTCTAATTAGTACTTAGTTTTGCGCTTTCTGTTTTGTCGTTTTGCAGAAACCGAGCGATCCGGATCGTTCGGCGCGTGTGTCAAGAAGAAAGGAAGAAGAAAGGAAAACACAGAAGACCAGGTTGGTAACTCTAAGGTTTGTTTTGTCTCTAAGTCAAAATATCTAATAAAACATTTTTTATTAATATTTTGCTTTTAAGCAGTTTTCGGGTTTTAAATTATTAATTTTTGAGAGTGATTTAGTGAAATAGTGCGGGTCGCGAGTGAAATAAATGATAGTTAAAACACAGTGTTAAGTAAAGTCGGGAGTGTTAATTTCGCGGAAAGTCAGATCGTTCAATTCGTTCAATTGCCGAAAGTTTTTGTAGTGCGCGAGTGTAAAGTCGGGAGTGTTAGTTCCGCGTGAAATAAAATGTATAGGGAAAGTTTCCGTAAAAGTTTGCAAATAAAATCGTGCCGTAAACAAAGGCACAGTGTTAGATTCGCGAGTAAACAAACAAAAACCGTGGTTAGGGTAGTGATGGATCCTTTTCAATGGCTGGTGGATATGTTTGGGGGAGCGGCGCAGACTGCAGGAGACGCCTGTAGGGCAAGTAGGACGCTTGTTGCTCAGGGTCTCAGAAAAGTGCAGGCTTCCTTCCACTGCACAAAGGTAGGTCCTGCAAGAGATTGAGCACCAAGATGTCAAGCAGTGAGTGATTTTTAAATGTATTTATCGCGGTCGCGAGTGGTCCCATAGAATGTTGGGTACTTACGTACTAACGCCGCCGCAGCTATAGATTTTAACAAAATATATGGTTAGATTAGGTTATAACGGAGCAGACATATCCAGACCACATTTCGCGCGGAAGCGCGACCCCTCTATCCGAACTAAAAAAAAATATTGCATAAGGGTTAGATTAGGTTGTATTAGAGGAGAAAACAAATTGCGCCGCAGCGCGACCTCTGTCTGCGGTGGCATTAATACGTAAGTATCAATAATTGTTCTTTCAACACCTCAAAACGCATTGGAGATTATTGAATTTTCATTAGGATGTATGAGATTTTATTTTTATAATCCGTATGGTAAACCTAAATTAGATTCAACTATTGTTTTCGTAAATTGTACCTATTTTGTAACTAAATAAAATCAATGATCCATAGCTTTCTGTGTTGTGCTTAGTTTTGAGACCCAAAATATTGAGTGAATTGGTCTTTGAACTATTCCCACCGAATTAAAGAAAGGGCACTTTCGTACTAACGCCACCGCAGCTACAGATTTGAAGAAAAAGACAGTTTTTTATTTTTTGGTCATTCTATGTAATGAAAATGTGCAAATTGAATTTTCAAAAATGTATTTGTTTTCTCTACAAACAAAATTGTGTTTTAATTTACTCTAAACAACTATAAAAACAATAATTATGGATCCATATTATTATTATTATTTTGCAATGTTTGCATATATCTTTGCACCATCTCAGTTTACGCTGGAAAAAATTGAAATGCGGAAAGAGAGTTCACGATCATTTCATGATCATTTAGCCAATTTTCAATTAAGAAACTTGCGCATGTGACAGGTTTGCAAAATCATTGCCTTCTGTGTATGTCTCAAGATGGATTTCGGCAAGCCAAGTTTCTCAATGTTTTTTGTAAAATCGAAGCTCCTTCCACAGATATTACAATTGGATAAATAAATACTCTGTCAGTTTCCAGATATCTTTGATTTGCCAGGCTAGTTCCTCGTATTTTTTATTTTTTCTGTCTCTGTTCTTCGAATGTTATTTGTCAACGGAACTGCAATGTTTAATAGTATGGCTGTTTTGGCGTCATGGTCAATTAGAAGAATATCAGGTCGGTTATAGGCAATCGTCTTATCGGTCAGTATAGGCCTGTCCCAGTAGAGAATGTGTTTACTTGATTCGGCGACTGGTGTTGGTAGTTATATTTATAATAAGGAGGAGTTTTCAGCCCCAGAAGACCGTATTTTACACCGATTTGTTGGTGAATCAGCTTTGCCACTTGATTGTGCCTCCCTAAATATGCTCTGTTAAAGTGGGACAACCTGCCATGATGTGTTCTATCTATTCGCCAACAAGACCACACTTTCTACACCTGTCCATCACGTTTAATTTCAAAATGTGTTTTTCGTATTTTCTGGTTCTTATAATTCTGTTTTGGATAGCTATAATGAATCCCTCAGTCTCCGGAAAGAGAGATCCATCCCTCAGCCATTGTAAGGAAGCATTTACTTCAATATGATCTTCGATGAGGAAGCTTGGGTATTTCCCGTGGAGAATTTTGTCTTTCCAGTGCTTGAAATCTCTTTTGGGGAATGTTTGAGTATGACAAGATAAATTTATAGGCGTATACCCATCGTCAGCCTTCAGTACATATTGTATTAGGTCATCGCAAGCGCGTAATAGTTTACTCCGCATATTCTCCTCTTGGGTTCTACACAAGTTAAAGAGGTTAATTAATTAATATAACCGTGTGACGGAGGAGCTTGAGTGTCGACTGATCGACTGATCCTATCTAGATCGTTCAGATCAGTTTTAGTCCACTTTATTAAACAAAAGGAATATGTCAGTACAGAAATTGCCCAAGCGTTTATAGCTGATATTAATTTTTTTCCGGGGAGCTTGGTGTTCAAAATCGTCGTTGTATTTTTCCGTAAACATATTCTTTAGATTTTGGTGGTTAATTTTCATATTTTCATTTTATTATTATTATTATTATTTTAAAAACAATGTGTATTTCTCAACACATGTACTGGTAAAGTTAGGCTCGGAGACGCGAAAAGGGAATTCACGCTGGCCCTTTTAGTATACTAGTTGAGGAACTTTCGGACTATGTGGCATGTTTGAAGGAGTATGGCTTTCTGGCCAATCCTTGCTATGCTAGATGGTAATACAAGTTCCTTGGTTGTCTTGATGAGTTCTTTAGATATTTATACACTTTCCGCGGAGATTACTATTGGATGTATTGTTACTTTGCCTAGTTTCCAAATGTTTTTTTATTGAATAGCTAGTTCATTATACTTTCTTTGTTTCTCAGTTTCGGTCTTCTTAATATTATGAGTTAGAGGAACTCCTATTTCAATTATTTGTAAGATATTGATTAGCATGATATCTGGACTATTTTAGTCGAATGTGCTTAAATTCTCAAGCACTGGTGCTGGACAATATGTATAGAATGGTGGTGTGTCTTTTGTGTCTAGGACGCCGTGTTTTATTCCTTGTTGTTGATGAACTAGTTTTGCTAGTTGGTTCTGTCTCCCCAGGTATGCAGTTTCATAGAGGGCCCAGTACCCTCCCAGTATATGTTCAATCGTTTCTCAAATATTGCCGCATTTCCTGCATCTATCCTCTGTTCTAATTTTCAGGACGTGTTTTTCGCAGTTTCTAGTTCTGATTACACGGTCCTGAATTTCCATCATAAATCCTTCGATTTCCGGGTAGAGCTAACCGTCTCTAATCCATTGATAGGTCAGAGCCTTGTCGATGTGTAGCTCTTGTAGTAGCCTTGGAGCTTTCCATGTAAGGCTTTGTTTATTAGTGTTTCAACTTCTCTCGCAGGAGCCTGGTGGGTTTCCTCCCTCAGGTTCAATGGTGTGTAGTTTGCCTGGCCATTTGGATTAGGCGGTCATCGGAGGCGACCAAATGGTTCTTCATCCGAGTTTCCTGTCTTCTACACAGATATCATATACTAATGAGTCCCCTCCCGCCATCTTTTCGTGGTAAATAGAGACGTGATACAGAGGAATTGGGATGTAGGCATCGGAATTTATTGAGAATTGTTCTTGTTACTCTATCTAGTCCAGGGGTCTCCAAACTTTCCAGCCTTAGGGCCATACTGATTACTCCAGTAAGTTCCGAGGGCCAAAACCATATTATTATTGTTGCCGGTGGTAAAAAGTGAAATAGTCCACTGATGAAAAAAAAAGTCCGAGAAAGTACGCAACGTTTAAAAAAGGCTGCAAATCGGACTAAAGTCCGCAAAACGGCAACGGCTGCATATTATTAATTTTCCTGTCATTATCTGTAAATCGTTATCAGAGTACGAGCGAGCCATGAGGAGTAACGTGACACGACATCTGGTGGACACAAGCGGAAATAGGTAGTACCTTCTATCGCTAACAGATGGGGCTAATAGTACGTACAGAATAATCTCGTTGGTTCGAGAAAGTTCTGGTGTCCTCAACTCACTTCTAGATGGCAGTAATTGGAATATATAGGAAGGCTAGTGGCGCAACCACAAGTCAGTTCCTATGACACTGTTGTGAAATAAAATAGTGCGTACCTCATTAAAACGTGTTTGTGCGTGTTTAAGCTTAAGACATCTTTGTAACAGTATTTTGATTTGAATTGTTGCTTTTGTGTGTGATTTAGTAGTATGGAAAAGAAGCGAAAAATTGATAGTGAATGCAGAAAATTCAAAGAACAGTGGAATATTCAGTATTTCGTAATTGAGACCAGTAACAAGGCGCTATGTTTGATTTGCAATGAAAGCATAGCCGTTCTCAAGGAATATAACATTAAACGTCATTATGAAACAAAACATTTTCAAAATTACTCAAAATATACAGGAAGTTTGCGGACAGAAAAATTCGAAGCTATGAAGCGCGGATTGAAATCGCAGCAATCTTCATTTACAAAACTCAAAACTGAACAAGAGGCTGCAACTCGTGCCAGCTTTCGTGTGGCTCTTGAAATTGCAAAACGTGGAAAACCATTCACCGATGGAGAAATGATCAAAGAATGCATAATTGTAGTAGCCGAAGAAATATGCTGTCCTGAAAATTTAAATTTAATAAAAACTGTCAGTATGTCAGCAAACACTGTGGCTCGAAGGGTAGAAAACATCGCTGAAAATATATCCTCTCAACGGTTCGAAAAAAATGGACATGTTGAGTGGTTTTATTTGGCCTTGGATGAGTCAACGGATGTGTCAGATACTGCTCAGGTGTTGATTTATATTCGAGGAGTAGATAAAAGCTGTGAAATGCATGAAGAACTTCTTGATATGTATAGTATTAATGCACAACTACTGGTACAGATATTTTTAAAGGAGTTGAAATGGCCATTAATCAAAAGAACCTTCGATGGAAAAACTTGAAATGTATTACAACTGATGGAGGCAAAAACATGAGTGGGAAATATAAAAGAGTGGTCGCTCTTGTGTCAAAGGCTGTAGAAAATGACGGTGGTTCAAAACCATTAGTCTTACATTGTATCATTCATCAACAGTCTTTGTGCGGAAAATGTTTGGATATGTCTGAAGTTCTGAAACCAGTCATATCAACTGTTAATTTCATCAGATCTTTTGGGCTGAATCACCGACAATTCCGACAATTTATTGAAGAGATTGGAGAAAATGACTTACCTTATCATACTGCCGTACGTTGGCTTAGTTGTGGGAAAGTCCTTCAGCGCTTTATTGAACTTCGAGCAGTGATCGAATTTTTTTTGATTGAAAAGCATCGCACTCTTACTGAATTACAAAACAACGCATGGCTGTGGAAGTTAGCATTCTATGTTGATTTGACGAAACATGTGAACGAACTGAATTTGAGATTGCAAGGAGAAAACCAGCATCTTCCTGATTTATACACTAATATCAAATCATTCCGGAAGAAATTGATACTGTTTCAATCACAACTACGAATTAAATGTTTTTCACATTTTAAAACATGTGAAATATTCAGCCACACCACTGAGACTGAGTTTCCTATCGATTTTGCAATCGAAACTTTGAGTGCTTTGAAAATAAATTTTGATACTCGTTTCTCGGACTTTGATGCCATTGCGAATCAAATTAAGATTTTTCAGAATCCTTTTGATACTGACATTGAAACCCTAGCCCCGGAACTTCAAATGGAAATGATTGATCTACAGTGCAGTGATATAATTAAGAACACATATCAAGACTCATCTTTGTTGGAATTTTATAAGAGTCTTCCACTGACACAATTTGATAATTTGCATAAATTTGCTCGTGGGCTGTTTTCTGTTTTTGGTACTACTTATTTGTGTGAGAAGACCTTCTCCAAAATGAAGTACACAAAAAATGTTTACAGATCTAAATTAACTGATGAGCATCTTAAATCTCTTTTAATAATTGGTACAAGTAAAATTAGTCCACAACTACAAACTATTGTCTGTGAAAAATCTCAATTACATAAATCTCATTAGTATTTCATATGCTTAGTATTTCATATGCATTATGCTTGTTATAAGTTATGTTTTTATTTAAAATGTTAGTTGGATTCATTTCAATAATTTGTTAGTTATTATATACTGAAGTTAAATTTTCTGCATATTATACATGTCTTTACTCATTACAATTCTGTGTTTCTTTATCCAACTTATCACAAAAACAATAACAATAAGCCTACAACAATGTTATGAGTAGTTAGCCCATGACCATATCAATGTAGATGTCATATTAATAATTATTCAACTTAAAATTAGAATACTTCAGTAAACTAAATTTAATTTGCTATAAAAAATATGTTCTCTAAAAGGAGTTTTCAAGTATGCTAGCTCTCCGCGGGCCGGACAAAATCTGTCCGCGGGCCGGATGTGGCCCTCGGGCAGTAGTTTGGAGACCCCTGATCAAGTCCAATGAGAACAGCGTCGACTACTTATTAATACCAAATGAGTACGTTAATACCGGTACGGCTCACGTGTTCATTGCTGTAATTATATTTCCTCCTGATAGTTTGGAATTCATCAATTTTCTTGTATTTTTGGGTAAATTCAAACTGGTGTGGTCAATATTAGCATTGTGTGATATACCCAGGTATCTAGACGTATCTCCATTTCTTAATTCGTCGATGCCAGAATAGGACGCTCCCGTGTTTTCCGTTTTTCCCCGTTTTATGTTGATCGTCGCACACTTGTCTAATCCAAATGACATTCTGATGTCCTGGCTAAATAACTTAACCCCGTCCAACAGCGCTTGAAGTTTGATGTGATTATCGGAGTATATTTTTACTGTACTTTTTTTCAGGTACTTTCATGTATATTACTTTGGAATGTGTTCCTGTTAGCGTCAGCTTAATAATTTTTCTTGTTTTGGCATCGACGGCAAATTCCACCAGTGTGTTAAGAAGCACTTCCCTGTCAATAGAATCATATGCTTTCTTGAAGTCTACAAAAACTACTACTAGCTCTTTTGACATATAGTTCTCCAGTATTCGCTTCAGGCTCCAGATTTGTTCAACACATGATCTTCCTTTCCGAAATTCCGTAAATAGTAAATATTGTAAAGCTTGATATTCACCAAGTTGGTGATCTACTTGCTCCACAACTCTCTTCTATAGCGCTTTAGGCAGTGCTTTAATGTTACAGCTATGGAAATGCCACGGTAGTTCTTAGGATCCGTTCTATCATATCTTTTGTGTGAGAGGTGGATGATTTTTGCAATCTTCAAGAATAACTTCAGTTTCCCATCTTGTCCATTCTTGTTTCCATTTCTAGTTTTAAAATTTGGATTCTGATTTTAATTTGCAAGTCTTAAGCAGAGAATTTAATTTAATTTAACTACATTTTAGTAATATTGTACCAATAACACAAATTATATATATACAGGGTGCTTCAAAAAAATGTATACACACTTTGAACTTCCATAGAAAATTTATTTACCGTTCTACAAAGTTAAATTTCAGGAAAATAGAAAGCTGAAAGTCCAATGTAAATGAAACATAAATAACAAATGTTAATACTGTTCAAATTGGTGACCTGCAGCATCAATACAATTCTGAGTACGAGTCACCACTGATTCTGTACATCGTATCAAAACGTCCAATGAGATTTCTCTACACACTGCTTGAATCTCATTCCAAAGAATGTCTAGGTTACGTGGTTTACGTTTGTACACCTCATCTTTTACTGTGCCCCACAAGAAGAAATCCAGTGGTGTAAGGTCTGGAGAGCGTGCTGGAAACTCGATTGGCCCCCTGCGTCCTATCCACTGTCCCGACAAATTTTGATCCAGGTAAGCTCGTACGTCCCTGTGATAGTGCGGCGGAGCACCATCTTGTTGAAAATAAAAATCATCATTACCGTATAATGCACGAATGGCAGGAAATATGGAATCAGCAAACATTGTTAGGTAATTAATACCAGTTACAGTGCCTTCAAATCGAAAAGGTCCAATGAGTCCCCTTGAAGACAAACCGCACCACACATTTACACCAGGCAAATTTACAGCTTTTTCAATTGTAATGTGAGGATTTTCTTCACCCCAGTAAACACAATTGTGCCTATTGACAGTTCCATTAAGTTTGAATTGGGCTTCATCCGACCAAATGATGCTACCCATAAATCCCGGTTCACGTATCACCATCTCCTGAATCCATTCACAAAATTGCAACCTTCGATCTGGATCGTCGTCATTTAGCTGTTGCACCAGCCTTGGAATGTAAACACGATACTTGCCTCTCTTCAGAATGCGTAGCACGCTGCTAGCACTTACATCACTTTCACGTGCCCCTTGCCTTGAAGATTTGTTAGGAGAGCGTTGAAACAGTTCCAAGACTGCCGTTGATGACTCATCACTTGTAGCTGTTCGAGGCCGACCTGAATGACCTTTATGCACATCACACACTGTTCCATGAACTTCGAATTTGTCTCGTATGCGTGTAATTGTTAATCTTGAAGGTGGTTCTGTATCATACTCCCTTCTCCACTGTCTTTGAACTTCATTTACATTCTCAAACTTCCAGTACCACTTAATAACCTGCTTACGTTCTTCAAAACTCAAACGTACGTCCCCCATGTTGATATTACAAATTCCAACTGATAATATAACATAGAGGGACGATTATGCTGGCACCTGGCGAAGAAATATAACATTAGCCTTGTAGAGCGGGAAAACTACAATAGTTTAAAGTGTGTATACATTTTTTTGAAGCACCCTGTATATATATATATATATATATATATATATATATATATATATATATATATATATATATATATATATATATTTATACAGAATATTTATATTTACTAACAACTCTATAATTCTATTCCATTTTCTAAATGCTACAAAAAAGTTGTAATAATAAATTTAAGAGTTCAATCCCTAGCGGCAAATTGGTAACAGAAGGTAACGGTGGTAGGCAACTGTAAGTACAAACGCACAAATATATGCGTTAAAAATATATACAAAACATTATAAACTTGCCAAAGAAAAGAATTATGCCTCCATAAAATTCAAACGGGAAAACACATACAAATAAAATTAAGAACTTCTGAAAGACGCTCTATTTAATTGTTTTAATTGGTACATATGGAAATGCAGCATCACATACTTTTAAAGTACCCGCAATAATTAACAGCAACGACCAAAACCAAAGTGCAAAACGAATTTAATTAATTGTTAATGTAAACTTTTCTACATAAAGTGGTAACTTAATAAAACGAGTATGTGCACCATAGCACGAATAACAGCATTACACCGTCTTGTCTTGCTTCGCAAAAGTCTTCTTGTGATATAGCGTCTTCTTGTGATATAGGGTCTTCTTGTAGTATTCAATAAGAGCCGCCGTTAACTGGTAGAATTGAGGCATGTCAAACTCATATGATATTGCGAGCAACATGATCTATTTTGTACTAACATGCAGCCCCCATGATTTTACTGTTAAAAAAAAATACGATTGTGTTAGAATGACTATATTATGTATTTATTAGACTCAATGTTTTTTTTGCCAAACTTTATCTGTTTAAAGTTTGGCTAAAAAAACATTGAGTCTAATAAATACATAATATAGTCATTCTAACAATCGTTTTTTTTTTTTTTAACAGTAAAAATATGGGGGCTGCATGTTAGTACAAATTAGATCATGTTGCTCGCAATATCATATGAGTTTGACATGCCTGAATTCTAGCAGTTAACGGCGGCTCTTGTGATATAGGGTCTCCTTGTAGTATTCAATAAGAGCCGCCGTTAACTGCTAGAATTCAGGCATGTCAAACTCATATGATATTGCGAGCAACATGATCTAATTTGTACTAACATGCAGCCCAGTGGTGTATTGGTAAAATAAGAAGTAACGGAACGCATGGTGAGAGATAAAAAAATAGTCCGCGACTTTCTACAAGCAGCTTCCTGAAAAATTTTCGGAGATCATCGTGCTTTCAGCAAACTTTTGTTTTCCTTGTAAGTTTTTTTTATTCTTACGATACAAAATATTAACAAACACAAAATTTGAAATTCGAAAAAAGATAAAAATAAGGATTGCAAAGATATTATTATTTTTATGTAGTACACTTATAGTGTAACTCCCAAATAGGATCACACACAATTTGATCATTTGCCCCTGCTCTTTTAGTTTGCTGGTCAGTAGCGGATTGTTGAGAACGCAACCTGGTTTTTACGTATAAAATTGGATTCTAAAATTCCAAGGGTGGTCCAAGAAGTTTTTTAAATAAAGGTCGGAACTTTAGGTAATTGCGTATTTTTTTCATTATAGGCAGATTAAAAAGACAAGTCCTTAATCCGTTTTACATGATTCTCTATCGTTTTATACTAGTTTTAAAAAACCTACTTTGCCTATTTTGCTGTTTTAAATTTCTACTGCCTAAAAGATACCTAATTCAGAAAGCATGTACATTTTTGTACATGCTTTCTTAAAACATCACGCCAGAAACAGCGGTAATATTGAATAGACCTTTTCATAGTTAATTTTTTTTGCGCATGTGTCAATTTCAGCCTTGTTTTCGGGCTCTTTTTTACGTATAACCAATGAAAATAACAAAATGTGCCCGAAACTTTCCCTTTTGATTCTCGCCTTTCACACTAAGTTCTTTTTCCGCATATAAAATGGTTTTATCTGACAGAAGGCACGGCCTTACACCAGACAATTTAGAAAATATAATGGTAGTTTATTGCAACAGCAAATATAACACCGAAACAAATCTGCTTTTGCCATATCTTTCTTATCTTTATAGAACCTATTAAAAACCTATTTTGTGTTTTTTGAGAACCTAATAACCTACCTATTCTAATAATTTTTAATGCCTAAAGTTCCCACCTTTATTTATAAACAATAAATTTGCAACATGATCAATTAAAATGCGTTATCTTTTTTCCGTTACAATTACATTCATGCTGCTGAAACCACGCTCGCATTCTGAAGAACTGCAAGCTGTAATTTTAGAATATTTTTTCAAATCGTCTGAAATGTTAAGACCACCACAAGCCAAGTAATCTCTAAAAGCATTTAAAATTTTCACCAAAGGTTAATTAAATCGTTGACACAGAGATTCTACTTCTTTTGCTCCAAATTCCATATTAACTTCAGAAGGCCATTCGGTTGGTTCAAGAATATGCAATTCTTTAACAATGTCGGAAGTCAAAATTCCGTCTGAACCTGAACAATTTACAGATGTAGTGTTTAGCCTATTCCTCATACTATTAATAATACTAATTAAGAATTAATTTCTGTGAATCAATTTTGCCATTTTATTATCCGTTAACGAAATTGAAGATAATTGCATTATTTCACAAGCAGAAACTGATTCCAACGACTTCTTTCTTTTCTGAAGATCTTTTAAATATTCTAATAAATGATTCAGCGGCGAGTTAATTTGTCTGCATATACCATTGAAGTTTATCTTTTTTGCAATGCTTCTGATAGAATAGATAGCTCGAATAGAATATCATACATTAAAGCCAAAATCTTGAATAAATTGTTTCGATTATATTCTTTTATATAATCCATTGAACATGGATTGTTCCGTTTTAGTGCGGTTGTTGTCTTTAGTCGTATTTTCGAAATGAGGACATAAAGCTAACCAATTCTTCCAAACTGCTGATACAGTCCAAAAGGAGCTGGCCACCCATCTGACGTTAAATATACGTGCAATAAGTTTAATTTTCGATTTTTGTCCATAAATATTTGAAAATGATGATCGCATTAACCTCGGAAATAGCATCTAGCATACCGACAATTTGAGCCTATGGTTTAGACTTTAGACAATGTCATATAATTACATTCGGATATGTCTGTGTTAGTTTTGTTCCTACTCCAGATTTTCTTCCTAACATAACACTGACCCGTCGCTTGTAAATGAAATTAAATGGTGTTTTAAATAATTATCATCAAAGCCATTTTTTTCCAAACATATTAAGAGAACCTCTGTTATAGTGTTAGCTGTTTGATCCTGCAATTAAATTAAATCAAGAAACAAGCAATGAGGATCTTTCATTTTATCGGTTTCGCATTTTAAATAAATGCCAAATAAAAACAAGACTTTTTGCTTAAAGTGGTAGATTCATCTATGATAATAGATAAGTTTACTTGAACTTTTACTATTTGTTGACAAATTTTGGATTTCATTTGAATTCCTATATGATCAATTATTTCTGTAGCACTAAATATACGTGGTCTGTTAGAAAAGTATCCGACCTTATTTTTTATTTTGAAAACCTGATGAATTTGAATCAAGCGCGCTTGCATGAGCCGACCATGAACCTTGCAGCCGACCATGCACATGTGTGATTTTTTTGCCGCCTGTAGATAGCGTCACTTGCTGTCGAGCAGTGTTCGAGTGACGCAGTGCTCTCGTTGGTTTTTCAATGCAAGTAAAATGACGGAACGACTATAGGGAATACTATAAGGATGTCCTACGTCGCATACGTGATGCTGTGCGGCGCAAGCTACTGGAGTTGTGGTCATGAGGAAATTGGGTTTGTTGCTCCAGCACATTCTTCGCACTTGGTTCACAATTTTTTTGCGAAAAACCAGACTCCTCTGGTTCGACAGGCTCCTTACTCTCCTGATATGCCCCCCTGCGATTTCTGGCTATTCCCCAAGTCAAGAGGCCATTGAAAGGAACGCGATTTCAGACAAGAGAGGACATTATGGCTGCAATGACAGCCGAGCTAAAGTCGATTCCGAAAGAGGCTTTTTCGGAATGCTTCCAACAATGGCGGATCCGCTGGGAGAAGTGTGTGGAGTCACAAGGAGACTACTTTGAGGGTGATTAGGTTTCCAACACTCTGGGTATGCCAGTTTTTTTACCGGCTTAAGGTCGGATACTTTTCTAACAGACCACGTAGATTGTAATCCGTGAGCTATAGTAGATCCATACATTTCTTAAAGTTTTAATAATCCAAAATGATCAAAATATGAACGATCATGTTTAGCAATATAATAAGCAGTATATTGCAGTAATACTGCACAATATAAGCAGTTTTAGGTCAGGTATAAGCAGTTTTAAAGCACTAAAAAATTTACAGGTGCTGCAAATTTCAGAATCTTTCAACTGATCTAAAATAATTTCAAGCTTTTGCTTGTCTGCTTCTTTTAAGATTCTCTCGGCTGTGGTTTGTGAAAAGCTTTTACAATGTTTCTAATTTTGTTTTTGCAAAGAAGTTAGTTGTGCGGCTTTATCCTTTCCATAACCTGATACCTGAGTGGCTCTCCATTCTTTTGAGATGCTTACACCCGGCGTCTTTAAAGGTCCTAAATTTTGAATAGCTGAACAACTCAGACATCCTAATTTTCCCGAATCGCATTTTAACCAAGCATATTTTTTTTCTTGTCGAACCACATATCTACAGTCGAAATACTGGGCCAATTTATTAATGTGGATTCTGCTTTTTTTTAACATTTTCTGTTGAAGTAGATGGAATATCCATATGATTTTCCTTAGTTTCCAGCACTTGCACATTTTCTTCTTGATGCGTTTTAAGTTTTTTTCCAAAGAAAGTGTTCAATGTGGGTTGTTTACGTTTTTCGCTCATTTTAAATTTTATTAATTATTAATAATTAAACTACCTTATGATGGAAATAGAAACCACAAACTACCAAAACAACGTTGGCGATATACACAATAACACAATCTCAACAAAAACGTTGCTGGCACAGACTAACTGGTTACTGGTTAACTGCTGGTTACTGACGCAATTCGCAATGAAATAGTAATTGACAGGATTCGAACTACCGCAGATTTGCGCAATCGCACTATTGTTGAAGTTTATAGTTTAGTAGTATGGTATGTAGAATAGCCAACACAGAACACATGATGTTTATTTGATTCAAAGGGGAAAAGGAAACAACATACAAAAAGCAAGATAAATTCTCTATTAATTAACATGTTTTTTTAATGTTTTTACAACTTAGCCAATTTTAAATATTAATAAGAAAAAGACGAAATTACTATGTTTTTTACCACTAAAACTTTATTTGTTTACACAAACAGTTCACGACTTAAGTTTCGACTTATTAGGGTCATTGTCAAGTGAGTACAAACTAATTTCGTCTTTTTATTATTAATATGGATTACCACAAAGTAAAGGTCTTTTATATACTTTTATATTTAATTTAAAATATAATTTTCATTTGAAATTAAGAAAATGACTACCAGAAAAAGTATCGGAACGCGTTCCGTTTCTGAAAAAAAGTGCCGGAACGTCGTTCCGCCACGTTCCCCCTCCAATACACCACTGATGCAGCCCCCATATTTTTAGTGTTAAAAAAAAATAAAATACGATTGTTAGAATGACTATATTATGTATTTATTAGACTCAATGTTTTTTTAGCCAAACTTTATAATTAAAACATATCATATTTAAAAAGAAACTAAAATAAAAGTTATAATAAACAAAATATATACATAGTTTAATGCTACGTTTTAAAATATATTTGCCATCGTTTGTTGTCGTCAAAGAAAGTCATCAATATTTGGTTGAATATCTGTGGAACCGATGAACTATGATCGGTTAATCTTAACCTTTCAGAATTTTGATTATTTTTCAATAAAGTAACCCTTATAGGTGCACCGTCAGTTGCAAGACAAACCATATTTTCCAATGGTTACTTATACTTCATCAAAACTTCCATCAAAAATATCAGCTCCGGTAGTTGTATTATACATAGGAATGACTTCCAAAAGGTCTTCACTTACTTTTAAATTAACATCGCATCCGCGAATAAATACGGCCAGCTGAGCGCTATTACGAATACCTACATGCACTACCTACAGAGTAGGCTTGAAATGTTGATATTATTGAGTTATTCTGATTTCTCAAATTCTCGGCTTAAATTTTTTATGTGTGCTGGACATAATACTTCCGCTGTTTATAAAAAAAAATTAAAACGTCTCGGCTGGCAGCAATCTATATCTTGTCGGTCCGCATGCGGCCCGCGGGCCGCGTGTTTGACATGCCTGTGCTAGGTGGTCTGAGAGGATGTGGACGACCACGTACATATTCTTGGTCTGAGAGGATGTGGACGACCACGAACATATGTCTGTCGAGCATATTCCAAACATGCTCTATGGGATTTAAATAAAGACTTAACGCGTGTGGTGTGGCCTACACCATTGTTTGAATTTTCAGCTCTTGTAGGCAGTGTAAATTGATTCGCGCAAAATGTGGTCTTGCGTTATCCCGTATTAACAAAAAAATTGGACCAATTCCATATGCCACAGGATAACATGTTTTCCTAATACAATGAATTTGAGAAACTTGGTTTGCCGAAATCCATCTTGAGACATGTACAGAAGGCAACGATTTTGCAAACCTGTCACATTGTGCGCAAGTTTCTTAATTGAAAATTGGCTAAATGATCATCTGGACGAGAGTGAACTCTCTTTCCGGATCTCAAATTTTTCCAGCGTAAGCTGAGAAGGTGCAAAAATCATAATGATAATTATTTAAAGTCTTTGTAAAAGGAATTAGTTGTAACTGGCTGGACGTTTCGCGGTTCTCGATTGTATCAGGAACTACTTCAAATTTCTCGTTTGCTCCTGTTTCTCCTCTTTTTAGATCTTCAAGGCGATTCAGCGGGTTCATCGCGATTACTTTCACTGGTTTCATATTTAGCTGTTGTTGATTCATCTTTGTATGCTGTTTTTTCAACTGTGTCTGGATCTAATGCTTCTTTAGTTAATAATGATTTTTTCTCGATTTCTTCCAAAATATTATTAATAACTTATTCGACGCTCGTTAGTTTCTTATCAATGATATAATCCAATCTTTTCGTCGGCGGTAAATCTGTCACTTGTGATGTTTCAGACTCTATGGGAAATATTTTGGCATAAAACGCCTCTTGATGAATTACACAGTGAAACGTTAGAATTTCGTGGTATATTTTTTCTGAAGAATCGTTACCCCTCTATTTATTGCTGCCACACTTCTGGCGTCATCAGTCATGGAAACGATTTTATTTACATCGATTCCAATCTCTTCAAGGCCTTTTTTGCACAGCATTTGCACGAATTTGCCCTGAGAGCGGTAGCAATCCTAGCAGTTCTTCTTTCACAAAGGACAACTTGTGCCGTGTCTTTTATGCCGCAAGACATAGCAAGGCGCGCAAAAAACGCCACCGCAGCTACAGATAAGGCAGGAGCAAGTTGAATATCTTCCACTTGCATATGTTTTACATTTGAAGACGTTTGAGCAGATCTTTCTTACACTGTTTTAGCAGATAATGGCAAATCTTAGATTTTTTCTTGTTTTCTGCTTTGTTCTAGAAAAGTCTCACCATCTATGAATGATTTCACCCTTTTTGCAATTTTTAGTGATACTGAAAATCTTGCCAGATTTACATTATTTGGAGATTGAGTACAGTTATTTAGCATAGAACTTGACTGCTGTTTTTGTTTTTGAAGCTCTTCAACAGCTTTTTCGTGCGTTACTGGCTGAATATTTATCAGCGAACTGGATATGTTCTGTAGCGAAGTGTCTCTCCAAATTTGAATTCTTATTGTGCGCGAGTTGTAAGCTTATCTGTGTTGCATATGAACGGAAACGAGTCCGTCCAATCCCGATTGAATTCTCGATTTTCTTCTTCGAAAGACGATAAGCAATGGAATGAAATCCGAATGTGATTTCGTACGGTATGATTTGTTTCATTTGACAATGTAAAGATTGTGCGATTTTAAGAGTTTGGATAATAAAATAATTAATTTTTGCCTATGAACTGAAGAAAATGCGACTCGTGAGCCGCAGGTTGCCGACCCCTGTCCTAACACAATGCCAACATAGATATTAGCATTAAGATTTCCTGAAATTAGTACTCCAAACCATAACTGAACCACCTCCAAATCTTTCGACTTTCCAAAATACATTCCAAATCTTTGGGCAGTAGCAGCTGCGTAGCGTTCTTCTGGGCATCTGTAAACACGTACTCGGCCATCGCAACGAGTAATACGGAACCTTGACTCATTTGTGAAGAGCATAGACTTCCATTGTCGAAGTTGCCATGCGACATCTTAAATGTTATTACATGTTCACGAGCAAAATTCTGTGGCCTCGTGTCAAAGAGAATTTTCAGACGAGTCGTCTTTCCCTCAAATTTGATTTCCACAACCTATTCCTAATTGTCTGGTCTGATACCCCATGCATCTTTTGCGAAGACTCGAAATCAGTAAAACTTGGGGTTAAACTTGATATGAGACATCCACTGAAATATATACTAACTGGAACGAGCTCTGCCTCTTGGCTTGTGAGTGCCGAGAGAGAGTTAGTATATATTTCAGTGGGGACATCAAACGTTCAGCGCCCATCGTGACACAATTGGAACTAACGGATATTGACATAAAACCTCCAGTGGCGCGTAAAAAACGCAACCGCAGCAACATATTTGAACAAAATGGATGGTTAGGTTATATTAGGAGCACATAACTTAAGACCACATGTCGCGCGGCAGCGCGACCTCTCGATCCGAAATTAAAAAAAAAATTCAATTTCAATTCAAATTTATTTTCCCTTCCCCTATGTGTCTTGCTGTGTCTTGCAGGCGCACAATGCGTACATTGGGTTGCCTATATCTATAAAGTCTCTTATCCTAGTTTTACCATATTCGGTCTTGATTTCGAGTTGTTTTTCTTTTACGACCTCGCTCAATTGCATGGTATATTGACCTGTATTTAAGTACCTGTTCCACAATCACTGAACAACAGATAGGCTTACGTTGAAATTTCCTGAAACTTGTCGATGCCATTTTCAATTAACGTTATAGCACGAACAACTTCCACTTCGTCGTGACACATTTTCAGTTAACTTAAGTCAAACTGTCAGTTGCAAACATTTTCAACTGTATATTGATCTAAACAAGGCCTTCCTAGTTCTTTGAATCAAATTTGGTATACATTCATTTTAGTAGTTCTTGCTAATTATTACGGATACACGGGAAGTATGCGATGCTGATAATTCCCCATGTGTCACTTAAAACAATTAAATAGAGCGTCTTTCAGATGTTCTTAATTTTATTTGCATGTAATTTCCCGTTTGAATTTTATGTGGGCACAAATTAGTGACCCACTAATTGTTTTGAGCAGTGTATAACTGTAACAGATATTTTCTTTTTAATTGCGTTTCTAAAAGTGAATGAGAAACGTTTTTATTAATTGGCAAGCGTAGGGAAATGTGATCAAAATATGTATATTGAAATTGACATTATGTATTCGAAATTTACAATGTGATTATATAATTATAATTTCGTTTTGGCAATTATTAATCACCAATTTTACAAATTTGCTATTTGCAAGATTACTGATACTACACAAAGTACTGATTTATTTTTCGATCGACTCGCTTTGCAATTTGAATATAATTAATAAAAACATAATTTTTCTATGTTGCGTCTATAATGAAGTCATTAAAGCATTCATATGGGTTCGTTAATGGTCGTCAGTAGGTCGTCATGTAGCTCCTCGCTACGCTCGTCATTTTCTAAACATGGACGCGTGCTGAAAAATCGGGCATATTGAACTCGTTCTTTAATATACTATTATGACAGGCAGTAGACATTTCAGCCGTTGTAGAACATGTACATTTCTAATAATACAAAATATAAAATTAGCTTATAATTATATTTTGATTGCAATCTGATATAAATTTTTATTTGTATTGCAATCTGATGCAATGCACATGGGAAAATAACAGGATTTAAATATTGCTAAAAAAATACACTTTTATACATTTTTGTTTTACGTTAAAATGTATGAAAATTTGTTAATAAACGGCCGCACGATTAGTATTTAAGGTATATTACATCATTTATGTAGGCCGATCATGGCTAGTTCCTTGTTTTCCTGGAGGATATCTTCCAGGAAGAGTTTCCTCAGGTTTTCTCTCTTCTCGGCGGTGTTGAGCCGTGCTATGTAGTAGAGCTCGGCGCGCGTGGCGATGAGCAGCGGATTCATGCCCACATGAGGTTTGGGGTTGAAGTGGTAGCTTTTCTTGGGGTCGAACAACATCATCGGATTGTTGATCCGAAGGACCGTCTGGTCCACGTCGTCCATATTTAGATTTTCGGGGAAAGGAAATGATAAAAGGAATGGTTTTATTTGGGAAGCTTGATATGTTTTATTTAATATAAATATAATTACATTTTATAATCATATATTACATTTCCACAAAAAGGCGTTTTAATAATTCAGATAACGTTTTAATTTCACATATCAATTTTGCCTATGCATCAAACAATATTCAGTATTTCCATAGCCATTCAAATGGAGGAGTAATTTAGAAAATGCTTATTATTAAACTACTTATTACATTTTCTATAAATACATTCCAATACAAAAACGCAAATGGCAATTAGGTTTCCTAAAAGCAGAATGGCGAAAGCGTCTACTAATTCTATCAAGTTTAATATTCCTCTGCCGTCATACCTCTCACTTTTTAGAATATTATAACTTTTATATTCCAATTTTAACTAAAACAAAAAAAAATCATATAAATAATTTTAGCTAAAGTGAGTCCCAAAAGAGTTGGAATCCACTCTTTCCATGAATTTGAAGAAGTAGGTCATTTCTTAATTCCCATTCATAGTTTGTGTATTCGTTCAAATAGACAACACATTCAACATCTGTTGTAATGTTTGTTCTTCTTTGTTAATTTATAATTCACAACAGTATAAAATAAATCACTGTTTTATTTATAACTAATGAAATTGTTGAACTTAACACTAAAAACAATGCGAGATAACCTCAAGACCACTGACAGCTACTTAAAAATGACATTCGATAATTTGTTTATTTTTATGTATGGAATTAAGATGAATTTGAAGAAGTAGGTTATACTTCTTCAAATTCATCGCAAGTGTGGATTCCAAGACTTTTGGGACTTACGTTACTTTAAGTGAATCGGCTTAAGAACTTTTTAGATTATTTTTTTTAAAGGGGCATTAATCGAACAAATCCTAGACTTTCGATAGAAAGATGCGAACTTAGTATAAATATACAATGTCTGCATCATTAATTTTCGCACTTACAATTACCATTTAATTGTACTCATTTAATTTTACCTTATTATTCCAATGAGATATTAAACCAGTATCTAATGCTTGCAGAATGAATGTATTTAAAGAGTCTAAGAAGACACAGTTTCTACGCAGCATCAACACAGAAGGTAGCGCATACAAATCTTCTCTCATTATGCGATAGTCCTTCAGATTGTTTTTTATAAATCCCCTAGAAAATTGGGTATCTACAATGAAAATCTTAATATGCGTGTGGTAGTATCTCAAGTGAAACATGTCAGTTTACTTAAACGTATATCAATCAGCTCTCTTCCCATTAACAAAGCGAAATTTCCAGATATCAGTTTTTCTTCGATTTCTCTCTGGCTGAGAATCATGTGGCGATCTATCAAATCCTTATACAAGTCCTGAAATACATACAATATTTAATATACCAAAGGAGTTATATTAGACTTGAATAACTTGAATCACCTTAAACATAGTAAACGCTTTAGGTCATTTTACATGTTGGTATATTAACTGCATGCCATTTAAACACGTTTAAAACTCAAAACCATATAAAGAAATTATTATGACTTTATGTAATTATTGCGAGATAGTTCCATATTTCTTATTATATATAAGGAACTTATATTTATAGCTATTTAACGTTATTTGACTTTTTAACGTAAAACATTGATTAAAGCCTAGGCCGCACTACGTCTAAACCGTCGCGGTTCTTAATCCCGTGATTTTGTGACTCGAGTAAGGCCGAGGCCGCACTACGGTTTTCTCCCGCGAGCGTTAATCGCTATAATCGCGAAACCGTCCAAGAAACACTCAGTACGCTATGGGAAAAATCAGTCGCGGGAAAAAAACCGCAAGTGAGGTCGCTTGTATTAGCTTACTTGAGTCACAAAATCACGAAATTAAAAACCGCGACGGTTTATCCGTAGTGCGGCCTAGGCCTAAGCTAATACAAGCGGCTTTACTTGCAGTTTTCTCCCGCGACTGATTTTTCCATAGCGTACTGTGTGTTTCTCGAGCGGTTTCGCGGTTATAGCGGTTAACGCTCGCGGGAAAAAACTTTAGTGCGGTAAAAGCCTAAAACAAGTCTTATCTTTTATTATACACGAGACAAAAAATTGTTATAAATTGTTGTGTTAATTTTTCGTTTTGAATAATTGCTTCGTAATTTTTTCCACGAAAAATTAAGCTGTAATTATTTAATTGATGAGGGAAACGAAAAATTAATTACAAGTTACCGTATAATTACAATAAACACCCTTCAATATGTATGGTGATTATATATCTCGACAAGTACTTCTTTCAACCCTTTCATGCACGGAATTTAAGAAAATTAGAAGACCATTTTGCATAGAAATTTGCACATACAAATTAAGCTATTGCAATACTATACAATTATTGTTGTCATTGTTGCAATAGAATAATTGTTGCAATATTTCCAGGTGGTTCAAAAAATATCCCACCATTATAATGCTTGAACCATTGCCGAAGCGACTTCACATTTCCTTTGGCATCAGATTTACGCATCAAAAAGGTGGGACACTTTTAATACCACCATTACACACACACACACATATATATATATATATATATATATATATATATATATATATATATATATATATATATATATATATATATATATATATATATATATATATATATATATATTGATAACAAAATTAAATCACTTATAACCAGTGCCTCACAGGCAATCCTCCGATATAAAGGTAGATAGTTTCCTCCAGAATTCCGTGTAGTGTAAAACCGTGTAATATAACACGGTTATTTAACACGATATTAATAAGATTAAATCACTTATAACCAGAGGCTCATAGGAAATTCTACCATAACAATGTTGATAGGTTCCTATAGATTTCCATGTAGTGTTAAATCGTGTTATATAACACGGTTATATAACACGGTTATATAACACGGTTATATAACACGGTTATATAACACGGTTATATAACACGGTTACATAACACGGTTATATAACACGGTTATATAACACGGTTACCTAACCCGGTTACCTAACCCGGTTACCTAACCCGGTTACCTAACCCGGTTATATAACACGGTTATATAACACGGTTATATAACACGGTTTTAATATAAAAATTTAACAACCTACAGTCAAATTCAACGTACTCTTGTAGAGAATCCGAACTAATCTTGTTAGTCTAGTCGAAGTGGTTCGTCAGCAATTACGATATTAGTGCGAATAGTGCGAATCAATTTTTGAACTGTTCCATGCAAGACTTATTCCAATTCACCGCTTGATATCTCAACTACCAGTTGAACTACCTCCATGAAATTAGTCTTAATATTTCCGGTTGTGTATTTTCTATTAAAACTAAATTTGTTGGTCTAGACCAGTGGTGGCGAACCTATGGCGCGCGTGCCATAGCTGACACGTAGGAAAATTTTATTGGCACGCGAACTATTACTCACGCATGCCTTCTAAAATTGTTAAACTATCTTTTCTAAAAAAAAAATCTCAATTTTTTTCATTTTCTTTTTTTTTCTAAGTTTCTCAATCTTCCTTTGTGCTCAACATCAATGGTGTAATATATAAGACGTGTTCAAAATCCGTCGATTGGATTGCCCGTAATTGCAAAAGGCGAACAAAAATTTTCAAATTTAAAAGGTTCACCAAAGCCGTATTTACAAAGCTACAATTTTGAAATTTGGGAATTTGTGAGCTTTCGCAAGAATTTCAAATCATACCAAGTTTCATCAAAATCTGTCGAAAGGTTTGTCCGTAATTGCAAAAGGCGCACAAAAATTTATAAACTTCAAAAATTCACCAAAGCCGTATTTACAAAGCAACAATATTGAAGGAAACTTGGGAATTTGTGATATCTTGTAAGAATATCAATTCATACGAATTTTCATCAACAGCTGTTGATTGGTTTGTCCGTAATTGCAAAAGACGCCACAAAATTTACAAATTTCAAAAATTCACGAAAGCCCTATTTACAAAGCTACAATTTTGAAATTTGGGAATTTGTGAGATCTCGTAAGAATATCAAATCATACCACGTTTTATCAAAATTCGTCGATTGGTTTGCCCGTAATTACCAAAGGCGCACAAAAAGTTTCTCAATCTTCCTTTGTGCTCAACATCAATGGTGTAATATATAAGACGTGTTCAAAATCCGTCGATCCGTAATTGCAAAAGGCGAACAAAAATTTTCAAATTTAAAAGGTTTACCAAAGCCGTATTTACAAAGCTACAATTTTGAAATTTGGGAATTTGTGAGCTTTCGCAAGAATTTCAAATCATACCAAGTTTCATCAAAATCTGTTGAAAGGTTTGTCCGTAATTGCAAAAGGCGCACAAAAATTTATAAACTTCAAAAATTCACCAAAGCCGTATTTACAAAGCCACAATATTGAAGGAAACTTGGGAATTTGTGATATCTTGTAAGAATATCAATTCATACGAATTTTCATCAACATCCGTTGATTGATTTGTCCGTAATTGCAAAAGACGCCACAAAATTTACAAATTTCAAAAATTCACGAAAGCCCTATTTACAAAGCTACAATTTTGAAATTTGGGAATTTGTGAGATCTCGTAAGAATATCAAAGCATACCTCCACGTTTTTTCAAAATCCGTCGATTGGGTTTTGCACAAAAATTTCAATAAATTCACAAAACCCGTATTTACAAAGCCACAATTTTGAAATTTGGCAAATTTGTGGGACCTCGTAAGAATATCAAATCATATCTCGTTTCATCAAAATCCGTGGATTGGTTTGCCTGCAATTGCAAAAGGTGCACAAAAATTTCAAAATTTCCCCAAAGCCGTATTTACAAAGCTACCATTTTCAAATTTGGTAATTTGTGATATCTTGTAAGAATATCAATTCATACAAAGTTTCATCAAAATCCGTAGATTAGCTTGTCCGTAATTGCAAAAGACGCACAAAAATTTACAAACGTCAAAAATTCACGAAAGCCGTATTTACAAAGCTACAATTTTGAAATTTGTTAATTTGTGGGATCTCTTAAGAATATCAAATGATACCACGTTTTATCAAAATTCGTCGATTGGTTTGCCCCCAATTTCAAAAGGCGCACAAAACACGCCAAATATTCACGCTAATACGGTAACTGATGTTCACTATCACATTGTAAAAGTAGACCTGGCACGTCAGCATTTCAAAACGTGAAAATTAAACAAAAAATTGGCACGCGGCCGGAAAAAGGTTCGCCACACCTGGTCTAGACTCTATAGTTCCGTAGAAATTGTCGAATTAGTAAGACTAGTCCAAATAAACTTCTCACCTTGATATCTCCCAAACTAATAGGATTAGCAAAAACATAATAAGTCTTAATGGATGCCCACGTTTCTTCGCTTTAAATCCAGACTAAACTTATTAGTCTAATACAAATAGTTCGTTAGCAATTACGAAATTAGTGCGACTAGTACGAATCAATTTTTTGATTGTTCCAAGCAAGACTTATTCTAATTCACCGCTTGATATCTCAACTCCTAGTTGAACTACCTCCATGAAATTAGTCTTAATATTTTCGGTTGTTTATTTTATAATAAAACTAAATTTGTTAGTCTAGACTACGTAGTTTCTTGGCAATTGTTGAATTAGTAAGACAAGTACAAATAGATTTCATACCTTGATATCCCCCAAACTAGTTGGACTAGCTAAACATGATAAGCCTTAGTTGATTCCCGCGTTTCTTGGCTTTAAATCCAGACTAAACGTATTAGTCTGGTGCAAGTAGTTCGTTAGCAATTACGAAATTAGTACGACTAGTCCGAATCAATTTTTGAATTTTACAATTCACCGCTTGACTCAACTTCTAGTTGAACTACCTGCATGAAATTAGTCTTAATATTTTCGGATGTTTATTTTCTATTAAGACTAAATTTGTCGATCTAGTCTACGTAGTTCCTTAGCAATTGTTTAATTAGTAAGACTAGTCCAAATAAACTTATCACCTTGGTATCTCCAAAACTAGTTGGACGAACTAAGCAGGATTTGATTTCCGAGTTTCTTCGCTTCAAATCTGGACTAAATTTGTTTGTTGTGCGAGTAGTCCGAATCAATTTTTGATTTGTTCCAAGCTTTCCAAGCAATTCACCGCTTGATATCTCAACTACTAGTTGAGCTCTCCATGAAATTAGTCTAAATATCAAAACAGAAGCCGCGATATTATACATAGAGCGTATATATACGCCTCTTGTATATATAGATAAACTTATGAGGGCGTATATATATATATATATATATATATATATATATATATATATATATATATATATATATATATTTATTTATATTGGTACATATTGATAGACTTGAACCTGCAAGTTGTGCACTTGATAGTTTTCCTCTAGTCACTGAAGAAATGGTGAGGCGGGTGGTTGAGGAGATGCGAGGAAACTCGGCCCCGGGACCAGATAAAATTAATGCTACACTAATTATAGAAAATATTGATGCATTAATTAAACCAATACAGCATATTATTAACTTGAGTCTTATCTCTGGAGTATTCCCACGGATGTTCAAGTCGGCTAAGATTATTCCACTTCATACAGGGGGCTCCATACATGACCCGGAAAATATCAGACCAATTTCTATGCTATCTAAAATTTTAGAAATTTTTTTAAAAATTCAACTTATCAATATTTGGATACAAATAAATTGATAACTGAGGACCAATTTGGATTTAGGCCGGGGAAAAGCACTGCTGATGCGCTATTTTCCATTACTTCTTTCTTAACTAAAAATATTGATTCAGGTAGCAAAGTTTTGGCTGTGTTCCTGGACCTCGCCAAAGCGTTCGACTCTATTGACAGACGCTTACTAGTACAAAAACTCATTCAATTCGGCATAAAGGGAGTTACGTTAAAATGGTTATGTGACTATCTCAATGACAGGTCTCAGTATGTGTCGGTAGAGGGTGTTTCTAGTTCTGAGCGTGAAATTGAATACGGTGTAATACAAGGGAGTACTCTTGGCCCGGTACTTTTCTTAATTTGCATTAATGATCTGACTTCTGTCTGCCCACCACCCTCGAACTGAACATTTGTCCAGCTCAGGAGGGTGCTCCACCGTGAGGACTTAAGGCTTGTTTACTCTGCCTATGCTGGTTCCATTCTGGACTCTGGCATTGTTTGTTGGGGCGGTGCTTACCCGTCCATTATAGAACCTCTGGATGTTGTCCAGAGGTCTCTAATTAAAATAATCCTGAGAAAAGACCCTCGATCTTCCACAGAAGGAATTTATACTTTGATGGGTGTCTTGCTAATAAGAGGTCTATATGTACGCAGCTTACTAAGCTTATACTATAAAAACAGGGATCAAATTTTATCATTGATTAGGGTAAATAGACACACCATAACCCCTGTTATTCGCCCACATCTTACTTGGAGCACTCGACAGGCTTACTTTACCATAATATACATTTTATCCAACATGCCACCAGACTTAAACCTCATACATTCATCGACTGTATCCAAATCGTCATATTCAAGACTTTAAACAACTGGCTATACACTCTGTCTCCTACGCAGTTTGACCACATGATCGCCTCAATATATTCTTACTTAAACTAAATCTATAATTCATATTATATACACCTGCCAAGTTGAAATTCACATAGAAAGGTATTACCGCAAACAAAAAACAAAGATATACTTAGGATAAAATTAGAAAAATTTGTAAAACACCACTGTTCTTTTATTTTATATTATTATTTTTATTTATAACAGCAAAATTTTGATCTATTTTTTATTATCTTTTTACTATTTTATTTTCAGTAAACAAAGATTATGTAACAACATTTTTAAGAATCCTAAGCCAGGCCACACGTTTTCCTATTCTGGCTTGTAATTTGTAATATAACAATTATTGTATTGTAACTATATTTATCTTGTACAAATAAAAATGGTAAAAAAAACTTATGACGGCGTATATATACGCCGTTCGTAGTAAAAGTGTTCATAATATATAGATAATTAACAGTGGAAGTTATTACAGTACAAACAAAAAACAAAAACTAATTTCAACTGCGGCGCCCTCTCGTAGAGAACCATCAATATAGACGTCGCGATATTATACAGAAAGCGTAAATATACACCTTTGGTATATATTGGTAGACTTATTGGAGCGTATAACGCCTTTGGTATATATTGATAGACATATTGGGGCGTATATATACGCCGTTGGTATATATTGATAGACTTATTTGGACTGTTTGACTGTACCTATTTGAATATTTGTGAGTGACTGACTGACATTGACTGACTGATCAATAGTTTGGACTGTAACTCATTGAAAATATATAAAAAATATATAAAAAAATAATGCGATATTATACATAGAGCGTATATATACGCCTTCTGTATATATTGATAGGCTTATAAGGGCGTATATATACGCCTTTTGTACATATTGATAGACTTATGACGGCGTATATATACGCCTTTCGTAGTCAAAGAGTTAATATTATATAGATAACAGTTGAAGTACAGACAGACAAAAAAACAAAAACTAAATTCAACTGCTACGCCCTCTCGTAGAGAACCATCAATACAGACGACCCGATATTATACATAGAGCGTAAATGTACGCCTTTGGTATATATTCATAGACTTATTACGCTATTATACAGAGAGCGTAAATATACGCCTTTGGTACATATTTGTAGACTCATTGGGGCCATAGTTGGGTAAAAATTAATTGTGAAAACAATTAACAACTAACAATTAAATTGCCAGATTTAATTGCAACTAACAATTAAAATAATTAATTGTAATTGCAAGATAACACAATAAACAATTAATAAATTGTTAATTCTAAAATTTTGCAATTACAATTAACTAATTGTTAATTGATTGATGCATTTTTACAATTACAGTTAACAATTAATAAATGGCGGTTAGAAGATATGTTTATTATACTCCATTGTATCACTTGCCATAATGCTTAACTGAAATTTTGATGATTTTACAACGCGACAGCTCGTTTGGTTATTCACCTCCTTCTCCACTTCCGGTCATCCACCTCCGAGTTTCCACCCCACTTCCGGTTCCCACCCCCATTTCTGGTTCCAAAAATTCACCCACTTCCGGTTCCCACTTCCGGTTCCGGAACCGGAAGTGAGGGTGGAAACCGGAAATTGGCGTAGGAAATGAAAATGGGGTGGGAACCGGAAGTGGGGGTGCGCACCGGAAGAGGGGTGAAAACCGGAAGTGCGGTGGGAACCGGAAGGAGGGGCGTGGTGGGCCGGAAGTGGAGGTGGATGGTCCATAACGACCACCTTTCCCTACTGTTTAAGTTTTGAACAGGATTTGAACCTGGCACTTATGACTTCGTAATCGGACATCTTTACTACTCCGCCACCACCACCTCCACTGACTGTCTGTATGACAGTGACTAATTACATAACTAATTGACTCTACGTGATTGACTGTGACTGATTAACTGACTGATTGATTGTGACTGATTGACAGTGACTGATTGACTGTGACTGATTGTTTGTAAGTGATTAACAGCGACTAATTGACTGTGACTGATTGATTATGAGTGATTGAGAGTGGCTGCGACCGACTGTGACTTATGTACTGTGGCTAATTGACTGTGACTTATTGTTTGTGAGTGACTGACAGCAACTAATTGACTGTGACCGATTGATTATGAGTGATTGACAGTGACTGAGACAAACTGTGACTGATTTACTCTAACTGATTGACTGTGAGTGATTGACTGTGATTGTATGATTGTTTATCTGTGACATTGACTACAAACATTAATTCAAATAAAATATATTTAACTAATTGTTCTTGTGTATGATTGACTGTGATTGATTGACGGACTAATTGACTTTGAATAACTGATTGATAGTGACTGATTGACTGCAACTGACTGAGTGGCTGATTTAATGTGACTGATTGATTGTCTGATTATCAATGGCTAATTACATTATGAATTGGTTCTGAGTAATTGTCTGTGACTGATTGACTCACTAATTCATTGGCTGTGAATAATTGATTGAATTTGAAACTGTGAATGATTGACAGTAACTGATTGACTCACTCATTAGGCGTACGTATAAAGGCGTATATATGCGCCTTTGGTATATATTGCTAAACTTGATTGGCTGTTCCTATTTGTCTGTGAGTGATTGACTGAGTAATTGACTTTGACTGACTGATCGGCAGTGACTGATTGACTGACTGATTGACTGCCTACACTTATGTTTCGATATCTAAATCTTAAACACAGGGGAGGGAGCCCTTACAGTTTTTAACGTGGGATGACTGTGATTGAATGATTACAAACATTGACTACAAACATTAATTGAATTAAAAATAACTTAACTAATTGTTCTTGTGAGTGATTAACGGACTAATTGACTTTGACTGACTGATTGGTAGTGACTGATTGACTGTAACTGACTGACTGACTGATTCGTTGTTACTGAACGAATGTGACTGATTGATTGTCTGATTGACAATGGCTAATTACATGATGAATTGACTCTGAGTGATTGACTATGACTGATTGACTAACTGATTAGGTGTACGCATAAAAGCGTGTATATACGTCTTTGGTATATATTGATAGAGTTATAAGGGCGTATATGTTCGCTATTCGTAGACAAAGAGTTAACCCCTTGACATACGAATAAAATGACGTTGGCGTGTCTATATACATGTGATCTTATCACATATGTCAGTGTATGTCAAGGGGTTAAAAATATATACATATAATAGTTAAAGTACAACCAAATAAACTAAATCTAAAGTCAACTCCTGCGCTCTCCCAGAGAGAACCAACAATACAGACTGCGCGATATTATACAGAAAGCGCATATATACCCTTTTGGTATATATTCATAGATTTATTATTGCGTATATATACGCCTTTGGTATATATTGATAGACAAATGAAATATATAGACTATAAAATATCAATTAATTGAAAACGTGACATACTTACATAATATGACTCTTTGATAGGCCTCAATACTTTATCGTTATAGTTGCCCCACTCAAGTCTGCTTTTATCTAAATCATCAATATTATTTATTTTGTCCGCATATCTGCAATATCAATGAAACCATATAAAACTCTTCGGGTTATTACGAATATATTACCTCGGTTTAATTAATATACTGGACAGTCGGCTCGAAAAAGCGGTGTTTAATATCAAAACCATGATTGAGGCAGTCGCTATAAAGATTTTTTGTTTGTTGTTTGTGATAGCGCTCGCCCGAAAGGATTGCTCCAAAAATATTGCCAACATGCAATTTATTGATAATTGCACAGTGGATTTTCTAAAATAAATTCTCATTACATTATAAAAAATATTGATCAATATCATCAATATTTATCAATACATTGTTAGATTATTTTTAGATATATACACATATGTAATGAAAATGTAATGAACGTTGAATATATTATTGTAAGGAGTATAATCAAAACTAGTATCTCGCGTCACACAAGGCCGGTTCAGTTCTGTCGAACATCCCCTTGGATATGTCGACGCGCATGTCGCCCTTAAGAAATGCTAATTAGGGGGGAGACCGCGCTGGCGCCAACATATATCATTAGTGATATATTGATAAATACCTGATTGGTCAATACTTGGATTGATTAATATCATCAATATTTATCAATATTGATATATTGATAAATACTTGATTGATCCATACTTGGATTGATTAATATCATCAATATTTATCAATACATCAATATTGATATATAGATAAATACTTGATTGATCCATACTTGGATTGATTAATATCATCAATATTTATCAATACATCAATATTGATATATAGATAAATACTTGATAGATCCATACTTGGATTGATTAATATCATCAATATTTATCAATACATCAATATTGATATATAGATAAATACTTGATTGATCCATACTTGGATTGATTAATATCATCAATATTTATCAATACATCAATATTGATATATTGATAAATACTTGAATGATCCATGGATTTGGATCCTTGGATTGATTATAATCATCAATATTTATCAAAATTGATATATTGATAAATACATCAATATTAATATCATCATATTAATCATAACGTAATATTGATGTATGTATTGATAAATACATCAATATTAATAAGCCCAAATTAATGTTGAAATCTAAAATGCAGATGAAATATTAAACTACTGGAGTTGTTAATTGTGGGAATGTCTCATATTACAAAGAGAAATATATTACAACAGTTTAAAGGTCGATTCCCATATGCGCGACACTCAGATACGCGACGTCGTGCGACATCGCTTGTCAAATAATGATTGCATTGGTTTAAATGGGCACGTCGCGTAGCCATAGTGCGAAATGTGCCCATTTAAAACAATGTAATCATTATTTGACCGGCGATGTCGCGTAGCTGAGTGTCGCGTATATGAGAATCGGCCTTTAATGTAAACAAAAACTTACCCCATTAGAACCGTTAAAAGAACACACGACAGAATGAACGTCATTACGTATAAAATCCAAACATTGTAATGAAAAGTGTATTTGAATATATACCACGCCGATATAATTCTGAAAGTAAAAATTAGTTGGTGTCTTAAAGTAATCTTGGTAGCGTTTACTTGGGTTTGGGAACCAAACAGGTAACCCCCATACGAACGAAACTTTGAGACGGATCGTGGAATCTTATGAAGTCATAACTCATTATATTAAATCCTACAACATATAATGTTTTATTATGAAAATTGGTTATTGTAGAAGGATAAATGATTTGATATCAATTAGCTCTTCTTATTTCCATAGGATGATACATCTATAAACAATAAACTTTATCCAATTGATTTCAGCGTTTGTATTTTTAACCCCCAGCACAAAAGAGGGGTGTTATAAGTTTTACATGTCTGTCTGTCAGTCTGTTCGTATATGTGACTGTTTATGGAGTCGTAGCTCCTAAACGAATGGAACGATTTTGATGTCCGTCTGTCAGTCTATCCTAAAGTGGCCACATTTTCATTGAGACAAAGCGGGATGAACAAATGGGATGAAATGAGAATTATAAATTAGTTACGAAAGCAGAGTAATAAAATTTAAAAAAATTAACATTTATTGTATACATTCATATAATAATTGTCTATAAATATAGAAGAATGTATTTATTATTAATTACTGGTAACAAATTAGGAGGGCTTTACAGTTTTTAGCGTCATGCACAGGAGGACGGTGGCTTATTTCTATTTGCGTCCCAGGATTTGAACCTGGGGCCTATGGCTTAGTAATCCGATGTCTTGGCTACTACGCCACCACCGCCTCGGTAACTATAAAAATATTTGTAAAAAACAATAATTTGAACATTATGATTTTTAATTAATTTAAATTTTTTATTTGCAAAATAATTTGATTTTCTTTCACGGTCAAATTTTTGATAGAGTGAATACTCGGATCATTTATTAAAATGACGTGAAATTTCTTACATCAATTGGTCAAATTATTTTTTACGCTTAATATAGATTTTTTATTACTCATGCGCGAAAGGTACTTCTTGAGGCACATTTTTTAATACGAGAAATGTCACCTCTCATTGGGTGACACTAAAAAAATAGGAGATTTTATGGGAATATGTGATAAAATCTTTTGAATATATTAGAAACTATTTACCGAAAAATAATATTTGCGAAAATGTTGGGAAAATAGGGTTAGGTTAGGTTAGTTATTTGTAAAAAGATGGAAGAAGACGGTCAAATTTTTGATCCGAGTAAATACTCGGATCATTTATTAAAATGATGTGACATTTCTTACATCAATTGGTCAAATTATTTTTTAAGCTTAATATAGATTTTTTATTACTCATGCGCGAAAGGTACTTATTGATATAAATCAGATATCAGAAGGTTATTGATATAAATCATTTATATCAATAACCTGCTAAGTTCATGTCTCTCTCACAAAATGTCAAAATTAAAAACATCTAACCCCAACACCACATGGGTTTTCAAGTGAGTGATTTACAAAATATTGTTCATGGAAGCAGAGCTGTGCTGATGAGAGATAGATCTCGAAACGCGTCCACAGATGGCTATCCACTCAAGGTATCGGAAAGACATGATCTTAAAACTCAATGTTATTTTTATGGTTTTTGTTGAGTGCCACGAAGGTGGACTGAAAGCTATAGAATAACTGACAAATTTCATAAGAGATTTGTTTTTGGTAGTCCTAAAAAGACTCATTAGTATTATAGAGTTCCGGAAAGGTTGAGTATATTTATATATTCAAGCTTTGTTCCGTCTTTATTAAGTTTATCTAATACGAGAAATGTCACCTCTCATTGGGTGACACTAAAAAAATAGGAGATTTTATGGGAATATGTGATAAAATCTTTTGAATACATTAGAAACTATTTTCCGAAAAATAATATTTGCGAAAATGTTGCGAAAATAAGGTTAAGTTAGGTTAGTTATTGGTAAAAAGGTACATTGCTGATGAAAACATGAAATATTGATTTTAAATATGTACTGTAATAATCAAAATCAATATTTCATTTTTTCATCAGCAATGTACCTTTTTACCAATAACTAACCTAACATAAATATTATTTAAAATAAGAAATGCAGATATTTTTTAAAAAGCGGGACATTTAAAAAAAAACGGCGGGACGCGGGACTGTCCTCCAAAAAGCGGGACTGTCCCGCCAAAATCGGGACGTGTGGTCACTTTAGTCTATCCGTCTGTCCGTATATGTGATCAGAGCATATCAGAGGGGCCGGGGGGCAGAAGGGGCAGCTGCAATGGGCCTCATAATTTAAAGGGCCTCACTTTCCAAAAATCCAACCGAAGTGAAATAATTGTTGTTAAGTAAATTTACTTATTCAATAAATATTTAATATCCTAACAAAAACTATATTTTTTTCTTTTCCCTAAGTTTTTACTTTTCAACGGATGTGGGAGGGGGCCTCCAAATATGAATTGCCCCGGGCCTCGCATTTTCTCTGAGAGGCTCTGTATGTGACTGTTTATGGAGTCGTAGCTCCTAAACGAATGGAACGATTTTGATATCCGTTTGTCCGTCTGTCAGTATGTCAGTCTGTCCGTCTGTTCGTCTATCCGTCTGTCCATGTCTGTCTCGCTGTTCGTCTATCCGTCTGTCCATGACTGTCTGTCAGTCTGTCCGTATATGTGGCTATTTATGGAGTCGTAGCTCCTAAACGAATTGACCGATTTTGATGCGGATTTTTTTTTCTGAAAGCTGACGTGATTGGGGAGGTTCTTAGCTAATAATTTATGAAGATCTGTTCAGGTGTTCGATGATCATTAGCTCATTTCCTACTTGACAAAACTTAATCTTTTTTTGTAAACATTCCCCACCAATCACGTACTTCTGAACGAAATTTCAAGAGGTAACATTATTGACGTATTTACAAATTATTAAAGAAAAGGAAAAAGTTCGAATAGTAAAATAAAATTGAAAATTTTAAGTAACCCCCGACACAAAAAAAACTCTAAAAAGTAAAAAAATAAAATTTCTCTATTGCCCTTTTAACTTCATTTAAAGTACATATCGTCGGTCCAGACTAACAGGGTTTTAACTCAAAAAAAAACTCAAATTTACAGAAAAGGAATTAATTCTGGAAGTATTGCTGAAAACTATTTGCTGCAGCTGTGAAACTGGATGTAATAGTTTAAAATGTGGCTGCCGAAAACATGGTTTGAAATGCACTGATTTATGCTCAAATTGTCATGGTTCTGAAAATTGCTCTAATCTGGAAGAAAAAAGCTACGAGGAAGTTGACGATTTAGATACAATTGTCGAAGAAAAACCGATGCAGACTAGAAATAATGATGAAGACGAAGACGGTGATGGTCTTGAAGATTTCAACGATTTATTAGAAACGGGAAGGTTTGTCGAATCTAGCGATGCAGAAATGCCATTAAAGAGACAAAAACTAATGGATAAGTGATTAGAATTCAAGATAATGTATTTAGAAATAACATAAATCTTACTAAAATTTATGACATAAATGTAATTATGATTTCATAATACAACTTTTTTACTGAAAAAAATTGCAGCAGTCACATTTTTTAGATGAAATCTCCTTTAAATCCTACCTTTAATTATATTGAAAACAACTATTTTCGCATATTTTTGCAATTTTGATGTTTTATGGATTTCTAATTTTTTTGTTTATCAATGTAACATGGAATCTAACGATTCTCGAGTGATTAAAGTATAGATTTTAATGAATAGCTCAAAATTGTACTCAGTGATTGACAGAAAAAAATTTGGATTCGAGTTTTTTCGTTTTTTTGCATTTTTTGAGAACATTTACCATAGTAATGTATTTTTATTTTTACACCACCAGAAAGTAGAGATTTCAACGAATAAAAAGCTCACCGACTTTTTAAAAAAAGCGGAAATTTTGACGCGAGAATTTTCGATTGAAAATAAGGGTGATTTTTCGATATGAAGTGAAAATAAGGTGAAAAAATAAATATTTTAAATTAAAAAAATTACATTGTGTTTGGGACATGAAAAGATAATTTTTCACCAAATTTCGTTAAAAAAAAATTTGTTATAAAAGTTAAAAATGAAAAACCAAAATCTTGGTTATTCGAATTTTTCACATAAATTTTGAGGTTATGTGGAAAAAGTGTAAATACAAAAGTTGTAGATCTTTTTATTACATACAACTTTGCCATTTAACTTTTTTCAATAAGACTTGTAGTTTTGCCGGAAATCGAGATGAACCGTTTTTCACCCTTAAAAACTCACCCCCTTCCACTTTCCGACCTCAGATCGCTCGTAAACTATTTTTCCTTTCATTTTTGTTATATTCTCTTCCTTTTCCAATTAGTTTCAACCTACTATTATTTTTTTCGGTTTCAAAAATTATCGACCCTGGTCTATTAGTACATTTTCCGAACGGAAAAAACCTAACGTTCGTTTCGGAAGCAAACCGTACCTTCGGGTCATTCAGAACGGAAAAAACCGACTGACGTCATCCAGAACGCAGCACTCGCATACATTTTTGATAAGCCGCCGCACACGAACGGAAATTCCCGTTCGGAACTTTTTGTCCGTATCCAAACATAACCTCAAGCACGTATTTCGTTTTTTAATTTTCTCTTTTATGCCATTGTGAAGTTCATCAAAGGATTTTATTGACATCCTATAAAATTTGAAGACCTCTTCTGGGTGTGCTCGCAATTTTGCTCTTCTCAGATAGAATTGATTCTCTTTTATTATTTTGGTGTTTAGTGGGTGTACGGTGTACACCCACTAAATATCGCACACCCACACATACCCATACCCACACTATATCGACGTCTCCTTTTTTTCTTACTTACTTACTTTTCTTCCGCTAGTAAAAGTGGAATAGAAATTAATTCGTCGTCGTCCATCTGAAACATGCTTTCACGAAATCGTCTCTCTACCTACTGGTAGTGTAAATTCCTAATACAAAAAATCGAACGGCTGCGCTAGTCTCGCGGAATTCCGAATCAGGAATCCGGATCAGGAAACCGAATCCGGAAACCGTGCGTATGCGGTCAGCATTAGTCTTAGATATTCAACATGACTCGCTAAAAAAGGATCGAATTCAGCTAATAGTTCCAAAATCATACAATAATTTCCGTTATTCGGATCACTGAACTTTTCATTTTTTCCTGTATAGCACACAATCAAAGAAAAAATTATACATATAAGAAATTGCATGACTCAATCGACAGAGGCGGCCCTTCTTTTGGGCGGCTTTTTCGTTTGTATTGCCGCTCTATATTTATCTCTCTGAGATTCAATGCTACTACGCGGCGTATGCCCCTAACAGCTCGGCCCCGTCGATCCTGTTTTGGACCAACCACTACTACGCGAATTGTAGAAAAAAATAATTATTGAAATGTGTTGAAACATTACATGTTGAATTGTTTGTGTGGACCTAATAACATTTACATTATAAAAAAATTAATCTTTTTAATTTCTGTAAGACAAAAAAAAACCGCTTTGCCGCAAAAATTTGCCGCTTCTAAAATCTGCCGCCCTAGGCTACAGCCTACTCAGCCTGCTGGTAAATCCAGCTCTGTCTCGTAGTTTAGACATTGTTTTGAGACAAAACATACGCGGCAACGATTTACGCATGTATTCGGCGTCAAAATCACAGACTTCTACTGTGCACATTCTACTGAAACGGTGAAAGTGAGCGGTCAAGTTCATTTATCATTAGTTTTAGAAACAGTTTTTCCTCTCATACTTTGAGCGCCACAAGTTGTTATGGAAAATAATTTTCTTCTTAAATCCAATACTTCCTTATTTTTTAAATTTGTAAACTCTTGTACTTGACGAAAAATATCAGCGCCTTTGATCGTGTCATTCATTGAAACGAGAGCGCACAGTTCTTCATTGACATTCGTACTATTTATTGAAGCAAATCTAATAATTATTGCAAGCTTTCGCATACTATTTATATCGGTACTTTCATCAACTGCAACGTTAATTACGTCACTAGATAACAAATCAGTCTTGACCTGTTCATCAATATTTCTGGCCACATCTTCAACTGCCTAGCTGACAATGGCACTTCTTTGATTCTCTCAATTATTTGTTTTCTTATTTGCGTTAGTTTGCCTTATAGCGATAAATTTATATAAGTTGAAATACGAAAATGCTGACTCGGCGGTTCTTATCAACTATTTCACAATCCATATATTCAATTCTCGCGCGCGTTTACAAGTTTAAGTTCAAACACTTTACTTTGAAGCTTGAGTTTATCTTGACAAGCTTGAAAATTATTAAGTTTGTACGTGTTTTACATAAGAAGTAATGTTTACATAAGAAGTAATGTTTACATCAGAAGTAATGAAGCAATTTTCATAAATCACTGTTACAGTCACATTTTTCCATAAGATTACATATAAATGCATGCATAAGGTCAACTGTAGTTATTTATTCATTAATCAACCAATCAGCATCGAGATAATTAGTTTGGTAATATGCGCGGCGGCGGATGACGTTATCTACTGAGAGGGTGACGGCCGGGCGGTATCTTTCTTAGGGTGCATGCTTGAGCAGCTCTGACACCAGATTTGATTTTGCTCATCAACCATAATTACTTTGAAGCTTGAGGGTTCTCAACATTATTAAGTTTGTACGTGTTTTACATAAGAAGTAATGTTTACATAAGAAGTAAGAAGTAATGAAGTAATTTCCATAAATCACTGTTACAGTCACATTTTTCCATAAGATTACATATAAATGGAGGCATAAGGTCAACTGTAATTATTTGTTCATTAATCAACCAATCAGCATCGAGATAATTAGTTAGGTAATATGCGTGGCGGCGGATCACGTCATTCACTGAGAGGGTGACGGCCGGGCGGTACCTTTCTTAGGGTTCATGCTCGAGCAGCTCTGACACCAGATTTGATTTTGCTCATCAACCATAATTTATATGAAGCTTGAGGGTTCTCAAAATTATTAAGTTTGTACGTGTTTTACATAAGAAGTAATGTTTACATAAGAAGTAATGAAGTAATTTTCATAAATCACTGTTACAGTCACATTTTTCCATAAAATTACATTTAAATGGAGGCATAAGGTCAACTGTAATTATTTGTTCATTAATCAACCAATCAGCGTCGAAATAATTAGTTTGGTAATATGCGTGGCGGCGGATCACGTCATCTACTGAGAGGGTGACGGCCGGGCGGTATCTCTCTTAGGGTGCATGCTCGAGCAGCTCTGACACCAGATTTGATTTTGCTCATCAACCATAATTACTTTGAAGCTTGAGGGTTCTCAAAATTATTAAGTTTGTACGTGTTTTACATAAGAAGTAATGTTTACATAAGAAGTAAGAAGTAATTTTCATAAATCACGGTTACAGTCACATTTTTCCATAAGATTACATATAAATGGAGACATAAGGTCAACTGTAATTATTTGTTCATTAATCAACCAATCAGCATCGAGATAATTGGTTTGGTAATATGCGAGGCGGCGGATCACGTCATCTACTGAGAGGGTGACGGCCGGGCGGTATCTCTCGTAGGGTGCATGCTCGAGCAGCTCTGACACCAGTTTTGATTTTGCTGATCAACCATAATTACTTTGAAGCTTAAGGGTTCTCAAAATTATTAAGTTTGTACGTGTTTTACATAAGAAGTAATTTTTACATAAGAAGTGATGAAGTAATTTTCATAAATCACTGTTACAGTCACATTTTTCCATAAGATTACATATAAATGGAGGCATAAGGTCAACTGTAATTATTTATTCATTAATCAACCAATTAGCATCGAGATAATTAGTTTGGTAATATGCGTGGCGGCGGATCACGTCATCTACTGAGAGGGTGACGGTCGGGCGGTATCTCTCTTAGGGTGCATGCTAGAGCAGCTCTGACACCAGATTTGATTTTACTCATGAACCATAATTACTTTGAAGCTTGAGGGTTCTCACATTTATTAAGTTTGTACATGTTTTAAATAAGAAGTAATGTTTACATAAGAAGTAAGAAGTAATGAAGTAATTTTCATAAATCACTGTTACAGTCACATTTTTCCATAAGATTACATATAAATGGAGGCATAAGGTCAACTATAATTATTTTTTCATTAATCAACCAATCAGCATCGAGATAATTAGTTTGGTAATATGCGCGGCGGCGGATGACGTCATCTACTGAGAGGGTGACAGCCGGGCGGTATTTCTCTTAGGGTGTATGCTAGAGCAGTTCTGACACCAGATTTTTGTTTTCTCTATATGTCGGCTATATGTCATTAAATTGGAGGAACAATGAAATTGGAGGAAATTGGAGGAACAATAAAGTGTGGAACAATGTGGAACAATGCTTTATTTTCGGACCTAAGTGGGTCCTTTAAAATTATCAAATGGGTCACTCGGTGACCCGCGGGTAGTAGATTTCTTTAGGCCGACCCCTGACCTAGTATGTGTAATCAACGTACGTAAGTAACAAAACAACAATATCGAATCGTTTAGTTTTCAGCGCTCTTCACATAGCGGTCCCCCGACACTTTTTTTTTAATTTTATTTTATACTGACCTAGTCTGTGTAATCAACGTACGTAAGTAACAAAACAACAATATCGAATCGTTTAGTTTTGAGCGCTCTTCACACAGCGGTCCCCCGACACGTGTTTTTTTTAATTTTATTTTATACTGACCTAGTCTGTGTAATCAACGAATGTAAGTAACAAAACAACAATATCGAATCGTTTAGTTTTCAGCGCTCTTCACATAGCGGTCCCCCGACACTTTTTTTTAAATTTTATTTTATACTGGCCTAGTCTGTGTAATCATCGTCTGTGTCCGAATCGTTTAGTTTTCAGCGCTCTTCACATAGCGGTCCCCCGACATTTTTTTTTAAATTTTATTTTATACTGGCCTAGTCTGTGTAATCATCGTCTGTGTCCTAGCCTAGTCTGTGTAATCGTAAGTAACAAAACAACAATATCGAATCGTTTAGTTTTCAGCGCTTTTCACATAGCGGTCCCCCGACGCGTTTTTTTTTAAATTTTATTTTATATTTCCATTCGTTAGTATTACGTCTTAAAGTTTTAAAACCACTCATTTAAGGTGTCACCATAACCGAAAAAGATTTGAATTATTTTTTAAGATTTTATTAATTGTATGAATTCATATTTCTAACAATATTTTGATTAATATCATCATCATAGCGTTTGTTTAGTAATTTGTCAATTAATTTTAATTATGCGGAATTTATTGTAGCCAATTTAAAGCGAACTAGAAAATATTTAATTTACGTACCAGTAATTATATCCACTCGCTCATCCAACAATAATTTTCTCAGTCCAGACGCTGTGAAATTATCGTAGGCAAAGCCCCAAGAAGCTTGCGGCAATATTATAAATTCCTGCGTCATGTTCCTCCTTTTAACGTACTCATTAAGAAGCTGCAGCTCTATAGTCGCAGTATCTGGAAATATCAGTTCTATATTTTATTCAAAATCGTGGTGAGTGTGTAAACCGTATGGTTTGAGAGCCCCGATTCGCAGAGTCTTCCCCATTTGATTCGATAATTTATCAGGATATAAATTCCTTCCAAATTTAAACGTTTTATTCGCAAGGTAGTAAACATCGAGGAATATGGGATTGTTCCTCTTGTAATAATCGTGTGTCCAAAGAACATATGTATCCTTTCTTTCTTCTATTATTAAAACATTAACGACGTAATTTAAATGCTCCGATTCATAAACGTCTGTTGTGAAGTTTCTAGTTGGAAGGAGAACATACTTTCTGTCGTTAAAACGGACAAGGGAATCCAAAGTTCTTTTTAAATTATATTCGATAGTTTCAAACAGTTGGAACGAATTCATGATGAATATTTCACAGCGACTGTTTTCGGCGAGCAGAAAATGCTCGGTGAGGTTTTCGGCGGCGAGGGTAATTATCGGCAGAGGTAACGACAAATCTATAATTTCGTTCGGTTCTGAGATTATGTAAACACATTTTGCGTCTAGGAAATACTTTGTCAGAAGGATTTCTACGAAACATTTCAATGGACTTTCTCTTGTAATCATTTTAGTTTTCACGACGTAATGCGACGTTCATCTACCCATTTTCACTCCGCAGTTTATTAATAAATTATGTTTTTCACAATGACTGCATTCTAACAGCATTAATAAATTAGTTAAAAAAAAACTAATCAATATCTAATATCATTACTGTAAAGTTAAATATTTTCATATTTGCTCTCTATGTATTTTTTAGATGAATTTATTAGATTGTTTTTCTGATATTGGCTTCTGGTTAATCCTCTTTATACATCTAAAAGTAAACGCAATAAATAATGTTTTACGGCATACACAACACAATACTACATATAATGCGTGCTTGAAGAACATAATAAAAGTAAGTGGCTTATTAAAAATAAACGAAAATGGTTCAAGCAAGATATTAGAAATATCCCATTTATTTAATGTCTGCCTAATTGACCTTGAAATAATTTTCAGGTCTTATCTTCTAATTTTTCTTGGCAGAGATAACGAGATGAGACAAGCCTAGACAGAGAAAACTAGACAGATAAGACTAGAGGAACAAGACTAGAGAGACGACACTTTTTTTGTTACGTGGCGTTAGCTGAAAATAGTATACGTGGTATGTTAGAAAAGTATCCGACCTTTATCCGGTAAAAACAAACTGGCATACCTAGTGTGTTGGAAACCTAGTCACCCTGAAAGTAGTCTCCTTGGGACTCCACACACTTCCCCAGCGGTGCCGCCGTTGTTGGAAGCATTCCTAAAAAGCCTCTTTCGGAATCGACTTTAGCTCGGATGTCCTTGCAGCCATAATGTCCTCTCTTGTCTGAAATCGCGTTCCTTTCAGTGGCTTCTGGACTTTGGGGAATACCCAGAAGTCGCAGGGAGCCATATCAGGAGAGTAAGGAGCCTGTCGAACCAGAGGAGTCAAAAAATTGTGAACCAAGTGCAACGAATGTGCTGGAGCATTGCCGTGATGGAGTCGCCAATTTCCTGATGACCACAACTACAGTCGCTTGTGCCGCACAGCATCACGTAGGTTTTTACGACGGTTTTACGACGTTTCATACGACGTACGACGTATGACGACAAATGTCGTCATTTTACTTGTATTGAAAAACCAACGAGAGCACTTCACTACGTCACTCGAACACTGCTCGACAGCAACTGACGCTATCTACAGGCGGGAAAAAATTCACGCATGCGCACGAAGGTTTAAGGTTGGCTCATGCAAGCGCGCTTGATTCAAATCCATCAGGTTTTCAAATTAAAAATTAAGGTCGGATACTTTTCTAACAGATCACGTATTAAAAGACGAGTGCAGTAAGCGCGATTTTACAGCACGCGTTCAAGTTTGGAAAACGACGAGCGTAGCGAGGAGTTTTCTAATGGACAAGTGATGAGAAACGCCTTACGAACGAGTTTTTTATAATATTTTTTTTTATTTTGCGCCCTTTTATTCCATTTCTAAGTAAAAAAATCGCCGATATACATTGAGAAAATTGTATCGCACTCGGCGAGCCATAACCGCACGCATATATGTGCTGTTATGAGTCCATTACAGACGCAAAATAGAAAAAATATAATTGCACCGACAATTAACCGGCCATGAATTAGCTGCAGCAGGAAAATATAATCCAAACAGGAACACCCAGGAACCGCACTTGGCATTACTTCGGGGTGGCTGTTAGGTTTTCAACCTATTTTGTATTAACTTCGCATCTGTAACTTCTTCTATCAAAGATGAAAATATCTAACAAAGATATCGTCAAAGGTGAGAATATAGGTAAAACTTATTGCCCGTTGACATTCGTTTCTAAATTCGGTTTTCTCTTTCGTGCCTTTCTTATCCTTTCATTATGTCCCTCGTCATCGCCGTTATTGCGTTCCAGTCTGCTTCTGTTTTAAAATATAGGTCTGCCACGATTGTTGTTGAAACTACTGTGCCGCATATCTGACTTGCTGTTGGTCGATAGTCTGTCCATTTTACGCGCTGAAAGATGGTATGCTCGGCGGAGTCGATCTCCAGACAGAACCAGCATGGGGTTATCTTTCTTTTTGATTTTGGAAAGGAATGATCCAAAGGCCCCGTGTCCAGTAAAGGCCTGGGTGACCTCTTCCCACATTCTTTCCTTCCAACGTCTCTCGTCCTTAATAAAAATTTTCGTCCATCCGTCGTATCCATCTCTGCTGCCATTCATTCATGCATTTATTTTCGGAACGAAGTTCCTTTAGGGAGGTCTCGGTAGGAGTGATTCGCCAATCTTTTTCTCTCAGTTTATATTTCTACACCGCGCTCTCTCTCTTTCTCTTTTTCTCAGTGTATGTTCCTATAATGTGTGCTCTCTCTGTTTCTTTCGAGTGACAGACGAACGTGGTCGGTTTATAACCTTAAAACTAAACGAGAAAAAAATGTTCAAAAGAATTTTTGTGATTTGTCGTTTTAAATCATACGAAAGTTATTTTGTTTATATTATAATCAATATAACTTTGGGGCCGCGGGCCCGCGGGCCGCAAACCAAGTTCCAATGCGGCCCAAAACAAAACCGTTTTTTTTTTCATTCATTTATCAAATTGACGATTTTGTTTCGGGCCGCATTTCTAGGTTGCTCAAATTCTCCAGAACATTCAATCAACGCATCTGCGTGCACTTTCTTCTTCTTCTTGTTTTGAATGGACGTACTTTGGACCACGCTTGTTCAACTGTTGGACTTTGATTTTTGCCTAGTATTGTCGCATCTTCTGTCGGTGTAACTCCTTTCTCTCTTCTGTCCAGGGGGTACCTTTCCTTCGGGGTTTTTCCTGAAATCCACGGACTTCCTTCAGGGCGCGTCTCACAGACTGTCTGTTTTGGAGATCTGTTCCCAGTTCTTTAATATCCTTCTCGGTTTCTGTCAACGGTTTCTTGTTTAGCCCTTTCTTGTTTTTGCGTGCACTCTCATTATTTTAATAATAATTCAAAAAGAGAAGTTCTTCGATTCTTAAATGCGCGAGGAACTTCTTTCCTGACGGGGGTCCCCTGACCGCATACGTTTTTTACATCAGGCCTACTATTGTTCCCGTGCCGATATATGCTTACCATCTCCCGAACCCTCAGCTCGATAGCTAAAGCTTTTGCTGCAGCAGTGGATACGGTTCTGTTTGCAGATATCACTCTAAGCTATTTTTCTGTAAATGGCTTCTAGCTTGTTTCTGAACAAAGAATATTTAAGCGCTTGTGACCATACATGATAATTGAGGACGCAGCGATAAGCAATCGGCGTTTCCTTTCGCGCAGTCCCCATAGATTTTGGGTGATTCTAGTGAGAGCCATTAACGATTTATGAACTTTCTCGCACTAGATTTTGATGTGAGTGGTCATACGAGTATTTTTATTGAAGTATACACCCAAGTACTTGATAGCCGGCTTACCTGTAATCATAGTATCCCCAATTTTTACCACCAGCCTTTTAAATTTGCTTCTGCCTATAATAATTACCACTTCGGTCTTAGCAAGTTCCATTTTATTGCCCATTTCTGCCAGCTTTTGATGTATTATTTCTACAGCATTTCGAGCGGTTTCTGCAAGTTCTCCTGGCGCGGAAAATCACTCCCAGGTCATCGGCATAGGCCACCGAGGTCACGTTTTTTCCTAGGTCTAGCTGTAGGATTTTGTTGTAAAAAAATGTTCCATAAAGTTGGTCCTAATATGGAGCCCTGAGGGACACTGCATGTTGTTTCAATTTTTGATCCTTGGTTGGTAATAATGTAACGGTTGGTGAGGTACGACTGGATCATTTTTACCAGGTATGGGCTAATGTTCGTTGTAATTAACGCGTCTATTATTTGATTCCACGTAGCTGAGTTAAATGCGTTTTATACGTCTCTACCTAACCTTCTTATGATCGCGTGCCATTTTTCTTAAGTTTCTACATTCTACATCTACATTACGAAATGTTGACGTGCCTGATAACTTTGCCTGAATATCAGTTACCATATTATCCTGAATATAATATAATACAATACCATATTAGCCTGAATAAGATGTTTGAAAGTATCAAAGGCTATCCCGAAGTAAAGCATTTGACTCTTTTGATGACAAGCTCCTACCGCAAAAAATGAAGATATTGGAGTTAGAGGCGTTGCCAAGAACTGGGTGAAATCTTCCTTGCATCAAATAGGACGAAGAGTGATCGTAAACGGTACAAAATCGGAAAGTAAATTAAAGAAGTACGAACTACCCCAAGGCTCTCTAATGGGACCAACTCTATTCTTTATTTGTTAATGATCTAGCGTAAACAAATAATGTTGCAATTATATTTTATACGCTGACGATACCAACGTTTTAATATCTAACCCTAATTAACCTTAATTAGAAGTAGCAATTTTAAAATCAGAAACGTTAGGAGGATGTAGATCATCCTCATACATCTTTAATAGACTTTAAATATGAATAACTTACAAAAACCTAACTTATACCAGAAAACATACTTCATGATTATAGTTTACTTCTAACATTTAATCAAAAAACATCAAAAGCTAAAATGGGACTATCATATTGAACTAACATGTTCGACATTAAGTACTGTGTGTTATCTGATTCGAAACCTAAGAGGATGTGTGAAAGTTGATATTCTGCAAATATTTTACCACGCCATCGTTCATGTCTAGCTTGCCATATGGTCTGATATTTTGGGGTCAGCAGCTAATATTGATACGTTATTTGAAATGCACAAAAAGATATTACGAGCGATGCTCAATGTACGCCCTCTTCAATCCTGACGGTCTTTGTTCATCAAGCACAACATTTTATGGGTTGCGATAAAATGTTGTGCTTGATGAACAAAGACCTTCCTTCTTCCTTCTCTCGCAGGCCAATAAAAATTTTCAACGTGTCAGCTGGGACACGCGTGCCATAGGTTCGCCACCGCTGGTCTAGGGTAATCAGTACAGTGAACTATTGGATTGATACTATTGGACTATTACTTGTATGAGAGAGAAAACACTAGAGTGACAAGACTAAAAAACAAAACTAGACAGATAAGACTAGAGAGAAACTAGAAAAAAAAGACTAGACAAAATTTAGTCTCACCAACTTCGTCCATTGGTCTGTTTCGGACGCCCACCATTTTTGTTGCCATTCTGCTAGGGGGTTCCCCCTAGCGTCAATTCTAGATACCCTATCACATCCGGACTCGTGTACTTCAGCTCTCTCCTTTACTAGGAGCTATATGGGGGACTGTACCAGCGATTACCAAAGATGCTTCCTCGAATACCGTCTTGCAATTATTTATTAATTGCAAATTGCAATTTTTCCTGCATTCTCGCTAGTTTGTAGACATTGCTTTCTACTGGCATGCGTTTAGCCCATGGTGGGGCAGCATATAGCATTGTGGATTGTATGACTGTATCAAGGGGCTTAGGTTTGGAGCTTTTCGGCCCACCTACATTGAGCATAATTCTGTCCAATGCCGGCGTTATCTTCATGCCTTTAGCTGCTGCCTTCGTGAGGTGTGGTCCGAAGGAAAGGCTCTTATCTATGACTATCCCGAGGTATGTGATATCGTTCTTTGGGTTTATATGCCAGGTATACCGATATGAAGTGAGCCCTTTTTGTCAAAATGAAACACTAATTTTGAATGGGAAAGTAAAAAAAAATAAAAAGTATTGACCATTGCTTTCTACACATTTTGACCATCTTTCTGGCAATTTGTGGATACCACGCCAATAGAAATGTCTTATGGTGTCAATCAGACACCCAATTTTTGAGTTCTTCGTAGGAGAAGAGAAGAGAAAAGAGTAGAGAAGAGAGTAGAGAAGAGTAGAGAAGAGTAGAGAAGAGTAGAGAAGTGCTGTTCAGCCAATGAGTGTCCCATCGATGAAAACAAATTGTAGTTGGAAGTGGCCAAGTCTGGTGAATACAGAGGGTGGGGTAGTACTTTTACATACTTCCCAGCCAAGTGCTTTGATTGCATCCTGAACTGGGTTGCTTTGGGTTCAATTTTTTTTGTGTTTCAATTTATGTGGCACTCATTTTACACACTTTTGGATCTTTCCCATAGCTTTTAAACGATCAGAAATTGTTTGCTGTGCAACATTTAACATTGCTGCCATTTGCTTTTGACTCAAAGTATCATCTTCATCCAATATTGTTTGCAATTCGGCGACTTTAAACTTGTTTGCTGGTATTCCACGTTCTTCATTGCTCACATTAAAATCATTTTTTCTGAAACGTTTAAATCATCTTTTGCATGTTGCTTATAAGAGAGCATGATCACCATATGCCTCGACAAGCATTCTGAGGGACTCTGCAGCACTTTTCTTCAAGTCAAAACAAAAAATTAAAGCTTTTCGCAAATCATCACTTTGTTGTACAAAATTCGACATTTTTAACACGATGAAAAATATGATGTTTGTTCAATGACTTAGGTACATGTTTAACAAATGTCACACCTGACACTGACAAATGACACATTTGTATCTTAACGCTCACCTCATACCGGTATACCTGGTATGTATCTTTCAACATTATAGCGTTGAGTCTCTTTAGGCTGCTTAGTAACACTGCTTCAGATTTTTCGGGCGCAAGGCTCAGGTTGTTTGATGTCATCCAATCGATTACTTGGCGAATTGCGCGGTTTGCCGTTTGCATTAGCATGGGGTTCGTTTTTTGTTGAGACCACGAGCGCCGTGTCGTCCGCGAGACTAATGAGTATGGCACCCTCCGGCAGTTTCAGTATTAGGACGCCATCGTATAGGGCAGAGGTGGGGAACCTTTTTATCATGGAAGGCCACTTTAAATTTCGGGTATAATACAGAGGCCGCATAAAATTATGAAAATTCTTGAGCGTGTGGGGTTTCAAAGCTAAAAAAAAGGCCAGCACTTTATTAACATTTTGTTAGAAAAAAATAGATACAGAACTAACAGAAAGAATACGATCACTTTTACAACTGAATAGTCTGCAAGAACGAACCTCTGTCCTCGTTTATTTTAATGCTATGCTGTTGTGTATCAGGGGCTGCAATCCATCAAAGAATTTGGGCACAATTTGGGAACAATGTCTCGCAACGGAGTGTCTACGAATAGATGAGAAATTCGAAAATGGTACGACCATGACGGGACCATTTTTTAATTTTTCAATTCTTTCGTAGACACTCTGTAGCGGCAAAATAAGAAAGTCTTTCATGAAATGCGGCCTCTGGTACACCTTCCGACCACTAAAACCCACTGAAAAAATCACTGATCGTTCCTCTTTGGTACAAAATTCTAATGGAGCGGCCACGATCTATCTGCTATAAAAGGAAGACAAATTGAGGAATTGGGATCAAAATAAACGAGGTCAGGCGTCAGTATGAACAATGTAAGAGTTATGCCAAACATTGCAAATAACTTTTGAGTGACCCTCGTAATTTAATGGGATTTTTGAGTTTGTTTTTTATTGGAAAGAAATTGAATATTAGGTTCCAACTTTGTAACTCGTAACTTCAATTGGTCTTCTAAATGTGCATCAGTTATCTGGGTCCTTAATTCGTTTTTAATTTGTGTTAAATATGAAAAAGTTGATTCACAGCAGTATGTAGTTCCAAAGCAAGAAAGCAATCGACGAGCATGTTGACGTAACTTTGGATATTCAACTGCATTTTTCCATATTTCCACTACGTCTTTTTTGGAATCAAAAAGATATTTTTATTTTTATAATATCTTCACATAACTCAAATAATTCCATTTGTAGTTCACTAGGTGCCCTCGAAATGTCAACTAAATGTGGTTCGTACGCTAATTTCATTGTAATAGTATGTTTTTCAAAATCAGAAATCCTTTCAGTATATTCTTCAACTAATAAGTCCAAAACAGTTATGTAATCTTGGAATGTTTCACATACATATTCTTGTTCATTTACCATTTTAGCTAACTGTGGGAAATGTTCTTCAGAAATTTGTGATTGAGAGAAGAGACTTTTGAAAAATAATAACTTTTTTCTAAACGCCTGGATTTTTTGCCACATATCATATATATGTTTTGTTCTGCCTTGCAAAGAATTTTGTTTTATCATGATATCACACAAAAATGCAGCATTTCTACAAAATTCGTCATCCAACAATTCGCATTCGCATTGTTGTTGTACCTCATAAAACCTCAAAATGTCTTTTCGCAAACTTAAAACTTTGGCTAAAACTTGTCCTCTTGATAGCCAGCGTACTTTTGAATGATATGGCAAATCTACACTATATGTTTCATCATCAGACATAAGCATATTTCGAAATTGACGATGTCGAGTCGCATTTGCACGTATAAAGTTAACAATTTTAATAACTTTATCCATAGTATTGCTTAAAGTAGCGGATTTAGCACAAAGATTTTGTTCGCGCAATATGCAGTGAAATGAAAATAAATTTTCTAATTTTGAATTGTCTTTTTTCAGCAATGAAACGAAGCCTTCTCGTGATCCTTTCATGGAAGGTGCACCATCAGTGCACACACTCACTAAATTATCCATATTTAGTCCTGCTTCTTGGCATTTTTCTTTAAAACTGTTGTAGATATCAGCTCCACGAGTTCTTCCGGTAAGAGTACCCAATGCCAATAGTTCTTCGAAACAAGTAAAATCTTCAGTGACAGCACGAATGAAAAACAAAACCTGAGCTGCGTCCGTTGCATCAATCAGTAGATTCATCTAATGCTAGCGAAAAATATATATCTTCATTTTGTATAATTGAGTGAAGCTGTTCTGTTATATTTTGCGCTAACTCGTGCTGTCTATCAGTTATGGTCCTTCTGGAAAGGGGTAATTGTTTGTATGTCTCAACTTTCTCTGGATCTAAACATCCTACTGCTTCAACAATGCAATCCTTTATCATTTCCACATCACTAAATGGTTTTACCCGTTTTCCAAGAATATATGCTATTTTATAGGTAACATCAGTTGCAGTAGTACTTTGCTTTTTCGCGCTTCTCCTTCTAGTTTAGCATATTTATGGTCTTTGTGAGATACATAATGCTGGTTTGCATTGTATTTTTTTAATGTGGTTATTGTAGAATTGCATATCAAACAAACCATTTTATCTTTCACAGAAATGAGGAAATATTGTAGCTCCCAATCTTCGTTAAAAGTTCTGTTTTCTTCATTCAATTTTCTCTTTTTTGACATAATGGGTAAAACACAAATTAACAAATGACTAATAACTAACTTTAAACGATTTTGATAAAAATAAAACACACTAACACTAACAGACGCCACTAACAACAAACAAAAAATGTAAATTTTGCATCCGGCACGATAGGTCAGTCGAAACAACAACCAATTGTTTTAAATAAGTATTAATATTGAAATATAAATCACAACGCAGCACCTAGAAAGAAGGAAAATTGGCGGCTCGTTCATTGGCCCGTTCTATCAGATCACGTGATTTAATTTCCCCCCAAGTTTTGTGTTAAACAAAGACGGTATATGACAGTTCGTTCTCACTAGTACTTCTCTCTGGGTAGCTCGAAATTATAGGTTAAAATTAAAATATCTAAGAAGGCCGCCAAGGAAAATCAAAAAGGTCGCATGCGGCCTTAAGGCCGCAGGTTCCCCACCCCTGGTATAGGGTGTTCCACAAAGTAGGGCCTAGATTGTAGATTGTAGATATGGTGGTGACGACTTGTACTTGTACTTGTGCTAGTAGGGCCTAGGACTGAACCTTGTGGGATCCCCCAACTCAGCTCTCTCTCTCTACCGAAACTACATGTACCTGTAGCAGACAGACAAGAATCGACAGGCAGGACTAGACAGGCATGACTAGACAGACAAGACTCGACAGATAAGACTGGACAGATAAGACTAGACAGGCAAGACTAGACAGACAAGACTCGACAGACAAGATTATACAGACAAGACTCGACAGACAAAATTAGATAGACAAGACAAGACAGACAAGACTAGACAGACAAGACTAGACAGGCAAGACAGGACAGACAAGACTTGACAGAGAGGACTAGACAGACAAGAGAAGACAGACAAGACTTGACAGGGAAGACCAAAGGGACAAGACTAGACAGACAAGAGTTGACAGGCAAGACTAGACAGACAAGTGTAGACAGAGTAGAGTAGGTAGACTAGACTAGGCAGACAAGACAAGAATAGACAGACAATACTAGACACACAAGACTATGTAGAAAGGACTAGACAGACAAAACTAGACTTAGAAGACTAGATAGATAGGACTAGACAGACAAGACTAGACAAACAAGACTAGACAAACAACACTAGACATACAAGACTAGGCAGATAGGACTAGACAGAGAAGACTAGGCAGACAATACTTGGTAGACAAGACCATCATACAAGACTGTAGAGACATGACTAGACAGATAAGACTAGACAATACTAGAGACTGACAATACTAGACAGATAACACTAGGCAGACAAGACTAGACAGACATGACTAGACAAATTATATTAGACAGACAAGACTAGAGACACACGGTTTATTACGTAGAGCATTTAAAATAATTAGTAATTCATTATCATTGTTTATTTAGTAATAAGTTATTAATAAGTTGGTAAGTAGATTAATGAATGCGTTCTTTGCTGATTTAGTAACAAGGATATGTTATAGCTGGTGTTAATAAAGAGCGCGTGGGAAAAGCTGTTGGAAATAATTGGTGTAATAAATGAAAATTTAAATGTGGGAATTAAATTGTAAATATAGGGCATTATTTGTAGCAATATTTATGGAATCGCATATGTTTTGCAATGTATTTGCTTTTTTGTGATTCGCACCTTCAATGCCGCAAATAATGATACATTGTTAATGGAGTTGGAAATTGCACGCATACGCAGACTCGATCAAAACATGCGAATCCACGACACATGTATGAAAACTGAAACTGAAAACACTTAAAACAAAACGCAGTCCAAGGAGAAATCGGGATGAGATACTATTGGCAACGTTGATATGTGAGAGCAAAAGCTCTTTATGCTACAATCATATTCGTTTTATATTAGCTTACAAATATGATTAGATAATTAAAGCAATGCAGTTCTCACAAGGTTCTTTGTTGCGTTGAGTATCCTAACTACATTGTACCCAGTGTATCCTAACCAATGTCAGATTTGTTAAATTGCATCCCAATAGGATTTAATTCAGGGTTGAAAGATCCACTACAACAGCAATCAGCTCTTTTTATGAAAGAATACTAGAGGAGATAGTTAAAGGGAAACATTTTCAGTGACATCTCCAAAGCTTTCGATAGTGTGTCGCATGGAAAAGTCATAGAAAAACTATATAGATGCGGAATTGGTAGATGCTTGAATCATTTTTACCTAAAAAAAATCAATATGTTCAAATCTGCCAATCTAACAAAAATAGTACCCAAGACTAGAGAAATAGTACTCTGCGCAAGAGCGTACCCAGGATATAAACTAGAAGGGGGGGGGGGAGGGGGTGGGGGGTGACTATGGGTTTTCAGCTCATATTTGTTTCCAGTATTATGAAATGAAGTATGCATCTGTCGTACAATATCAGAACTGCTTCGCCATGCTCTTTGCACCCGAAGACGTCAGGGTGAGGTTTTAATAATGTTTTAGTTATTTCTTAGCTGCCCCGCGTTGGGTACACCCTTGCCTCTGCGCAATTAACAACAGATATCGAGGTACCACAAGGAAGTGTATTAGCGCCTTTAATATTTTCTATATATACTGCAGACCTGATGCAATATTTAAAGGACAGGGAAAGCATTCTCTACACAAACGATTGCAGCTTTATAGTATCGGAGTCGTCTGTACAAAAAGCGGAATCAGAGGCATATGAGCTTCTAACTGACGTCTATCAATGGTTCTCTGCCAACAACCTATATTTAAATATTGAGAAAACAAAATATATTGTATTTCAAACAATCCGTAGTTTCCGAGAAGACGATATAACACTCAAAGGCAACGCAACCGTTCAAAGGACCGACACAGTTCAATTTCTTCATCCATCTTTCTTCTCCAATTTCTTGGAGTAAATTTTGAAGAAAATCTAACCTGAAATATCCATTGATTGCATAACCAAGAAAATCAATTGTAAAGCCTACCTCATTAAAAATATCCGCTGTTTAGTAGAACAACATGTGCTGCTAAATATATGCCACGCTGAGGTAGGTACAATCTATCATCTCGTACGGAATTAGAGTATAGAGACCCTCTCCACAAACTCAAAGGGTCTTCAAAGCCCAAAAGAGCATCATTCGGGTAATCATAGGTATATGTAGAAAAACATCCTGTATGCCCTATTTTAAAAAGCCAAACCTCCTTACGGTACCAGCCATATACATATGGGAAACTGCCATATTCACAGGAATAAGGCCTCAATTATAAGAAACATAGACCAACAATATCACTACACAAAAGGTTAAAAGCAACTACGAACTCCAATATCAAATTTTTGCAGCAAAGCACCGAACAAGATTGAAATCCAATTCAATAATAAGCTTCCAAATATGCTAACTCAAGAAACTTACCTAAAAGGAACTTGATGGTTGGTTCTGAAAAGAACCGGATTCTCGACGTTTCGGCGAACTAACATTCGCCATTTTCAAGAGATATATGCGTCCGTGCGGGTTAACCGTTAAACGCATACTGAGAGCTCGTTCGTGGGATGCGACTATTTATAGCTGTCTGGCTTCGGGTCATGCGCGTTGTGTGCGGTGCTTCGGTTCCGTTGTTTGTTTGTCTTGTTTGTCGTATATATGTCTTGAGTGTCTGGGATTGCATTTTGAGGGAGGATATGATCGGTCGCCATGCTGGGCGCAGTCTCAAGGAATCGTCTCTCGTGTTCATGCAGTAATCTCGTTTTTCTATCTCTATGGGGTCTCTGTATACTCGTGACATTTCGTGGCTAATCTGTGCAAGTGTCCTTGAATTTCTAAAGTCCATTCAGTGACCGGTGTTTGTGTGTTGGACAAGAGCCGATGAAACTTTGTATCTGTGTCTGACTGAAACTACATGTTCTTGAATCCTAGCCGATATTTTTCTATTGGTACGTCCAATGTAGGTTCGTTCACATGTTCCGCAAGGTATTTCGTAAATTCCATGGGATTCTAACGGGATGGTGTCTTTAACGCTGCGTAGCATGGAGGATATTTTCTGGTTAGGTTTGAAAATGGTGTCGATGTTGTGTCTTTTAAGGAATCTGGCGATTTTGTCAGTTGATCCATGCACATATGGTAGGTATGCTGTGCTAACGCGTTTCTAGCGTTCTTCAGTTCTTTGGCTACTGTTCTCTATACGACGGAAAGCTCTGGATATTAAGCTGTTTGAATATCCATTTGAAGAAAGAGCTTCTCGTAAGTTCCTCAATTCTTTCGGTAAGTTAAGCTGGTCGGCTAGTCTTTTGGATCGGGTGGTGAGATTGTTGACTACAGATGCTAGTTGTTTGGGATGACGGTGCGAAGAAGCGTTCAGATATCTGTCTGTATGGGTTGGTTTCCGGTACACTGTGTGACTTAAGGTGTTGTCAGGTTTCTTCTGTACCAAAACATCCAAGAAAGTCGTTGATGCTTTTCTATCTCCATTGTGAATTTAATTTGGTCGTGTTGGGAGTTAAGATGGGTAAGGAATTTGTCCAGCTCTGGTCTGCCGTGGGACCAGATTACAAATGTGTCGTCAACATATCTTAACCAGAGTGTCGGTTTAAGTGTGGCTGATGAGATTGCCTTTTCCTCAAAATCCGTAAGAAATATGTTGGCTATTACTGGGGATAGAGGTTAACCCATTGGTGCTCCTAGGACTTGTTTGTATATTTGACCATCGTACCTAAAGTATGTATTCTTTAAACAATGTTCTGCCAGATCTGATACATACTTTTCTGGTTTTAATTTCGATCTTATGATGTTTAAAGCCTCAGGGACCGGTACTTTTGTGTTGAAGCCCTTGGCCAGTGAGGTTTTGGTTCCTAGGGGCTGGTCTGAAAGATTGTAATCCACTTTGTCGATGTTGAGTGGTTTTGGTGCAGGTTTTTGTCTCCGTCCGAGAAGGTTGTATTTTTCTTTCTGTCTATTGGTAATTAATAATCTATTCTGTTCGGCTCTGTTGTTAGATATTAAGTCTATCTGTTGCCAGAGGAGAGGGTGTAGCGTAGTGGTTAGAGCTATGTGTGTTGTCAGAATATTTTGACTGATGCTGTCAAGTTTCTGTCGTTTGGTTTGGATTTCGTCCCGAAGCAAAGCTTGGCTTGCGTTGTGTAGTTTTGTTTGACCTGACTGTCGGCTGTTGGTGTGACAGCCTCATACAGGCGGGTTATGTCTGTATCACTACAGCGACTTAAAAATGCTAAATCGCATAATAATTGAGAGCGCTTTGTCCGTAGTTTCTCGAAACTACGGGTGAGGTGGTAAATTTCCTCCCCGTGGAGGTTTATCAGCTGGTAGGACCACAATGCTGCTGTTTTCTCTTAGTGCCTTGAGGGCTTTGAATTCCTCGTATGAGATATTTCTTGTCGGTGGTTTGGTGGATATGATCGGTCACCATACTGCCGATCATATCCACCCTCAAAATGCAATCCCAGACACCCAAGACACATATACGACAAACAAGACAAACAAACAACCGAACCGAAGCACCGCACACAACGCGCATGACCCGAAGCCAGACAGCTATAAATTGTCGCATCCCACGAACCAGCTCTCAGTATGCGTCTAACGGTTAACCCGCACGGACGCATATATCTCTTGAAAATGGCGAATGTTAGTTCGCCGACACGTCGAGAATCCGGTTCTTTTCAGAACCAACCCTCAACGCGGAATCCCCGAGTAAAATAAACCAACAGATGTTTCTATCCGCGAAAACCTCAAATACAACATATATATGAATATATATATATATATATATATATATATATATATATATATATTTATATAATTAGATATTAAATTGAAGGAAATTTATACATCAAGGACGATAACATCAATAGTAATAATAAGGCTAATACGGAGCTATTTTGAAAATTGTCCTACATGCACAAAACACGACAGAAGAGCGCGCATGTTTGTGTTCCGCAGGGATCGCTGCTGGGGCCGACACTATGGAACATCATGTATGAAGGAGTTCTAAGAATAAAGCTACCGGGGGATAGAGGCCGTAGGTTATGCTGACGACCTGGCACTAGTAGCGATAAGCAAAACAAGAAAATCACAAGACGTAGAGCAAAGGGCCAAAGAACTAGTCAACGCCTGGATGGAAGAAAAGAGGTTAAATTTGCGCTCGAGAAGACAGAAGCAGTGATCTTAACAGCGCTGAGAAAGACTGTACTGATTACTTTCCGTATTTCATTCTAAAGGTAGACTTCCGACATAGCGATAGTATTATGCACTTTGAAAACGTATGAGGCACCATTCAAGCGAAGCGACATTGACGCGCTCAGTGTCAGTCTTGCTGTGCTCGAATGGCGCCTCATACATTTTCATAGTGCATAATACCCATGTCGCTATGTCGCCGGGTTAGTATCGCTGCGTTAGTGACGCTAGTGCCGCTTGGCTCGGAAGTCTACCTTTAGAGAGACTATAAAATATCTTGGTGTAACAATTGATAAATTTATTATTGAAACCACATCGCTATAGTCGCAGATAAAGGCCTTAAAACTGCTGCAACACTGGAAAAACTATTGCCTAACGTCGGTAGTCCTAGCAGCAAGCGAACGCTCTTATGCTCACTCAACTATACTCTACGCAGCTCCGGTCTGGGAAATTGCCATGTCGAAACGAATTAGCGAACCAGCACCAACCTATTCTCAATACAACGAAAAATGGTACTTTGAATGTGCAGTGCATATTGGACGACTCCAAGGGATGCCGCGCTGGTGATCTCCGGCATACTACGAATAGGTCTAATGGTACGAGAGGGGGAGGAACTATACAGAAAAAGAACGATAACACAAAACGTGACAGGAAACAAGAAGCCAGGGCAAGGATGTATGGCAAAATGAATGTCAGTCATCAAACAAGGGTCAAAGGACGAGAATATTCATCCTTAACGTCGAAAAATGAGCCTTACGTAGACACGGTTAGTTAATTTTTCACCATACCCAGGTACACCCAGGGACAGCGCACGGATGTTTTAGGGACAACATAAATCGCATCTCTAAAGCAACCGACAGCCTCTGCGAATACTGTGGGTTTGAAAAACACTATTTTTGAATGCCACAGATGGATACCGGAGAGAGTAAACTGGGAAAGTACAAATACAACCGTAAATACAACCGTAGATGCCATAGGACTAGTCGACCAAAAGATTAACTCAGAGGACGCCTGGATGCAACAACGAACATGTTCCAAGACGTTATGTACATGAAAGGGCAGGACTAATCGAAAAGACACCATGCCGAAATCAAGAGGAAATACCTGAACCCCTAATCACCAGACGTGGAAGGGAAATGTAAGGGAAAACTAAATACAGCGACATCCTGAAGTTATGCGTGGAGCTGTTCCAAGAAGTCCGGGAAGTTTCAAGGGTGCTTCTTGACAAGTTAACTCAAAAGTCAGTTGAGAATAATTTTTCTTAAGTATGGACGTAGAAGCACAGCAACAGTGCTTGCTATGTCCGTTATATAAAAATAGTCTGTTCTATCTAGTCTGATCTCTCCAGTCTTGTCTGACTCTTGTCTCTTAAATTAACGCGATGAGTTTAAGACAAAATATAAAGATTGACATCCCGTAAAAGGTGATTTATGTCTGTGGTAAGCAAAAACCAAAAGAAATTCCAAATAAAAATAACATTACATGAAGCTATAGAACTCGACAAAAACATATATATGTTACCGTGATTGGCCCAAATTGGAGAATGTCGACTTTCACCGGTGAATGTAACACATACCAAATACGTCGGTGAAAGATCGAATATTTCATTGTTTTGTTGTACATTCGGACCCTCACCGGTGTATGTCGACAATCACAGATACGCTCTGGTGCAGGTCCAAAATGGAGATGCCGTTTGGCTCTCTCCCGCCAAATACTTTGTTCTGCTGGGAGTCAATCAGCTTTATCACTCTTCTGTTACAATAAATAAGATTTGAATCACATAATTAAGTAATTTTTTTATTACAAATATTTTCGTTTCTCATTTAGAATATACTGTGGGTTTTAAATTATTGGTCACTCCTCTCAGAAGGAGCGGCGAAAAAGTTACGTCACCCTTGTAACGTTTTATAGCGACTGAATTACGGAGAAGAAAATTTAAATCTCCGACATGTTCAACATTCACCATTAGTGCATGGTGAATGTCGATATTCACCAGTGTACGTCAGAAATAAGGTTATTTACCAAATATTTCGGATATATACCAAGCGACTATGTGATTGTTGACATTCACCGGTGAAAGTCGACATTCCCCAAATTTCGGTCTTTCACGGTAACATATACACTGTTTATTATTACAAAAGCGAATTTAACCTGGAACACTATTGTGATAATTATACGAACAAACTTTGCCCAAAAAGACGTGTTGCACGTAGAATCAAAAAATTATATTTTAATAGGAAGCGCTTCACATATCTTAATTAAATTACTGATATATAATTCATATCAACTACTTACAATTGTTAATCAGAAGTAGAACAACTGATTAGATTTGGCTGAAGAATAAATTTCAAAGTTGAAATTCCACGTTATTTTCTATAAATTATTTAGACTATGTTGTAGTTAAAATGTTGCAAGGTAATGTAACATTAAAAACACAGGAACATAGAATTTCCTCAATATTTACCATCTAGAATCAATATTTTGTAATGGAAAAAATTCGTTATTTTTATCTAATGTGGTGACGGTTTTAATTAGTCCCGCACGCAATAAATGCTACTATACTATATTAGTTCCGAAATAACTATATTTGAGTCTACATGACGCTTTAACCGATACTAATTTAATGGAATATTAATGTTTTTAAAAAATTATATAAAATTGCTATAAATAAATACTGTCTATTATTAGTACTATCCTTGAGTTGAATGTCTATATATATATGTATATATATATATATATATATATATATATATATATATATATATATAAGATTTATTAAGACGTATAACATCATATAACTTGACAAAAAGTTGTAGATTACATAACAACTACTGTAGCGAGCCATGGCACAATTTAATTACGGTGTTTAAAAATTATTATTTTATTTGCAAAATGTCGGACATCAAACCGATCGGCACAGCATGAGGAAACCAACGAAAAGTTTTCGATCTATTGAAATAAATTAAAGTTGAAAAAACAGCGAATGTGCGCATTGGGAACGATAGTGACGTCAAAGTTTACCCAAAAACCAAAGTAATATGGAAGATACCCATATCTTCCTAGAAACAAGCTCTACGACACCCATTTGAGAAATTATATAACAGGTGGAACCACTAGAGGACACAAACCGCAGCAAAAATAGAAAATAAATAGCTAAACAGAAAACCACCCATCCAATCAATTCTGTCTAGACGTCGCCCAAGTCATCCATGTCTTTCTTTGAGTTCATGGCTGCACCGGCGCTATGAATAAAACACATTTCTAAGAAGAATCTCTTAGATAGACGTGGCTCCCTTGCAAGGACTTTCAGGTCATCATAATTGACCCTATGGTCCTTGTCATTACAATGTGTTGCTAAGGCTCAAGAGTGGGGTTTTAGTCTGCAATCACTTCTGGTCTGACCAACGTACACCAGCTCTCACTCAGCACACGGTATACGATAGACTACATTTGATTGCATTAACGTGGGGGTTAACTCTTTAAGGCGACCTTAAGGCAGCCTAAAGTCTTTAAGACCTTAAGTCTTTAAGGCGACCTTTATGGCGACAGTATATCTTTCAGTCGCCTTAAAGACTTAAACCCACGTTAATGCAATCAAATGTAGTCTATCGTATACCGTGTGTGAGCTGGTGTACGTTGGTCAGACCGGCCAAAGATTGTCCTCCAGACTAGCCAATCACAGAAGTGATTGCAGACTAAAATTGAATGTACCAATACAAATCATGTTCTTCATGTACCAACACAAATCATGTTCATCAAGACTGAACAGTACCAATATAAATCATGTTCCTAACTAATAATCATCATCATCGCGGTGTATCTCGTCCACTGCTGGACATAAGCCTCTCTTAACCTCTGCAATTTATAACCTGGACTGCTTGCATCGAGTTTTTAGCAATGCGTTTCACATCGTCTGTCCATCGGGTCCTCTACATATGTACGCCTCCTGGCTAGGTCGCCATTCCAGGATCTTTTTGGTCCACCTGCTGTTTGGAATCCTTGCGAGATGCCCAGTTCCATTTTAGTTCCCTTAGTAAGTCCTCTACTTCCTCTACTTCCACAAGTAGCTCCTTCTTTAATTCCATTCATAACTATATTTACTCCGAGTAGTTGGTATGCGTCTTCCCGTGTCACTTCCTACCACTGTTTTCTTGGCCTTCCTATCGGCCGCCTGCCTTGTATTTTTTCTGTTCAGTACTCTTAGTGGCAGACGGTTGTCTTCCATCCTAAGCACGTGTGCTGCCCATCATAGTCTTTTCAGTTTGATGAATCTAGTAATCGATGGTGCTTGGTATATCTGGTATAGCTCGTTTTTGTACCTTGGCAATACGATACTTTTGTACCTTGCCTCTTTTTTGTCTTCGGAACCGCCGTTTTGTCTTCCGAAACCTGATGTTTCTGACCGCCCATAGAATACTACTTAGCACCTGTCCAAATATGTCCATTGCGTTCTTGTTTTTATCATTCGTAGTCCATGTTTAGTACGGGGCCTAGTACGCCTTATTTCTTACTAGGACTAAGCGTCTTATTTCTCCGCTTTTGGTACCATCTTTGTTGATTTCCACACCCAGATATATAAATTTATTGACATCCTCGATGTTGTCTGGCAATTGTAATTCTGGCCCGCACCTTCTTCTTTGTGTCATCATCTTTGTTTAGCTTGTGTTGACGCTAAGCCCGCTATCTTTGGCAGCTGCTTTTAGTTGGGCATAGGTCCTCTGAATCCTGTGAATCGCATCAGCTCGCGTTTTATTTCCGCCATTTTCTGGACCACTGAAAGATTCAATCAGCGAACGATGATATTTGGGGACCTTCTTCGGGCTAGTCTCCTTCATTCTCTTAAAGCAGGGGGATCGATCTAATCGTTTTTTAGATTGGAATAGGTTGGCCTGTTCACTATCGACACTGCGTTCCTTCTCACTATACTCCAAGTTTTTTCTTTTTCCTTTCAATTCACATCCTTCTAACTTATTTATCTATTATTTTTTTTTGTTTTTAGGGTTGCGTACCGAAAACGGAACCCTTATAGGATCACTTTGTTGTCCGTCTGTCTGTCTGTCTGTCTGTCTGTCCGTCTGTCTGTCTGTCAAGACCATTTTTCTCAGGAACGCGTAGAGGTAACAAGCTGAAATTTGTATCAAATATTCGGGTCTGCGATCTCTTTCAGCTGTGAAAATATCAAACTTGTAAGTCAACGCGATCAAAAGATATGACCGTTTATGTCGCATATTTTGCGATTTTACAAGGTAATCAAAACCTATAGGGTACTTCCCGTTGAACTAGAATCATTAAATTTGGCAAGAAGCGGTGTCTTGCAGCACAAGTAAAGGGAAAAATCTGAAAACCGTAAATATGTAGTTTAATTACAAGAGAAATGCGAATTTACTATTAGAAACTTATGAAAATACACTAATGTTGTCGAACTGGTATTGTCAGGCTCCAGAAGCATATGGCTTGCATACAGTTGGGTCCTCCTCGGTTATGTCCGAAGGTTAAAAAGTATGTGTTGGCACCAAGCTGTTTATTCCGAATTTTCTTTGTTTATATTCGTTATGCATTTCATCACGTACGCTCTATATACATAATATATACCCTAATACTATATACATAAATTATAACCGACATGCGACATACTCAAGTCCCGTAACATCCTGTATATATTATATTTCGTCTAATTTTTCTTTATAATCTACATAATATGTTGATAATCTACATAATAATACTATACTATAATCTACATAACATGTTGTAGATAATATGATTTAAGTATATTATACTTAAATCACGTACGCCCTATATTTTTTGGTAGTCAATTGCCCAAAAGCAGTCAATTGAACAACTGTATGTTAAGAGTATCGAAATGGATCTAGAAATAGTTAATATATTAGTTTATATTAGATCTAGAAATAGTTAGATCTAAATATAAGTTAGTGAGTAAGTGGAATACTAAAATTAAGTTTTCTTTTTATAAGTTTAAAAATATTCGCGTTATTTAAAAAAAAATACCCTGTATACCTTTATACAGAGTATATAGGTATACAGGAAAAATTGAGCAGTAAAAACAACACGAAGTGAAGTTCCAGAACCCCTAAACACTCATAGTGAATGGGGGATGTATGGTAATAAAATATAGGGTAGAATTCCATCGTACGATAGCGACATCTTGAGGTTATGCTTGCAGCGGTACTAAGATGGTCGTGATTTCAGGAGGGCCACTTGTCAAGTTAACTCAATGTGCTTGCTACGTCCTCCACAAAAAAGATACCTTACTTACAAGTTTGTACGGAACCCTCGGTGCGCGAGTCACAACTCGCACTTGGCCAGTTTTGTTTCCTTACAACCAGCCCGTTTTTCTCTTTCCTGTTCTCTGATTATGAGGATTAGGCTTTTGGGGTTTTCGTGGCCCCTTCTGTCGTAGGGATGCGTAGGGTTCGACGAGCATACATTAATTTCAACACCTAAACCCCACCAGTTCAACATCATGAATTCCGACCAAAACCTACTGAATGTGGGTATCCACAGGTTTATAACCTGGGCTACTTGGATACAGTTTTTAGCAATGCGTTTAACATCGTCTGCCCATCAGGTTCTCTCTACTTCTATGCACCTCCTAGCTAGGTCACTATTCCAGGATCTTTTAGGTCCACCTGCTGTTTGGAATCCTTGCGAGATGCCCAAACCCTTTGACCAAATTTGAACGCTCCGCCTCCAAAGGGAGCGGCGTGGGGAATCATTTTTGCGTCAAAAGTTGCTTTAACGCTTCAAAATAGAATATTGTAACCCGCATCTCCATTTGTAAGACGTCGGATTCTACAAAAAAGTATTCTTAGCAAATTTAGTTAAATCATTCGGTTTAGGTACAAAAGTAAAAAATATGAAATGCAAAATTTTATTCGCTTCTATGAATTTCGTTTCTGAATGTACATAAGTTTAACCTGTAGCTAGTCGCGCCTAAATACTTACACTATTAGTCGCGTGGGGTCCGTCCGGACCCCAGGGCTTATTTTCGAAAAAGAAACAAATAAAACAAATCGACATATTTATTTTATATAGGAACTGCAAGAAAACATCTAAATTAAAAAAAACAATATCTAGTCTTCTAGAAAACGACAAAATATAAACTTTTGAAACAGTAATCAATATTATTATGCGCATGAAACTATATTATAAACTTTTATAACTTGTTAATTACACATAAATTTGTTGCATTTACCACATTTGGTTTTTGTTTTTCTATCATTAGACCTGGCACATACATGACAATGGCCTTTGGAACCACAAGTAGAAGAAGGTTCGATGTCATATTCAAGACGTCATTTCAATGGCCGCGGCAGAGTAATAATTTCAGCTCTCTTTGTTTTAAAACTTTTTATAAATTCCGTGGAACATTTTTTCAGAAATTCCCTTCTTGTTATTTTGCTGTTATTATTTATGTTATAAATAACAACGCGTTTATTGCTGCTACGTTGAAAAGATGAAAAAAAAATTACCATGGACAATCTTTTGGTTCGCCGCGCTATATTATAAGTTGAACACAATTTGTCGTTGGTGTCAACAACGCCCTTGGTTTTATTGTAGAATTCTTTTATTTCTGGCTTTTTCTGACCATCTCCACATATAGCTGTATCATGATGCATAGTGGAAAGTAAGATCACAGCCTTCGATTTTTGCGGAACATTTGAAACCAAAGTCAGTTCCTTACAAAAACCAAATTTTGACGAATGTACTTCAGTTGCATTTTGAGGTAAAAATTGGGATGGAATTGCCTTCTTGTTTTTTCGTAATGTACCAAACAAAGGAAGCTTATGTTGTAATAAATTTTTTGCCAAAGGAATACTAGTGTACCAGTCACTGGCTTAGCCAGGGTTTAGTTTCGGGGAGGGGTTAGAAAATATTTCTGGGTGGGTTTTGCAGAAATGCACCAAATTACTTTCTAAAACTGACACACAAGGGTATCTAAACTCAACATCTACCATGCTCTCTTGAAGTCCTCTCTACACGTCCCTCCTGGTTTCAATATAATATTTATGTTACATTTTGCATATTTCGGGGGGAGGGGGGTCGGTTTGAACCCCCAACAAATGCAAAACGATGTTGTGATCTCTTCATCTTATTCTTTGGTCTGAAGAATTTTGGGATCATTTGGTTTGCTTGTCCTTGCCTAAATAAAACTCTGATGAAGATGAATCTGCTTCATTCTCTGAGTCGGTTTCACTCTGCTCAGACTCAGAATGAAGACTTTCAACTGAGATTTGAAACTCAAGAGATTTGAAGACTTTTGAAACTCAACTGAGTGTTCTCCGATGTCCAACTCGTCGCTTTCATCAAATGGCACCTCTTCATCCTCATCTAACTGATATTTCGTCTATATTCAAAGAGGGGCTCGTCATTGTGTTATTTTACCTGTAAAGTTTAACAAATAGTTATGAAACACAAATTTGTATAAAATTATGGAACCAAAAAACAAAATGTAGTCATTACACCAATCAAAATTGTACTGCGCTATTAGTCGCGCGGGGTCCCTTGGACCCCAAACACCTCCGTACGGCACGTGGTGAGCTAGTAAGCTACTAGAACTTATTGTCGCGTAGGTGTAATATTTATCGAAATATGATACAAACTAACTGCTTGGGGTCCAATGGACCCCACGCGACTATTTAAAGGTTAAATGGTCGGGTCTAGGTGTTGAAATTAATGTAGGCAGTTGCGACGCTAGCGAACTACCCGCGTTTATACTCTCAACTGCTTGCTCGTAGATTTTAGTTTTGTTTTTGTTGTCACACCCAGATGGCTGTCTTAATATTTCGTTTCGGACTCTTTCTATTCATGTGATTCCCAGTATGGAACGTTCCATGGCTCGTTGCGCTACCCTGATCTTTTGGACAGACTTTTGTGTGAGCGCCAGAGTCTCTCTTCCGAATGTTAGAACTGGTAGTATGCAAGTTAACCAATAATAACTTATTTTAATGATATGTAAATATACTTTGCAACACGTTTGTGTTATTTTTAAACCAAAACTAGAATTTTCTCTCGCATTCTCAAAGAAAACGCTTTTAACCGAGGCACAGTGGTCTGGATTTCAAAAAAGTTTGCCAAAAATAGAAAGAAGTTTCAGATTTAAACGTGAATTGGTATATTGGGGTTTTCCAGGTCGCTGATTACGAATTTCATATTATAATTTTAAAATTCAAAATGGCGGATCCAATATGGCCGACCATGTCATTAAAAATTGATCAAAATTTCATATAAATTGGTATAGAAGTGTTTTCGAGTCACTGAATATGAATTTCATCGTATAATTTCATTATGGCGGATCCAAATGGCCGAGCGCTTAATTAACATTTCATCGAAATTTCATATAAATTGGTATATGAGGGTTTTCGAGGTCAGTGATTATGAATTTAATAATGCAATTTTAAAATTCAAATTGGCAGATCCAATATGATTGAGCACTTTTTTAAAAATTGTTCGGAATTTCATATGATAACTTATATCATCTAACATCGCTGATATTTCGTCTATATTCAAAGGGCGTCATTGTGTTATGAATAAATTAAATTCATAAAAAAAATTCATAAGGGTATTCAATATTGGTAATATCACTACAATATGACAACAGCTTCTTCATAGAACCTCGATCCTCGTCATGGATTCGAAAACATTCTATTTTAGTGATGAAATGTTCCTCCAAACGCTTACATTGAGTTTTCAAGTCTAAGTATTTCTAATCTCACATATACAGAGGCAGACATGGGCAAGATTTTCTTCTAGATTCTATTACAAAACATCTTAATCTATATATTCTATATCTCAAGTTCTTGAGCCCCGCTGCAATGATAACTTTTTTGTCTGATTTACGGATTTTTTTTACAAGAAATACCATTATGTGATGACACATCTTTGGTTTGATTTTTAACACACGCGAGTATAAATCAATGAAAACGTTCTATATGTAAATATTCTGCATACCTTCCTTAACACCCTCCATCAAACAAAAACGAAAAAGGACACTCGAGTAAAAGTTAGATGCACTATACTAAAAAAAGATATTTCCAAGCGGCTACACGTGTGCGCGCTGTACCAACAAGGGTAACTTTGAACTGGCGTAGCGTCTCAACCATAAAAGATATCACTTTTATTTTAGAATAACATAGACGGAAGCATCCTCTACAAGATTCTTTTGAAATAAACTCATTCGGTTACTATCATTTTTTCGTTTTTTGGTAAACTTTTTTCAGAATCAGACCACTGTGCGAGGGTCCAATCGTGCAGAATGTCTGTATCCTGTGCCTGTGACTATCGATTCGGATCCGAATGATCATTGATAATTGCACACGAGCACTAACAGAAAACTAAAATGATTCTTATCTGATCTTGTCTAGCCTTGTCTGGTCTTATCTAATTTACCCTTGTCTTTTCTGGTCTTGTCTGTTCTTGTCCGGTCTTAACTGGTCTTGTCTGATCTTGTTTGCACTGGTGTTGTCTTTTCAGATATTGAATAATCTTGTCTGGTATAGGCAAGTCTTTCTGATATTGTCTAGTATTATTCTTAAGCACTTAATAACGGAGATAATGGTAACAATATAAATTTAAAAAAATGTATTCCAAAAAGTTTCAATTCCAATCAACATTTGAATAATTGAGAAACAATTAAAAAATCACTTAATTTATTTAAAACGAGCAGTTAATGACGCTAGAAATAATCCAGGTAAACATTCCACGGATTTCAGTAATATTTCCATTACAACACCTGTCCATCTCTCACAGTCCGATGAATATCCCATGTGAAAACGATATATCTTGACATAATTGCCCTTAATAATGCATACACATATAATTATGTCTGTCATATATACCGCCAACGTCTTCATCTGTTCCTCATTGTTCAGCATATTACATGCAAACATGGTGTTCAAAAACGATTATTTCAGCTCAAATATAACAATTATTAAATTGAGTGGAGTATGGGTAGCCGATGAGGAAGAACGTCCAATTATACGAGCCTTGTACCGAGTTTATAACGTCATTATTGTATTGTATTTCCTGTTTCTTTTCACCCCGGCGGAATTAATAAAATTGTACGAAACCGCGAAAAGTCTGCCGGATTTAATGAAAAATTTGAACATGGGGATGACTCACGCCCTGGCGACTCTCAAAGTTTATATCTGGTTTTCGAAAAGGAAAGTCATCTTAAATATCATCGACACTTTGAGTAAGAACACGCGCGCTGAGAAAATTGGCGATTTTGATCCGGACGAGATACTAAGAGCGGATAAGAAGGTGAAGCAGGTTATAACGTTGGGGTTCCTTAGCACAGCTTGTTCGGTTGCTATTTCCTCTTGCTTAAGTTCGTTTTATGTAATGTTGTTTGATTACGAAAAGGAGTATGTATACAGCGTCGACGAGTTTAATCAAACAAGTTTTATATATAATCAGCGATTGCCGTATTACAGTTGGATACCTTGGGATTACAGGAAAAATAGGTTGAGGTTTGGATATGCTGCCGCATTTCAAGTACTTGCCGTGTTCTATTCAGCTTTTGTAATCGTTGGTAAGATATGAGATTCTAAATTTAGATTATAAATTTCGCCCAAATCATAAATTAAAATTGAAACAATAAAATTTGCGTTTGAAATCCTACCCCATTGTGTTGTAAAAAGAGGAAAGAGTTTCTGTCCTTTAACGTACAAACCAAGTACTTAAAGTTTGTAATTTACTCCAATTGTATTACATCAAGCATGTCCGTGGTAAGCAAGCCATTACACAGAAAAACTTTCTTTTCAACGTTGACTTTTACTACACATGCTTGCACCTTTTTTAAAGCTGGACGCTTTTAGAACACGAGACGCCCCAATTTAATTGACTGTCGCTCGACAAGAATATCCCTTCATCTTAACTTTTATAATTTAATTATTTCGGAAGAAAGTTTTATTTATACAAGAGTACAAAGACAAGACTAGACAGATTAGATTATACAGACAAGACAAGACTAGACAGACAAGACTAGACAGACAAGACTAGACAGACAAGACTAGACAGACAAGACTAGACAGACAAGACTAGACAGACAAGACTAGACAGACAAGACTAGACAGACAAGACTAGACAGACAAGACTAGACAGACAAGACTAGACAGACAAGACTAGACAGACAAGACTAGACAGACAAGACTAGACAGACAAGACTAGACAGACAAGACTAGACAGACAAGACTAGACAGACAAGACTAGACAGACAAGACTAGACAGACAAGACTAGACAGACAAGACTAGACAGACAAGACTAGACAGACAAGACTAGACAGACAAGACTAGACAGACAAGACTAGACAGACAAGACTAGACAGACAAGACTAGACAGACAAGACTAGACAGACAAGACTAGACAGACAAGACTAGACAGACAAGACTAGACAGACAAGACTAGACAGACAAGACTAGACAGACAAGACTAGACAGACAAGACTAGACAGACAAGACTAGACAGACAAGACTAGACAGACAAGACTAGACAGACAAGACTAGACAGACAAGACTAGACAGACAAGACTAGACAGACAAGACTAGACAGACAAGACTAGACAGACAAGACTAGACAGACAAGACTAGACAGACAAGACTAGACAGACAAGACTAGACAGACAAGACTAGACAGACAAGACTAGACAGACAAGACTAGACAGACAAGACTAGACAGACAAGACTAGACAGACAAGACTAGACAGACAAGACTAGACAGACAAGACTAGACAGACAAGACTAGACAGACAAGACTAGACAGACAAGACTAGACAGACAAGACTAGACAGACAAGACTAGACAGACAAGACTAGACAGACAAGACTAGACAGACAAGACTAGACAGACAAGACTAGACAGACAAGACTAGACAGACAAGACTAGACAGACAAGACTAGACAGACAAGACTAGACAGACAAGACTAGACAGACAAGACTAGACAGACAAGACTAGACAGACAAGACTAGACAGACAAGACTAGACAGACAAGACTAGACAGACAAGACTAGACAGACAAGACTAGACAGACAAGACTAGACAGACAAGACTAGACAGACAAGACTAGACAGACAAGACTAGACAGACAAGACTAGACAGACAAGACTAGACAGACAAGACTAGACAGACAAGACTAGACAGACAAGACTAGACAGACAAGACTAGACAGACAAGACTAGACAGACAAGACTAGACAGACAAGACTAGACAGACAAGACTAGACAGACAAGACTAGACAGACAAGACTAGACAGACAAGACTAGACAGACAAGACTAGACAGACAAGACTAGACAGACAAGACTAGACAGACAAGACTAGACAGACAAGACTAGACAGACAAGACTAGACAGACAAGACTAGACAGACAAGACTAGACAGACAAGACTAGACAGACAAGACTAGACAGACAAGACTAGACAGACAAGACTAGACAGACAAGACTAGACAGACAAGACTAGACAGACAAGACTAGACAGACAAGACTAGACAGACAAGACTAGACAGACAAGACTAGACAGACAAGACTAGACAGACAAGACTAGACAGACAAGACTAGACAGACAAGACTAGACAGACAAGACTAGACAGACAAGACTAGACAGACAAGACTAGACAGACAAGACTAGACAGACAAGACTAGACAGACAAGACTAGACAGACAAGACTAGACAGACAAGACTAGACAGACAAGACTAGACAGACAAGACTAGACAGACAAGACTAGACAGACAAGACTAGACAGACAAGACTAGACAGACAAGACTAGACAGACAAGACTAGACAGACAAGACTAGACAGACAAGACTAGACAGACAAGACTAGACAGACAAGACTAGACAGACAAGACTAGACAGACAAGACTAGACAGACAAGACTAGACAGACAAGACTAGACAGACAAGACTAGACAGACAAGACTAGACAGACAAGACTAGACAGACAAGACTAGACAGACAAGACTAGACAGACAAGACTAGACAGACAAGACTAGACAGACAAGACTAGACAGACAAGACTAGACAGACAAGACTAGACAGACAAGACTAGACAGACAAGACTAGACAGACAAGACTAGACAGACAAGACTAGACAGACAAGACTAGACAGACAAGACTAGACAGACAAGACTAGACAGACAAGACTAGACAGACAAGACTAGACAGACAAGACTAGACAGACAAGACTAGACAGACAAGACTAGACAGACAAGACTAGACAGACAAGACTAGACAGACAAGACTAGACAGACAAGACTAGACAGACAAGACTAGACAGACAAGACTAGACAGACAAGACTAGACAGACAAGACTAGACAGACAAGACTAGACAGACAAGACTAGACAGACAAGACTAGACAGACAAGACTAGACAGACAAGACTAGACAGACAAGACTAGACAGACAAGACTAGACAGACAAGACTAGACAGACAAGACTAGACAGACAAGACTAGACAGACAAGACTAGACAGACAAGACTAGACAGACAAGACTAGACAGACAAGACTAGACAGACAAGACTAGACAGACAAGACTAGACAGACAAGACTAGACAGACAAGACTAGACAGACAAGACTAGACAGACAAGACTAGACAGACAAGACTAGACAGACAAGACTAGACAGACAAGACTAGACAGACAAGACTAGACAGACAAGACTAGACAGACAAGACTAGACAGACAAGACTAGACAGACAAGACTAGACAGACAAGACTAGACAGACAAGACTAGACAGACAAGACTAGACAGACAAGACTAGACAGACAAGACTAGACAGACAAGACTAGACAGACAAGACTAGACAGACAAGACTAGACAGACAAGACTAGACAGACAAGACTAGACAGACAAGACTAGACAGACAAGACTAGACAGACAAGACTAGACAGACAAGACTAGACAGACAAGACTAGACAGACAAGACTAGACAGACAAGACTAGACAGACAAGACTAGACAGACAAGACTAGACAGACAAGACTAGACAGACAAGACTAGACAGACAAGACTAGACAGACAAGACTAGACAGACAAGACTAGACAGACAAGACTAGACAGACAAGACTAGACAGACAAGACTAGACAGACAAGACTAGACAGACAAGACTAGACAGACAAGACTAGACAGACAAGACTAGACAGACAAGACTAGACAGACAAGACTAGACAGACAAGACTAGACAGACAAGACTAGACAGACAAGACTAGACAGACAAGACTAGACAGACAAGACTAGACAGACAAGACTAGACAGACAAGACTAGACAGACAAGACTAGACAGACAAGACTAGACAGACAAGACTAGACAGACAAGACTAGACAGACAAGACTAGACAGACAAGACTAGACAGACAAGACTAGACAGACAAGACTAGACAGACAAGACTAGACAGACAAGACTAGACAGACAAGACTAGACAGACAAGACTAGACAGACAAGACTAGACAGACAAGACTAGACAGACAAGACTAGACAGACAAGACTAGACAGACAAGACTAGACAGACAAGACTAGACAGACAAGACTAGACAGACAAGACTAGACAGACAAGACTAGACAGACAAGACTAGACAGACAAGACTAGACAGACAAGACTAGACAGACAAGACTAGACAGACAAGACTAGACAGACAAGACTAGACAGACAAGACTAGACAGACAAGACTAGACAGACAAGACTAGACAGACAAGACTAGACAGACAAGACTAGACAGACAAGACTAGACAGACAAGACTAGACAGACAAGACTAGACAGACAAGACTAGACAGACAAGACTAGACAGACAAGACTAGACAGACAAGACTAGACAGACAAGACTAGACAGACAAGACTAGACAGACAAGACTAGACAGACAAGACTAGACAGACAAGACTAGACAGACAAGACTAGACAGACAAGACTAGACAGACAAGACTAGACAGACAAGACTAGACAGACAAGACTAGACAGACAAGACTAGACAGACAAGACTAGACAGACAAGACTAGACAGACAAGACTAGACAGACAAGACTAGACAGACAAGACTAGACAGACAAGACTAGACAGACAAGACTAGACAGACAAGACTAGACAGACAAGACTAGACAGACAAGACTAGACAGACAAGACTAGACAGACAAGACTAGACAGACAAGACTAGACAGACAAGACTAGACAGACAAGACTAGACAGACAAGACTAGACAGACAAGACTAGACAGACAAGACTAGACAGACAAGACTAGACAGACAAGACTAGACAGACAAGACTAGACAGACAAGACTAGACAGACAAGACTAGACAGACAAGACTAGACAGACAAGACTAGACAGACAAGACTAGACAGACAAGACTAGACAGACAAGACTAGACAGACAAGACTAGACAGACAAGACTAGACAGACAAGACTAGACAGACAAGACTAGACAGACAAGACTAGACAGACAAGACTAGACAGACAAGACTAGACAGACAAGACTAGACAGACAAGACTAGACAGACAAGACTAGACAGACAAGACTAGACAGACAAGACTAGACAGACAAGACTAGACAGACAAGACTAGACAGACAAGACTAGACAGACAAGACTAGACAGACAAGACTAGACAGACAAGACTAGACAGACAAGACTAGACAGACAAGACTAGACAGACAAGACTAGACAGACGAGACTAGACAGACAAGACTAGACAGACAAGACTAGACAGACAAGACTAGACAGACAAGACTAGACAGACGAGACTAGACAGACGAGACTAGACAGACTAGACAGACAAGACTAGACAGACAAGACTAGACAGACAAGACTAGACAGACAAGACTAGACAGACAAGACTAGACAGACAAGACTAGACAGACAAGACTAGACAGACAAGACTAGACAGACAAGACTAGACAGACAAGACTAGACAGACAAGACTAGACAGACAAGACTAGACAGACAAGACTAGACAGACAAGACTAGACAGACAAGACTAGACAGACAAGACTAGACAGACAAGACTAGACAGACAAGACTAGACAGACAAGACTAGACAGACAAGACTAGACAGACAAGACTAGACAGACAAGACTAGACAGACAAGACTAGACAGACAAGACTAGACAGACAAGACTAGACAGACAAGACTAGACAGACAAGACTAGACAGACAAGACTAGACAGACAAGACTAGACAGACAAGAGTAGACAGACAAGACTAGACAGACAAGACTAGACAGACAAGACTAGACAGACAAGACTAGACAGACAAGACTAGACAGACAAGACTAGACAGACAAGACTAGACAGACAAGACTAGACAGACAAGACTAGACAGACAAGACTAGACAGACAAGACTAGACAGACAAGTCTAGACAGACAAGACTAGACAGACAAGACTAGACAGACAAGACTAGACAGACAAGACTAGACAGACAAGACTAGACAGACAAGACTAGACAGACAAGACTAGACAGACAAGACTAGACAGACAAGACTAGACAGACAAGACTAGACAGACAAGACTAGACAGACAAGACTAGACAGACAAGACTAGACAGACAAGACTAGACAGACAAGACTAGACAGACAAGACTAGACAGACAAGACTAGACAGACAAGACTAGACAGACAAGACTAGACAGACAAGACTAGACAGACAAGACTAGACAGACAAGACTAGACAGACAAGACTAGACAGACAAGACTAGACAGACAAGACTAGACAGACAAGACTAGACAGACAAGACTAGACAGACAAGACTAGACAGACAAGACTAGACAGACAAGACTAGACAGACAAGACTAGACAGACAAGACTAGACAGACAAGACTAGACAGACAAGACTAGACAGACAAGACTAGACAGACAAGACTAGACAGACAAGACTAGACAGACAAGACTAGACAGACAAGACTAGACAGACAAGACTAGACAGACAAGACTAGACAGACAAGACTAGACAGACAAGACTAGACAGACAAGACTAGACAGACAAGACTAGACAGACAAGACTAGACAGACAAGACTAGACAGACAAGACTAGACAGACAAGACTAGACAGACAAGACTAGACAGACAAGACTAGACAGACAAGACTAGACAGACAAGACTAGACAGACAAGACTAGACAGACAAGACTAGACAGACAAGACTAGACAGACAAGACTAGACAGACAAGACTAGACAGACAAGACTAGACAGACAAGACTAGACAGACAAGACTAGACAGACAAGACTAGACAGACAAGACTAGACAGACAAGACTAGACAGACAAGACTAGACAGACAAGACTAGACAGAAAAGACTAGACAGACAAGACTAGACAGACAAGACTGGACAGACAAGACTGGACAGACAAGACTGGACAGACAAGACTAGACAGACAAGACTGGACAGACAAGACTAGACAGACAAGACTAGACAGACAAGACTGGACAGACAAGACTAGACAGACAAGACTGGACAGACAAGACTAGACAGACAAGACTAGACAGACAAGACTGGACAGACAAGGCTAGACAGACAAGACTAGACAGACAAGACTAGACAGACAAGACTAGACAGACTAGACAGACAAGACTAGATAGACAAGACTAGGCATTGGAGACTACACCTGAACGAAACCGCGGGCTATAGCTACTACTATTATTAATGTTTTGTTAATTTATTAAATTGTAAATATTATAAATTTAATTTAATTTATTTGTTAATAAATGTGGTGTTATACTGTGATTTTGTTAAAAGGGTTTGATACATTATTTACTGGGATGATTGATTACACGAGTTGCCAAATTAAAATTCTACAAGGAGCATTTAGGACGATCAAAGAGCGAACTTTGAAACGTTTGAATGTTCCATTAGACGCTGAAATATTGAAAAATCCGGCAGAGGTCGAAGAGGAAATGATTAAAGAATTGAACAGATGCATTAAATCCCTGCAAGTTATATTCATGTGAGTATAGGTACAACGTTTTCTAAAAAGATTTATATAGTCACAGATTTCTCGGAGATTACACAACTCTACAAAAACTAAAATTAATTATTCCTGGGTGTATTTCTTATTTCATTTACTAAAGTGATGGAGAAATGAAGTTCGCTTTACTACACGATCTGGATTAGTTACGTTATCTAGATTTATTTAGTCTTGTTCGGTCCTAATTATTCTTGTCACGAATTAAAGCCGGGAATACACACGACTGTAGCTGGCACACTTGCATAATAGCTCCTTGCACGTGCCACGTTCTGTCATATGTATACCCTAACTTGTACGCGAAATTTTCAGTAGAATAATCCAAGCAAAAATTGCATTTCGTAAACGGAAAAACCTGTTCACCTCCAACAAAATTAATTAAAATACTAATTAAAACTTTTGTGTGGGGTGTTGCACTATATGAGTGTGAAACCTGGACCATATGGATCCCTATGGAGAGAATACGTCTGGAAGCTCTAGAAATGTTGTGTTATAGTAAGACGCTAAAAATTGGCTGGGTTGACCGAGTGACAAATGAAGAAGTGTTAAGGAGAGCCGAGGAAAAAAGACGTTTGTGGAACAGCATTGTAAATAGACAAATGCAACTTATTGTCTATACACTGCGACATGATTACTTGCTGAACACAATTATCGAACATGGCAAGAACTGCATAGGGAGACCAGGGCAACAATACATCGACGAACTAATTCGAGATGCTGGATGCACAACATATCAAGAAGTGAAGCGGAAGGCTGAAGACAGAGCAGCGTGGAGAATTGCTGCATATAAATCTTCGGAGTGAAGACCATTGATGATGAACTGGCATGCCTGTATTTGACAGGCAAGTAAATAGCACAACATTTGATTTACTGGCATGCAATATAAAGGAGGGGATGCGTGGGCTGCAAAACCGGCACGTGTGAACGTACGCGACAGCTACAAGCATGCCAGTAGCTGAGGAGTTGTCGCCGTTGGTGCACGTTTTTATATATGAGTATAATTACTTTTTAATTTTTTTCCGCAATTTTTGCTTACAACTCTGAAAGCATTCTTAAATGGTTTCTGTAAATCCCTACATCTTCTAGTGGCATTTCTATAAGCAGACAACTACTTGCTCTAAAATTTTCTCTTCTGTTAATCTGATATTTCACCCAAGCCATCTTCTTCTTCTCATCATTTTTTCTCTCATTAATTTAGCCACATAATCTACTCTAGTAGCAATACGATACTCATTAATTCACCTCGAATATTTTCCATTGCAAAAAGCTTGAAACTGACTGGTGAATTGGCACGGCGTGTATACGTCTTGCAATATTTGTATGGGCACAATAGATCTATGAAGGTCGCAGTACAAGTCACCACCGAAATCTACAATACGTCTTGCAAATATGCAAGGACTCAATTTGCATGTAAGTTTAACTTGCATTTAATGTATCGACAGTGTGCCAGTTATATCTTAGTGGCATGTACGCTACTGTTCAGTCTTACAGGCATGTTTATCTACGCCTTTATAGTCCTCGTTACACAGTTCATGTTTAAATTGTCACAGTTCATGTTCAGGCTCATTTCGACTGTTTTTTCCTCTAGTTCTATTCCTGTCCAAAATTCTAGATCAACTAGAAATGTAGATAACTAGATAGTTATCTACAACATCATAATTTCACGAATTTTCCACTAGTGAAAACTAAAATGAGCATAAAGTCATAAGTCTCGGAAGAAGTAATAACTTCAAGCAGAAACTTAATATATTTACTTAATAATTCAATAAACTTAATATTTCAGAAAAACTATCACAGCTTGAAGCCAAAATATCTGCTTGACAAAAAAAACACAACAACATCACCTTGCAAACCAAACATAATTTTTACAACAAACAAATTGAACAGGGACAAATTATCAAAAATCTATGTGGCAATCTATAAAAAAATTAAACAATTAAACATAACAAAAAGAGGACATAATGCTACGAGTGAGTGATTGTGAAATAACAAATGGTCGTGAGATAGCAACGGCACTAAAAGCAGTTATAAGACAAGTGATTTCATTATTTTGAAAACGCACCACTGCAAGTAGCACCAGACACACCAACAACAAAATTCAAGAATGACCACATACAGTGCAACGACAAAACAATGATCCTAGAAGAATTTAAAGAAGCGGAAATGATATTACTTCTCCAAATACTCAAAAACAAAACTAGCTGTAGGATACCTTGTGATTTTATACACGAATTCAGTGACCCCT